>CM065366.1:21029561-21377061 GCA_033032245.1 Poecilia picta | reverse complement strand
TGTGTTTTGTGTTCTTTATTTCAGTTACATTGTGACATTTAGTAAACATTCTTTTGGGTAGGGAGACTGACCATCTTTCCTGTTCAGAGAATGTGGGGGGAAATGTCAGTTTGTTCTGATTGGTTTAATTTGAGTGGATTGATTGATTGATTGTTGATTGAGTTTGAGCGCTTGCCTTTCTGGGTGTGTCTCAGCCAGGTGGAGCAGAAAGGGAGACGAATGCTCTTGGAGGATACCATCTTCCACTGAGAGGGGTAACACTCTTAGGATTTATATTTAGTTGCAGTTACTTTTTGATTGACCTTAGATTAGTTTAGTTTTAATCATTTGCATGCATGTAAATATTTGTTGGATCATTTATTGTCTGTTTGGGTTATGGAAATAGTATTTGTTTCTTGTTTGTCTTGTTTTTGATCACCCCTTACCTGGTGTAAGTGTTGTAACTTGCTGCAGGTACAAATGTAAGCTATTTTGGTTCACTGAAAAAAAGAGAGGAAGGTGTTGGTGTTCACCAGGAGTATGAAATAAAACCCATCTCAAAATACATCTTGTTGCCTCACTTCCTTCATCAATGCAGAGCCTCTGCCGGTCAAAAGTGACACACAGTTTAAGTCCCATGACCATCTATCATAGTATATATATACTGTATATGTAAAATATAGAAGAGCGTTCCAAAAATGAGCCAGCACTTTTTCCATTATCAATAAATGAGATAAATCTATTAATTGTGTTTAGGACAAGCTGTGATCCATTTGTTTTTATTGGTAAAATCAAGTCAAATGATACGAAGAAGCAGAGGAAACAGAGGAAGAAAAAGGGAACAGCAAACACATTAATACACAAATTTCAGATTAATAGAGCACAATCAGCTTCAGGAGATACAAAGAAATGGCTATTGAGCAGAAATGGTGACTGGACTTTTCCAGTCAATGATCGGACAGTAGTAATAGTTACCAAGTTGTGCATTCATAAGGAAGACTCATCTTCCTTATGAATGATGATTCTGAGAGAAGTTATCAGCATGGTTCTTAAAATGAAGCATAAGAAAACACAGATGTAGAAAGCATTTTGAAAGAAACTATTTTCTTTCACATGTCCTGATCTATTGGGCAAACAGTACAATGACTCTGGTTGTGTTTACTGTCACTGTGTCAGACAGAGGATAAGGAAACTGTTCTCTATGACATGTTAAAAGGGGATGTATCAAGTAAAATGGTCTTTTTTAAAGCTTTATATTATGTATATATGCTATATGATATGGTAGTGGACAATGAATAAAAAATGTGTTGGCATCCGCATTCTCAGACTGCTTCATGAACCATGCTAATTGCTGATGCAACATTCCTGAGTTAGTTATAAATTATAACCCTACTGGCTAAAAATATTTCCAGTCGGTCATATTTAATCATATATTATAGATCTCAAAAAGGAATCATAATCAGCAAAGCTAGGTTTTAACAAACTTTTACAAAAACTGGAGATCAGAATTCAGTGCAACCTTAATAGTAAAGCTGAGTCAAAGTTTATTTTTATTGTTCATGTTGAAAATGTTTTCAGTTTCACTACACAGAGTATAAATCATCAGTAGTGGAGACAGTATATAAAAAAGTAAGATTGTATTGCACAGTATGCATTCCAGCTATTCACAAAGCAGTTTGAAGCATACAAATTGTGCAATTAGTATTAAAAATAGTTCTTGAGATTCCTGCTGTCACAATACTGTTTAAATAACAGGAAAGAATAGTTGGAAAACCTTGTTGTTTTAATCAAATGGAACTTAGATGGCGACTTAATGAGGTATGATGTGTTTTCTCTTGCCATCTGCACAGTAAAAAGATAACCCCCAAAAAAACTTCTGTAGTAACATGTACACATCAGAGCCTTTCTTCTCTTTTTACTGCCAATATCTGCTGTGCTGCTGTGGCCACAGATGGTTTGAAACACCAGAAAACAGATGAGAGAATAAATCACCCAAACATAGCCACATGCACACAAGATAATAACCAGAAACACCTAGGTATGAAGCTTGCATGTGCTCACACGTTCACATAGTTGTGCAACCGCTCACATCATGAACCCGAAATGATTAAAATTTCAGGATTTGTTTGGCTTAGATGGGGGGTCTACCTTGAAGCTGGAAGATCCATTCTCTCAGAGCAGTAACCAGAGTTTGCACCGGCAGCTTCTTCCCTCAACCACAGGGTGTGTTGGAGATGAATAGAGTTAAACTCATAACAGATTCAGGAAATAGGTGAAAACTGAATTTAATATGACAGTGCTATGGGGTAGAGGTGAAAGAAGAGTGATCATAGGGTTCGGGAGTAACAGCTCCTGCATTAATTCAGCACCATCCCTTACAGTGGCGGTGCGTATGCAAGTGGAAGAAAGTGGCTTAACTCTGTTCTGCCACTTAGCAGCAACTGGCTTTCTGCTTGGCATTCAGTTGCACAGATATTCTATTCAGACACATCTGGGATGATGGGAATATTTGAGCCTGTGGATTTGCAATACATTTATGCAGAAGAACAAAAAAAATGGATATACCTATATATTGAAATACTAATGTTAAAATTTGTGCTGAAGGCTCCAGAGAGAACCTGCCATGACAGGAGCCAGTTGCTCAGTTCCCATCTACATTTTGCATTCCATAAAGAGGGTTTTAAAGTGCTGCTAAGATAGATACTTAAACCATGTTTTGTAATTTTGCCATAAATTACAAACATTTCAAAGTAAAAAAGTCTCTTGGTTTCATTATGTCTGGAAAAAACAATGTTCAGGCAATAGTTTATCACAATTTCTCTAGATGTTGTTAGTTTCCATCAAAGCTATTAAGAAAGAAACCCATAAAAAAATTACACAGAAGGCAAAAAGATGTAAAAATCATAGGATTAGGTTTAAATGAGCTTGAAAGTGTGAATATTCTGCTCGCTCTCTATTATTTTTAAATTCCTCATGTCACTTAAAACCCCCGCACAGACTTGCTTGACGATGGGGAACTTTCTTTAAAAGTTAGGAATGCATAAATTTCATATTCATGAGGGACCGTGTTGAAGTAGAGCTGAAGAAAAGCATAGCATCAGCTCCCCAATGGCAGGTAGTGTAGGCTTCTGCTGACAACGCTTGACTAAAACACACAAACACAGCAACACACACATACCCACCCACACAATTTCTTTGCTGCGTTGTCACAGGACTATGTGGACTTTAGGTGCCAGTTGTTGTCTCTTTACAAGGTTGAAATAATAGATATGTTCACATGTTCTTGCAGAGTCACTGAATCTCCCAGAGACACATGCTGTCCAGTTACACTGCAAGTCATAAGCTACCATATGGCCACCAGGTTATTAACTCTATGCACCATAAATAAATCAACAGAAGAATTAAACAGTGCTAATACGCTTGGAACTTTGCCACATTGTGTCACATTATATTTACAATCCTCAATGTATTTATGTAGGATTTAATAGCACAAAGCAGCATATAATTGTGAGACTGAAATTTTGGTGTATTCCTTTGCAAACCCAGTCGCTACACATTTTGGAAGCATTTAAAGGAGCTCCAGCCATGTTTCTCTCATCAGTATACTTGTCTCTGCTAAAAAAAACTGAAAATGGTACATACTAAAAAATAGGGAAAATAATAATAAATTATAGTCTGGGAGTTTTCTATGCATGCTGACTTTGTTTTTCTCCAAATTTCTCATATTGTAACAGAATTTGAGGTCAAGTGTCATTATCTAAAATTAGACATTTATCGTCGTATGTTTGGATGGGAAAAGAATAACCCTGAGGATTGCGTCAAAAAGCTTTGACTGATTAGGTGATTTGTAAATACATCCGATTTGCCAAAATGCTAATCCCCATCTGTAATTGCAGACTTGAAACACATAATAGATTGAAATCAAATTAATTCAAGAAATGCGGTTGTTTATGTCAAAAACTGAAGAAACCAGAATAACATACATAAACTATGATTTACTGTGGGTTTTGTTTGACATGAATTGATATGTTAAATTCTAATAAATTAGATAGAAGTTAACGGTTGTAACATTACAAAATGTGACAAAGTGAAAAGTGTTAGAAAACTTTAGATTCTACACTTAGATAAAGGTAAATGATTGTAAAAAAATATGCACACCTGCATATGAGATTTATTGCAATAAAACGTGTGCACAGCATAAAACCTTATTTATAGACATAAAAAGGAGGCCAAAATTCCTTGATCTGTATCAAAGCAGTGAAAAACAATCTGCTGAAAATGTGCCCAGATCTAAATTACCACCACCATTTAATAATCAGCCATGACATGAAGATATTAGGGCTGTGACAAGACCATTTCTGTCAAAACCTTTGTCTAACCCCAATTACAAGCTAAATTATTGTTCATTTACTCAAATCGAAAGACTTTCCACATGATGGGTGCTTTTTTTTCTTTACCAGTTTTTCAGCTAAATATGGAAAACAGATTAAATCCTCTACAGTATATCTATAACTCATCATGACTTAAATACTTCAAGATCATGATTTTGTTTCAATAAAAAAAATTTGAAAGACGCATTTCTTACTTGGATGTTCATTGTTGGCAAGGGATTAAATTAGGGTTCAGCTAAATTTAGTTTACATCTCTCACACACGTTGTCTTGTAATAGACATATTGCTTTTTTTCTAAACACTTTCAACAAGAGGTTGGAAATGTTTAGAGTAGCTTTTTATGGCTACTCGTATGTCTAGGTTCTGTCATTTATTTTCTCTTTAAATTAGGGTTTGGAGGCTTACGTAAAACATCCATGCTGATAGTGGCATGATCAAGTAACTATGTTGTCTTCAGTTTTTATCACTTGATATGACATCCTGTCTATATTAAAAACAACTTAAAGGTAATTTGGCTTCACAATTTGACACAATTTGACTAACCCTAAATTGGCATCTCTCTTTAACATTCCCATGGTCTCAAGAGAAAGGGTATTTGGGCCCAACTTTGACTCCACGTACACTTTTACAAGTTTTTTTATGTCTGGGTTTGGTAACTGATGGTCTGACACAACCTCCGGATCCCAATTCCCCACTGTGCGACCGTGACATTTGCCGCGCTGCCCATGAGCGACGCACTAAAACTGCAGGAAAGTTAAGAAGTGCATACTGTTTCTGACACTCCCCCTTCAGCACATCATCACAACAATGGACAGTTGGACTTAGAAGTAGTTTGTGTTATAAGCTTAACTGCAGATTACAGTAGGGCCACAGGGGGAAGGCAGAGGAGATCAATTTTTATTCTGCCTCATATTACACTGTCAAAACATAGTGACCATTTCCAAATGCACCTTTAAAGTTAAAATCACTTCACTCCAAAATACTGAAAAAAATGATATATTAATGTTTAGAACATCAGAAATTGAGAAGTCAATACAAAACCACCAGTATCACACGTATTGACATTCCTACTGATAATGCAAAAGCCATTTGGTCAATACGACGGTCCTTGTTCTTCTGCTCTGATATTTCACGAGGTTTGAGAATACTGATTGAGGAATCATTGTTAATCACACAATCTGTAGATTATTCGAACTCCTTGCTCCATGTGCTTACTTATATCTCTCCCCATTTTCTCATTTTGACCTAGTTAACAGTAAAACTTTACTAAACATTTAATTTGTAACAAAGTTAATTTGTCACTGGTTTTATTAATCAGTACGTTCACTGGTAAAATTGAAATGCATTACATAAAAATGTAAAAAAAAAAAAAAAGAAAAGAAAATATGCAATACTTTAATTCTAGTTAAAAGGTATTTTAATGATGGTAAAAAGTCACACTGGTGTAGATTTGAAGATATTTAAACGGTAAACACACCTGATGCTTAATTTGTTGTATAACCATCATATTCATAGCATATCATAAATTTAGATATACATATGGTCATGTCACATAAATAAGTTCAGCAATATAACACTCCACATATATAAGCTTGTGCATGCTGATCGTATTTGTAAGTTTTCTTGCTGTGAGGCTAAATTTTCAGACCTCCTGCTGTGATCGAGTGGGAGCACAGTCTCAACAAACATCTCCAGCTGTCCCTATTGCTTTTCATCTCACTAAAGACACACACATGCATACACTAATACAACTTGCATAAACAAGATGACAAACTAAATGAATTTATGCAGCTATATTTCTCCAGTCTCTGGTCCAGGGTGGTAAGCAAGACTGTTTATCTGGATTCTGACCTCAAGATTGGGGAAAGTTTTTGAAAACAGTGGTGTTGTTTAATTAAGCTTGAATCTAAAAATGCTGACCAGACACAACAATTTTGGTGTTAACGAATGGAATCGGGGCAAAATAAAAACGTGTTTTTGCTCCGAGGATATGGTTCATAATGTGAGGGAGTTAAACCACAGTCCACAGTACATGCATCTATCAAAAATATTAAGCTCTGGAAACTGTTTATTATGTGAAAGTACGATTTACCTTTCCTTCCTGTTTTTTTTTGTTGTTGTTGTTTTTCCAATTTAGCATACTAAGCTGTAAATTGATTATTGATCATGACATCTGTTGTGTGTGTGTATGCAAAGTAAGGCATCACAGCATGCATTCTATTTGAACTTTCACCTACTATCACTTTAAGAGTAACGCTCCAATTGAATTGACTGTGGTGAAATTTAGTAATAATAATAGCCTATTCCAGGCAAGTCATGTTCCAAAATCTCAGAAATGCTTACGTTTTTCAGGCTTTTATTAGATGCCTTGTCTGAATGCCTTACAAAAGTTTAATGTTTAACTAACTGCAATGTGAAAGCATAACTCTGCCCCTGACAAATTTTTAAAAATTCCAGCAAAATGGACAGAGCCAAGAAATACTGAAAGGCATGGCCAAGTGTGGGGATGAGTGGTCAGGACGAAAGGAGCACCGTTGCTAACTTATAAACTTTGTCACTATAATTGCCGACTTTTCAGACACCTCTAGTGAGCTTGTCAAAAACCGACAAGTGACAAACTTGGGGACTTCTGTGTTGTTAGGGACTGTATGGCGACAACGATGTGTAGTGTCGCTGCAGCCCTGCTGTGTCCTGTTTATGAACATACAGTGAGTGCTCCAGAAAGACACACCCATATCCCACGGGAGATGCGTGATAGTCAAGATGACCTTTTAGTATTAGTGTTTTTATTCATGCTTGGACGATAATCTGGCCTACAGTCACTAGGTGGCAGTAGTGCTCAAACTAATCAAGAGGTTGCCTGCTCAACCTTGTAGAAGAAGTAGCCTGAGTACAGAGCTGACAGAAGAGAAATGGAGGTTTGTGGCAACGAAAAGAAGACCAACAAATGTGATGAAACTTACTTGTGTTTTGTGTGATTATGGTCAGAAATGAGCCATTGTGTTTTCTGCCTAAAATCTGTGATAGCAGGCGGCATAAAACCAAACAAGTTAAAATGGTGCCTGGGAATCTATATTTTAACAAGCACCTGGACTTTTTTCAACAAAAACTCAATGAGTTTTGCTAACAGTTTGAACAATTGTGGATCATTGGTAAATAAAAAAGCATGATTGCCGCATACAAAGTTGCCCACCAAGTCACAAAGTCCAATGATTGATAAAAAAAATATATATAAAATGAAATATCAGTATTAATTAAATATTTATATATATATATATATATATATAAATTCCCTTCTCACCCTCCGCTGGTGGTCTCTCTCTCTCTCTCTCTTTCATCCTCTGAGCTCTGGTCCTCTACCAGAGGCCTGGGAGCTTGAGGGTTCTGCGCAGTATCTTGGCTGTGCCTAGTACTGCACATTTCTGGACTGAGATGTCTGGGATCTGTTTTAGCCACTGCTCCAGTTTGGGGGTTTCTGCCCCGAGGGCCCCGATGACCACAGGCACCACTGTGGTCTTCACCTTCCCGGTATTTTCCAGTTCCTCCCTGTGGCCCTGGTATTTCTCCAGTTTCTCATGCTCCTTTTTCCTGATGTTGTAGTCACTTGGTATTGCTACATCCACCACAAGGCTTTCCTCTGTTCTTTATCCACCACCACAATGTCCCGTTGGTTCGCCATTACCATCTTGTCTGTCAGGATCTGGAAGTCCCACAGGATCTTAGCTTATATATAATACTGTTATATATAATACTGTTATCTTTAAATAACAGTATTAATTAAATATTATCAAATATGTAATTATTTAATAACTAAAATTTTGATTATATTCAGGGGATTATGACAAAATTTATATTCCCCAAAGACAGCCTGACGGAAAATAATTGAGAACCACTGGTATAGGGTAACTTTGTTAAAATGACCTTTAAATTTCTGATTTAAAATGTTTTGTAGGTGTTCTGCTACGAAAGACATGCAGAGAAAGTGTGAAAGGCTCTCAAACAGACTTATCTGAATTTCTGTAAAAGGTAAAAGTCGACCATGTTTAGCTTTCTTAAGTACTTCACACTCCATGTGCTCTTGTCTGGCCCCAGAAAATTGTAAGGACTTAGCTTTCTTCTGGTCAATGGCTTTCTAAAATCTCTGGCCATGATTTAGTTCAACTGTCACTGCAGATTTAATGGGATATTATTCATGCAGCAAGACATGGTCAAGGGCAATAAAAGTCGCAAGCATTAAAAAAGAAAAAAATCCCTTGTGTGACAAAAAAGCTGCTGATATATACTTAAAGCGAAGAAATATAAAATCATGTTCTCATTTCAGCTTTTTGAAGTTCAGTGATTTTAGAGAAGATTGGAGTTGACAGCCTTGCCTGTTTGTCTTGCCACACGCTGTCTGCTCAGCGGGAGTTGCAGAGAGGACACCTCATCACCCTTTAGCTGGTGGCTTGTCCTTTCTACTGCTTTCTTCTATAGCACCATTTTATTTTTAGATTTTTCCAACTATGCATACCCATTAAATATTTTTTTTTTCTTTTAAAAGCCATTGTTTCAACTGTTAACTTAAAGCTGTCTTCTACAAAACACAGATTAAATCAGTATAAATTTCAAAATGTTTAAAACATTTTCTATCTTTAAAAAGCAGCTAAGAATTGGGAGTTCTTTTCCGATACAGAGATATTATTATAATTTGATTAACATAATTTTTCTGATCAACAAAGCTTATTATTTTTAATTTCAATTCCCATCATTTCCCATGTCTACAATTAACTTGTTGTGCTTTGTTCTCTACGCTGTGGGTTGAATTATTCCATGTTTGATCAATTCACAGTGCTCTTTAATTTTTGATTAGTTTTTGGTGACACTCAAATTTCACTATGATATAGCCCAGTGAGTGGAAAATAATTTTGATTAAATTCTACAACCATAAGATTTTTGGTTGCGGTTCAACTTGCTCACATGGTTAAAAGCGTTGACTTGCAGGTTGATCGACTGCAATAGCTGCATATAATTTATGCTGCCTTAATCTTTCTATTCTTTACTACACTTGCTCTTCTTCTATTATTCAAATGTTCTTCCAGTTGTGCATGGTGTATTTTATCATGTTAATTTTTTAAATCATATTTTAGACACTATCAATTTTCTCTTTTTTTGCTTTAGCCATAATTTCTCTTGCTGCTTGGGTGATTGAATAACTGACTGAATGGATTTGCAAGTGCCAGGTAAAATATGTGTTGTTTAATGTCTGCAATTGGACAAACCTGTGCTGTCTGTCATGATTGTTAAACAATATATCTAACTTCATATAGTGACATTTGTGTTTTCTTTCTGTAAAGTAAATACAGAATGCATGAAGAAAATCTTCTTGCAAGATAAAACTGGAGCTAAAAATATTTGATCAAAGACTATGGTAGGTCTTTGTGGTATATCAGGTTTGTTCCACATACCAAACAGAAGGATGGCAGCAGCAAAGACCTCCAGAAAAATTTTAATTGGATGACGTCACTTAAACGTCAATTAATACCATCAAGTGAGAACCAGAAATGGTGGAGGAACAAAACACAAAATAACAGATAAAACTACAACTGTTTCTGAAGTTTTGGAAATGCTTTTTTTTTCTTTTCCAATGGAAAGAGGGAGTTGAAGATTTTGTCTTTGAGGTCTGTGACTTTCAGAGAAACCAGATTCCTTTACGTCAAACTGTCTGCCATCTTTATAAAGAAAACAAATTAAATCTACTGGTTTTGCACATGGGAAGAAACACTTTCAACCGTTCTGTTGTCATCTGAAGTAGATGAATGCGGAAAAAAATCATTTCTGAGGATATTTTTGTCAGCATAACTGAACAAACACATTCACAATGAATCACATCAGTCAGATGACTTAATACCAGATCTATCTGACTTTAGGGATTCATTTGACAGTGACATTACTGAACAGGTTTGTTTCAATACATATTTGGAGAAGAGGAAAACAACACTCCATGCCTCTGGTAAAATGCTCTATCTTAATAAAGTGATATCAAGTGGTATTAACTTTTTCTATTTTGTATTGGAATATCCCTTAGTTTTACTGTGGGTAGTTAAAACATAAATTAAACCACTTGAAACCAATAACTGACTCCCGTTTGTTTTTCTTTTCCTAAACCCTACATGTAACTAGGAAAGCAGTTATGTGAGCCAAAGACCACAGAACAATCAAATTTCATGCGGTCTCCCCAATCCCTATTAAAGAATGTTTCATCCAAAAGGACATTGGTTCAAGTGATTATGATAACGAGAACACTTGGAATCAACTGCACCCTTGTAATGATTACCCTGACCACTGTTCTGAAGTTAGTGATAAGTTCCCTTTGAATCCACACATCTCCTCTGAAGCTGTTGAATCTTCTCTAGACTTAGATGAAGCAGATGCAGTTCATATGGAATCCTTGAGAAGACCTGGTCAGATTAGATAATGACAAAAGTGAAGTACTTGAATAGGTAAGACTAGGAACACTTGGGCATGACCTAGCTAGAAACGTATAGAAGTGAGATGTCTCATAAAGAAATTTATAAAATAGACCCCTATGAACAAATTAAATATTTTTTTTATAACATCAATTTTAAAACGTCACTTGGGCAACTATCATGGTAATCCAAAAATCCAAAATTTGAACAGTTGTGTTGTATATTGTAAGATAAAATACTTAATCGTTCAGGGTACTGACCTTACCAGACCACCTATGCACGGTTTCCTGCTCCTGTTGTTTTCATATAATAGCCTAGTCACCTCACAAATGCAGACGAGTCATGGGGAGGCATACAAAACTGCCCAGGTATGATGCACACCAACAACGTGCACTGGTCGGTTTTCTACAGATATAGCAGGTTGTACATGTTTAAAAGAACAAACACTAGATGAAACAGGAGGTTTAGTATTCCATCAGACGTTAGCAGTTCTGAAAATTGTCTGGGTAATTGTGACTTGGGAATGAAAAGACAAATAACATTAAACAAATGTTCAGCCTATTCAAAACATTTATTTTTGCTTGTGTGTTCATAATTAAGGTGTTTTTCATTATATTTTATCTTTTGCCCAGCACAGGATAAAGCAGACTTTGTCCCAGTCCACGTTGACCAATAACTCTGGAAATCAAGGCAACCTGCTACATTCCGGAGAGGCTATCAATGGCTTTCATTTTAGCTTGCATCCATGCAGTGGACTCAGTTGATGTTTGTGTTTGATTACATTGTTTCTCAGCTACCTGTTGAGTAGACTTCTCATAGTGCAATAGATGAAGAGGACTCTTTGTTAGGATGGGTTCCTATATTGCGTCCCTAAAATAACATGCAACCGCAGAAGACAGACATGTTAACCATCTTCACCGCTATGTCAAACATGCTGAGGAAATGAAACCTGAAAAAAATCTTATGTTTTCAGACTGGTTCTTTTGTTATCTCTTGACAACGTTCTGGTTTGCTTCAATGCTGAAATCAGGCTCAACAGAGGATTTGTTACCTGTGCCTTGCCATGTTTAAACTACTTTACACTTGCAGTTATTACCCTGAATTCTGCGCCATGCTTGACATCCTCTCGAGCAATTACATTGAAATAGAAATCTTTAAACGTTGATGACATACTGACTACGATGCTGACTATAAAGAAAAACAACACCAGTTCAGTTAATATCAAAGTACAGTTCTCTGACATGCTCTGACATGTTCTCTGACATGCTCAATAGTTATCCCTTCAGATAACTATTGAGGGTTTTGTTTGGGGCCAAGGACAAAACCCTCGGACATGGCCAATTTTACATGCGACATTCACGCACAATGTAAAGAAGTTAACACATGCTCTGTTTTTCTCACTAACTCTATGCTTAATGCTATTGGCATAACCAGCAGTATCTGAAAAGCTGTCCGGAGTACCACAATTAGTTAGCCTGGCCATTCCTTCCTACACAACTCTGCACAAATTCTAATCCCACTTCACTGATTGCTAGTATTATATTTTTAATACAAAATAATATATTGTATTATAATATATTTCTGCTTTCTATGAAAGAGAGACTAAGGGCTTGCATTTGAAACTTTTGATGACTCCTTTCAGAATTAGAGAAAAATAGATCTACAAGGTCAATACGAATTGACAGAAGCCCACGCTAAATCCTATCTTCCCCCCCCCCCCCTCACTCGTTTTGCAGAGGGGCTTTCAAAAGCACACTGTGCTGCTGCTCACTATCTGGTGGAGGAAATTGTACTGTATCATGTTGTTAGACCTTGCATCCACTGAGACAGCTGAGAATATCTTTTGAGTTTTTTCTTCTCCTCTTAGACAGACATTTCCACCATAGCTTCATCTGCAAAGCTATCAACTTTGCGCATGACCCCACACACCTTTCACATAAACTCCTCCACCTCTTGTCATATGGAAGAGGTACCAAACCTTTCAGGCCCTCATATTCTGTCTGTGAAAGCAGGTTTGACGGTTTCTTTCCCCAAACCATCAGACTCCTCACACAAACTGACAACTCGGACAGTTTGGCAAAGCCCTAGGCACTTTTAATATTTTCACAGGTTGATTTAAAATTTTTAAATGGGAAATATTTACAGGATTGATCTGATCAAATATAGATTACTTAAGTGTTGTCAGGAGTTCAGGAGCAAAAACACAATTTAAAAAACGGTATAATATTCAACGTCAGGCACTAAGAATGTGTACAGGAGCATTCAAAACCAACCCAACAGCAGCACTTAAAGTGGAGAGGAAATACAAGGAAATAAGTTGAATCATCCAACAGCAGAAACTCTAAAGTCATATTCAGAAAAAAACAGGAGACAAGTAGTTTTTGGGTGGACAGTCAATAAAAAAGCAGAAGAATTGCAAATAATCAAATACTCACTCCAACAGTACCTTTACCAGCAATACCTCCATGGATTTGACCAGATGCAAAAGTAAGTTTAGCTCTTCATCATTGCATCATTTTAATGATTTTTTTTAAACCTATTTTTTTTACTATTAATAGTTTGAGTTTCATTTCTTTATGTTTTCCTTTTAGTTTTAGTTGTGTGTTGCTAGCTTACCCAGTTGACTGAATGAAATATTTCAACTGTGCAGTTAATTTAATTTTGTTTATACGTTCATATATTTCAAAGAAGTTGTCTGTGTTTGCTCCTTAAACGTGTGAATGTATGTCTCCAATTATTACTGTTTAAAATCTTAGGCCTTATTATAAATAATGAGACTGATGTTTTTGGGCTATATTACATATTTTTCTCTATTTTAAGAGTGGTGCCCCGACTTAATTTTTTTATCTAAATTATTAGATTTATGAACAATTGACATGAAAAAATTATAATAATTTGTTATAAGTTAAACCTACTGAAGGACAACATTTTTAGTTTCCCAGACTTCTGATTCCCAACGCATGCATCAATGTTCATGAACATGCATGCAGCCCTGAGGACACTTCTTGAGCAACAAACAGAATACACAAATTTGCTCAACAGCACACCTCTAAAACCTGTCAAAGCGTACAGTTTAGGGAAGCAGAGGACCTTCTTTGAGGTTTGAGAATTAATGCTGGTGAGTCAGAGGAGGCTGATAAATATTTAACACAGCTTTCAGGCTCTTTTAAAAATGGTTTTGCACTCTTTGCTCTTGTATGCTTTGCTTTATGGGGCCACAAAGAAACAAATCCCAATGTGTAATTGTCTGTGCTAAGTAACACATATTTATGAGAACCTACTGCTGCTTACCTTAAATACAACATGTATGAAACTCCCCAGCCTGCATAAATGCAAACTTATGGAATCTTAATAATAGCCAACTTTAAAAGAATCACCTTATAAACCTTCAGTGACAACCTGTCTTCTTAATAGAACAGAAGAGAATATATTTTATTGATTCCCAAGGGGAAGTTGCTTATTTGTTGACAAGCTACTGCAAATAAGATGTTAAATATTATCAATACAAATATAACCATAAGTGATTAAATTTAAATATATATTTCAGAGTGATGTAAGTAATTCAATATGACTTAAAATAAATACATAACAAGAATGCACATGCTTAATATAAAATTATCTCTGTTTTTCAACAGCCAAAAAGGTGTTTTAGCTTTACAGACTTCCATATTTTCAGAACATATTTTGTGCACTAATGTGCTTTTGGAGACTTGAGGTTTGATCTCATTCACTTTAAAAGCTGGTGAAGATTAGAATAGTCCAAGGTTTTATACATTAAAACCTTGGAAATGATGGACGATGTCCTGCCTTTATTTTGTTTTACTAATGCCAGTCCACTACTATTTCACAAGCAGTGGCCATTACTGGGTTAGCTTTTTGACAAAACTTGCTCCTTATATGCATGAAACACTGTTATTGCAGGACTTTCTTTCAAGCTATCAGATTCTACAAGCAAAACTATCCCCAATGGGCTACATAAACACCAAAGTGTTTTAACTCTACTGTGCAAAAATAAATCAATGTGCAAATGCTCTTTACAGTGCAGTAACTGTGGTTTTGGTAGTCACAGTAATGTACAGTTGAGAAAGCTGTGATTTTTCAATCTAAGTAAATGAACTGTTTTAAATTAGTCCCTAGTGTAGTCTCCCTCGACCCCTGTACCACATATGTCTGTCCCCTCACACCTGCAATCGGTTAGTCAATCAGTCCAAGTCTATAGTTGCAGCATTCACTCTCCCAGTACTTAATCACACCTCTTTCATTCACTCCTTGTGTTTCCTTGTTGGTGCTCCTTTGGATTTATGGTTTGTCTGTCCTGGCTCCCAGAATTTTTATTTGGCAAGTTCTTTTTGTTCATCATTTTCATTCAATATTCTCATCATCAACTCCACATGTCTGCTGCTTTGCATTTGGGTCAAGTACATATCATGACACAAAGCTTACCATCAGTGGCGCAACTACATATTATTCAGGTGGATGCAAAACATAAATCGGCGCCCCCCACAGGGAAGGAACTCAGGGTGAAAGAACGACGTGAACTCGCTCTTGAATTCATCTACCACCCCGAGGCGACGATACGTGAAGGGTAAAACTCGCTACATTTACCTTCTTATGTGCGCGCTGAATGTATGGGAAAACATAATTGGCGCGTCGCCCCCTCTGGACGGTGTTTCTAGCGCCCCCTCTGGTGCTGCGCCTCTATGCGTTGCATACGCTTCATACCCACTTTTTGCGCCACTGCTTACCATTGCTACACCGCTAATGAGAATTTTCTAGTTTTTAGAAAGTAATGATGTAGCTTAGGAATGTAAAACAAAATTTTATTTGGAGTGGTGTAGTTTTGTTCCAACTAAATTGACTAGCATAATGCAAAACCACAGCAGAATTAAATGTTTGATATTTTAAACACGCATCCATATGCTTCAGTTTATATGGAGCTGCAGTCTTCCTTAGGGGGAACTAATCAACCAAATGAAACTATCACTAAACATATAATCCTTTAGCTGGGAAAAATTATGAATATAAGGTTGCATGTCAGAGTTTATGAGTTTGTGTTTTTCCTTTTTGCTAGGCTTGTTAGGGGTGGTAGAATCTCAGCTGGCTGTTGGGAGACTAGCCCTCTGGCCTCATGGCTACCAGTGATTAGCCCTTGGCTAGCCACAGCTTATTGCTCAGGAGGTCTGTCCCCCTGAGCTCATTACTCAAAAACGCCCATGCTAGCTCCACCGCCTGGGGCAGAAAGTCAGTGACTCATTGACCATGCTACTTGATATAACCAACAAGATGATTGAACATGAACACTTTCATGAACTCTTTTGCATCTTCCATCCTTTTTATTTCTTTCTTTATTTTTTACTTGTATTGTTTATTAATGGGAAACGATGACTAATTTGGGACTGCTAAAGCGGAAAGATGCTGCTGCTCTAGATGCATCTATCTGGTCATCAGCTATTTTGACTTAAATCTGAACTTCAGATTTGCTGATAAATAGTAGACTTTAAGATTACATGCTTAAGTTCTGTTCTATAAAGGAGATGCCTGGAGGCGAACAGAAAACTAAAAAAAGCTCTCCTTTAACTGGACACTTGAAGTGAAACATATTTTTTTTGGAAAATGTCTTCAAATTTCCTTTACATGAACTTACCAAATCTTGATACTCACAAAAGGACATATATTTCTTGTCATGTGTGCTTTTGAAGTTTTCCAAATGTGCAATAGCAAGTTTGGAGCAAGTAGGTAGTTCAAACTTAAATTTGAGATAGTTGAAGGTGATTCAAGACTTCTGAAGACAAAAATGTGCCTTTGTACATTGGAAATTGGTCTCCATTGGAGACAGACTCTTATAAAGTTATTAATGTCGAAGACTATTCTAGAAGTCATGTGATATGACTTATGGTTCATTCTTCTCTACAATCCTTGATGTGCATTGTTTTACCTAAAAAAATACTTGAATCCATGACAATCGGTTGCTGACTATGTAAATATAAAGCAAAAGCTCAAGTGTATTGCATCATGGTTAACCAGAAATTCAATACAATGAGTTTCTTTTTTATTTCTATTTTTTATTTCTATTTCAAAATTACTTTCACAAACATTTAAAATCATTTGTGAAAGTGTGGCTCCTATGCTTTCCAACAATGATCCTTGGCTCCTCACCTTTGTTATCCTTCAATATAACAAGTTTTTCCTCATACTGCAGAAGTTCCCTCATGCTTGAAAGGAGTGTGTCAAAAGGTTTTTTTTTTCTTTTCAAATATGTCATTACATCCTTTGTACTGAAATTGTGTTTTGAATTTGAAATACATGTCGAAGGGATTAGCATGTATCATGGTGGTAGCACACATTAGGCTGAATTGCTACAATTAGACACTGTTGAGATTTTCCATCTATTTTCCTCCATCATATGTCATGGGGGTCTGAACCATGTCTGTAAAGGTTTTCTCTTACAGATGGCTCCCCAGATTACAAGTTTTGCATCAAGAAAAATGAAGAGTGTCTCCATATCTATCCCCTTTGGTCCTTTGAATCTGGGCATGGAGTTGACTTTTACCCAGATGGTAGGGAGACCTGCTGTTTATGTACTTTCATGGACACATGCACAAATCCTGCTAACTTTATGTCTTTTAGGTAACTTGACATTAAAGCTTTCAGTGTGGACACCTTATTTTTACAACACTTGAAACGACTGACCTGTGTCGTCTCTGGCCTAATTTATCTGCTTGGACGGATTTCTTTGGCCAAGTTAGCCAATGCTTTCTCTGTCAAATGTGCTTTGTTCACTTTCAAATCAGTGATTAACTGAAAGGGCAACTAAACTAGAAAAGAGCTATTGGTACATCCTTTGTTTTAATGAACTCATTTCTTGTTTTCTGTATTTTAAGTTAATATTCCTTGATATTTAACCACACTTACCTCTTGCCACCACCTTCCATCACTTGTACTTCCCTTCCCGGTTCCAAAAGGCTAGCGGTAACATCCTTGAAAGAAAGTAGTGGTTTCTTTGCAGCTCTCTACTGTAATTTCTTTCCTTGAGAGAGGAATATTGACCACTACAGAAAAGCCATGTATTGAATTGACTTCGTCCAAGGACTGTTCTTCTATTATTCAGTGCACGGCTTACCAGTGTTGCATGCATAAAGGGGGTTTAGTTGGATGTGATGTCTGAAATCCTCTAAAGCCAACTTTCTCCTCAAGGAGATTGGTCATATTGTGAGGCTACATCAAAAGCTGCTGAGGCTAAATAGGTTACAGCCATATGGAAACTCCCTTGATCTTAAGCTCTGTTTATTAATTTTTGCAATTCTTTAGGGTTAAGCTTTAAGAAAAATTAGTGAGCAATTAATAATCATTCATACAAGCTGGGAAGCATTGATTTTAGAATACATACTCAATTATTACATATTTCAGATGTGTATGTGACCGAAACAAAAATACATTTATCAAAAACAAAAGAACGGCACTCAAAGTTTCAAACGAATTGTCCTGAAAAATATTGTCATGAAAACAGACAGTGTATTGTATTTTGATAACAATATTGGAGTTTCTTTTCCAATGGCTCATTTCCATGCTGTGATTTAGGGTGACGTAGCAATGACTTTCATCTCATAGGCCAAAACCAATAACAGAAGTGTGAATAGCCAATGAAGCCCTGTATGTTAATCAGCTGAGTTTCCAACCACATCAAACAAATCAGATTTACTCCAAGCATGCAGAATTTAAACACAAAGATAACAATTTTATCTTTCAACTATTGTTTTTCAAACAAACACTGTGGCACTGATTAATCACTAGGCTTAACTTTGTAAGCTTGAAATTTGTATTTCTAGCTTACAACAGCATGAAGAATAGTCTCTTAGGGAGATGTATATATTTATGGAGGTGCAAAAGAAATCTTTTAATTATTTAAAAAACAATTTAGAAATATCCCTCTTAATTCATTTTCTATGGAACTTGTGCTATGAGGGGACAGTCGCCTGTCCTCATACAGCTAAGTGACTGGTGAAGTTCATGCATGTGAAATTTCGAGCTCATACAGGCTCAAAATTTTGCAACACAACAAAATGTAAAAAATGATCAACTTTTGTTGTGAAAAACTTTCACCTTTTGTTCGTCGCGCCTTGTGTGTCCAGCCATAAAGCTCTGCTGTGAACTAGAAAATCCTCCACAGTACAGAGGCTTTTAGGTGTTACATCCAGTAGTCTTATAAGTTCTTTTTCTTTGTTTTTTTTCCCCTTCTGTATAGTTGCAGCTTCTACCTGCTGACTCTACTGTGGGAACTGGATGCAGACCCCCTCCAGTTCCTGTCTGAGGCCTACAGCATATCTAATTGGATCATCACACAAGATGCAACTGGTGAGTAGCTTGATTCTTACCAAGTGTTTTTATAGCTGTAATTGCTTTGATTAGTGGCATTTTGTGCACTTTGAATGGCTGCTAGAGTTTGTAGCTAGATAGTTTGTTTTGCAGTGACCTTTGTTTAGTTTGTTGTTAGACTGGATTTTTGTACTGACACTGGTTTGCAGCCTCTTGGTTTGTTTGGCCTTAAGTCTGTGGTCAAACTTTGTTTTGCTAAGAATTTTGGATTGCAGCTTTGATTTTAAAACATAATTTTTGTTTTGCAAATTTTGTTTTATTTAGTATTTTGGTTTCTAAGACTCATTTGATTACTTTCACTCTTAATTTGAAAGTGAAAATGAACAAACACTACTGTATTTAAACCTTTAAAATTGGTTTTAATGTTATTGCTCCTTACCCTTGAACCAAGTCATAACAGGTCAAAATAGCTAGTTCATTTAATCTGTATTATGTAATGTTAACAAATTAAAATTATTAATCACTTTAACACATTAAGGAGTTAACATTGACAGCCATAGTAGTTTGGTAATGTATGATAAAGCTAGAAATGAATAGTCAATTACAATTATAGCACCTACGTAGCTTTTCCGGGTCAGATTACACCAAATTTTAAATACATTAAGATTTAAAACAAATCACAGTTTGCATTTATCTTGGTTTTAAGCATATTGGTAGTTTTTACAATCCTTTTCTGCTTAAAAAACAACACACATAAAACAGGACTAATATATTGTGCTGATAACATTGTTGTCTATTAAGGTTTAATAATTGTGAACAATGCTTTGCTTTTTCAAATTAGAGCTGGAGGTATTTTATCATTATTACTTTTCCTTGTGTGACCATTGTGTCATGCATTGATGTCCGTTATGCATACCAAGCATAATGTCACAAGTCTTAAGCATCTTTTTATGTTCTCAGCTCTCTGGGGCTTGTGTGTTTTTCTTTCATTTTCTTCTAATTATCTCTGGGTTTTACTTGGAGGAAATATAACTGCTAAATATGACCTTTTAGTCTTCTTATGGCATTGTATGGACTTCTATTCATTCTGCACTAGCCCAACTGAAGATGCAGACTTCATCTTATCCATCATCAGTTTATCCTTCCATTAACATAACCTCAATTCATGCTTTAGTATGAATCATATAGCCAGGACCCCATTGATGGCAACTTGCCTCATTAGGAGAGGAATTTAGTCTTATTTTTATGCCAGTGTACTAGAGAAATTCCTTCTGGGATTATAATAATATATATACAATATGCAGTTGCACACAACCAATAGTTCATTCATTTCACTCCAAATCCTGCACACAAAGAAAAACGTAAGCAATGTAACCTACTGCATAATTTTTGTAGAACCTTAATGCAGTGAAGGCAAACTCTGTCTCCATTTAATTTTTCAAACTCCCCCAGTGGATGCCAATGCAATTTTATTATTGAACTGCCTCTCTTTCTATCTCCATGTGTTTACATGCACACTCTGACACATCCATCTAAATCAATCACTTTTGTCAGCGATTATAAACAATTAGCAGATAAAGAGTTCCGTATTCAAAGTCTTCTCCTTCTGACATTGCTCTGCAAGCATGGCTGATTTGCATATTAATGAGCCCTTATTCAACCCTATGGGACATGCCCCTATTATAGCTCAGTGATCAACCTATTCTTCATCTCTTTTTTTGTTTCTTTCTCAGAATGTATGATGTTTTTCAAAAAAAAAAAAACTTGAGCAAACTTCTCCCACACAGTGCAGTTGCTGCTGAATATGCAAAAGAAAATCTCCAAAGCTCAGTGGACTACTGCAACTCACTTGCATCAACAGTGTTTTGACTAATTTCACACCCCTCATATGGAACTTCAGGAGCTCCTACGGATGTTATGGTTCTGCTGAGCATTGCCCTCTAGCTCCTAACGCCTGATGCTCTTAAAGTTAGACGACGTTGCAGAATTATCTTTGAGAAGAGTTTATCTACTTTATTCAGTCCGGTTGGGAGTTGCAGCAAATTAAAGCACTAACACATTTTTGAGGCAGCAGTGTTGCTCATCTTCACCTCTTTGGAAAACATATCGAAAAGTTTTTTTGCCCTTGTTCACCGCAAAATGAAGTTCCATTGGTGCAGTTTTTAACAATTTAATGGGAAACCACTGAAGGTTACTACAAAGTTTACTCTAGTGATTATTTGCTCGTGCTTCTGTATGTAGAACAGTCAGAACAATGCAGTGGTCTAACAATAGGATTAACAAGGAAGGAGACAGGAACATAAAGGTTCGGGCCACACTGAGACAGATATCTAGACACAAAGGTAGACTGATTGGCATGGGTAGAGCCAGTGATTGGCATGGAAATGTCACTGATGTCTTTGACAGCTTGGTGGTGAAAGAAAATTCTGTCTCGCTCTCTCTCTCACTCACTCTCTCTCTCTCCATGTTTGTGTGTGTTGGCAGGGGATGGCAAGTCACCTGACTACATGTCAGAAATGCAGCATGACTGTTTTTTCACCCATTTCCCTGCTGACCCATTCACACAACCCATTTCTTTCTCACATCCACCCACACGCACAGAGAGAGGAACGAGCAATGGATTTTTGCTAATGCAAATACACATTTAGCCTCTTTTTCTGTACCAGCCCTCTATTGTATCGGCTCTCAAACTCAGACTCCTACACGGGACAAAGTAAATCTAGACTCAATTGACATCACCCAACAGCTGTACAGGAGAGACCTGAATATTTAGTTCATCAAACAGAAGATCGACATATGAATAGTTAGCATAAAGCAAGCATATTATGAGATCTTAATGAGCCATATTAAAACAGAGATAAAGGTGGCTGATGTTCGAGTGCATTGCTGCAAACACAAAGATCCTCAGCAAAGCAAGGTGGCTAACTTTTTGTTCCTAAAAAAACATTATTTCTGAGCTAAATGAAACTGCAGGAAAAGTATATTACATGGGCTTTAAATGTGCATGTTAAATGTTGCTAGAATATAATTACAACTTTCTGAAACTACGGTTCGGCCACCGTATGAAGCCCAGTGAATCCTGTCATTTCTATCTGGAAACCCCGGTGGTACATAATGCAGTGGAGGGGAAAAAAGCATCTTAAATTATTTATCTGCCATTAGAACAATGAGCAGTTCGTACACAAGCATGGTTGACAGTGTTAAGATCTTCCTCCTGGCTCTGATTGGTTGTTTTTAACCGTGAGTGATCAATTTCTTCAGATGGCAAAAGCACTGAGAGGAGGTGGAGGAGCTTGATTTTTTAATTTATTTTCAGTTTTATTTGTTTTACACTATAATGTCGCAACATAATATCAGTTTTAACAATTTTGTATGGAAGAGCGACTGAGGTTTTGCTCACACAAATCTTTAGATTACAAATAATTCAGTTTAATTCTTGACGAAAGCATTAATCTATGTTTCTATTAGGCTACGTAGAGAAATTCCACACTGACTAAAACATTATATCTTAGCAATTTTTCATTAACATGGGCATTACACTTTTTGTGAATGTTTATACCATTCTGCTCAGAAAAGACAGAATTACAGTTAAGAGCACACTTGTAAGACAATACACTAAAGTGCTTTATTGTCCACTTATTTAATTTTTTAAAGCTTTATATCGACTAAAACAATGGAAGTAAATCCATATTTTGTTCACTGCCTGTCCAGCAAGTTACACACAGTCATCCTCAGGTCTTCTGAGGACAGAAAAGAGTCAAAGTGAGTGGTTTGTTTGTTTTGGGGGGTTTTTAGACTCCCATTCTTCCAAACCAGAAACGCAATTAGACCAGAGGACTTGTTTATACTTATCTACCAACCCTGAATAGAAGTATCTAGTTTATATACTTTGGATCATCATTATTAGCTTTCTTCTTTTGCTCTTTCCTTTGGTTTGTTTTTGTGTATTTCCTTTTAATTCCTGTAAAGCACTTTGTATTGCCTTGTTTCTGAAAATGTGCTATATAAATAAAATTACCTTTACAACTTTTTGTGACTGCAGACTGAGGAAAATATGTCTATATCTGCTTGACGTGTAACGGCACAATGTAGATTCTCTCTTCATCTTGTTAAATATTAATTCAACCAAATAAAAATTAAATGCAACTGAATATGTTATTATTTAAAAATTGAAAATGTGACAAGTGAAAATGGATTATGACAGGATTTTTTTTATGCTGTCAGTCAAAATGATGGACATCAAGAAAGTCTAATGCAACCTCTGACAGAGATCTGGAAGATGACTTGTCTCTGTACCCACTTACATGCAGAAGATGAGGGAGCTTAATTCTCATGCAAGAAGGAGTGATGAGTATATGTATGATTCTGTCTGAATTCATCTCCAACTCACTAAACCTCTGTAATTACATCCCCTCACGGGAAAAAATAAACCATTTTCATCTGATGAAGAATTTGACAATATACAGTTATGTAGACTTCACATCTGCAGGAAAATCACAAATGTCTGTCTTTGATGGTGCTGATCTGAAGGTTGTGTAATTAAACATTGCTACATGAGAAAGTAAATGAATCTATAGTCTGTGAATCTGCTATCAGAATATGGTTGATGACAGGCCAAGTCAGAGAGCGAATGATTTAGTTGACAATATCGGTCACATAAAAACCTGGAGGGACTGAGTAAGTGGTGAGCAAAAAAATGCAGGATAATTTGCACAGTTCCTAAATGACACTTTTTCATTTTTCTAAGTTTTACTGTCAATTTTGATAGAGCCAAAATATTCCCAGGAAGAACTGAACACAGAAAGTCAAAAAGGTAAGTTTTGGGGGGGGGAGGGCAGGGCAGGAACTCCTGGGAGTGGGAGTTAGTCTCTGCATTTATGTTTTAACATACGGGTCCATGGGATCATTTAGTTTAAATTACTGGCTTCCTGGAAGGTTATTTTCCTTCGCAACTCATCGTATTAATTAACTGTAACACCAGTATAGCCTTGGCTTAAGTGATTAGTGGTGTCATCTCCTAAAATGAATCCCTTGCCTCAGTCTCAGGCCTGGTTGGTGCTGTTTGATACACAGAGGAGGACTATGTCTATATCCACAGTTGGGTAAAGTATCCTAAGAAAAAGTCAGCGTGTATGTTGGAGGAGAAGCTTGACTTGATGTATTTTACATTGGGTTAAAACCAGCATTCAATTACAATAAGTGATGTTCATAAGATTTTCTCACATGAGAATAACATTTCATTTTGTGGTTTTGCTGGTTGATATTTGAATGAGAAACTGACCTTTTGTTTTGTGGTAGACGGAACAACTTGAGGGTAATATTTTGTGACATCTAACTTTGTTGGCATTGTTGTCATGAAAACTTGACTGCCCCAAATGTATTTAAAACATAATCTTTTGATTCCTGTCATTTTTATGTGTTCTTAGCTAGTTCTAAGTTAGATTAATCTCATAGGTATAGATATGTTATGCGTGTTTTATTTGTGTTGGAGCAATCTTTCCAGCAGACCCAAAGCCTATGGGAGCCAATTAGAGTGTAATGCCGGAGTTGACAAAAGAGATACCACTTGGTCCAGCCCACCCACTTTTCCAATGAATCTCTCCTCAGCTTGATGGCCAAACACAGCTTTAATAAGAAAGGTGTCTGGCACTCTCATCTCCTCTCAGACACACAGGAAACCCAGTGGTCACAGAGTTTGGGCTTAGATGAGGTCACTGCCCCTGTGGGCTCAGCTGGAAAAGCGGAGACAGCGAAATAAATGGACAAGAGACTCTAGAGTGTAAGGGAACCAGTTAGTGAGCTGAAACGTCACGCGTGTCTCTGAGACATTATATAACAGAATATTGGACGAGATTGCAGATCAAATGACTGCTGTATGCCTGGAAGTCAGACCCATCTCTCCCGTGGAGAAATGTGATACAACTGGTTCACCTTTCTAACTCCCCTCTGTTAACTGATGACTCAGTAACAAGATCACCAGTGGCTAAAATAAACACTGAAGATCGTCTTTCCTATGCTGTGTACCAGTAAAAATGTAATTAAGAATACCCAATGTTGTATGAGTAAATTGATCTGTGAGTATTTAATTGTTAAACAGCTTAAAAACAATGAAAATATCTGCAACACAAATAGGCTGATTAATAGAGTCATTAGGGTAACACTCATTGGATCTGGAGGTGGATTTAAAGTCTGTTGTTGGACCAGCATGCTGAACTGTAACTCACACCAAGCACGTAAACAAAGATGACACCATAGTGCAATATAAGTCTGCAGTGCATTGACCAAGAAAGCTGTGAGTTCACACACTGTGTGAATCAGCTCCCAGGCATTGTTTTGTCATATTTTAACTTTTTATTATTCAATATGTGGCTAGGTTTAATAAACCTGAGCTTTAAGACGGTACATTTTGGTGAAAAAATGAAAATAGCTTACTTTCTATATTTGCTGTAACAGAGAGACATCTTTCCTGCCCACAGCCATCACTGTCTACAATAACGCTTTCAAAATTTTATTAATATGTTACAACATCATTTAATTTCCATTTGGGATCAATTAAGTACTTTTTAATTTAACTGAATTGAAAACACTACAGTGGTTCATAAATAAGTCTGTATAATGCAGCATTAAGCATTTGGGTGCATAAATAACTAAATCTCAAAATCGATATCATACACTTAGATCCCATCTCAAGAAGACATGTTTTATCACCATTAAATTAAATATTGCATGTAAAAGTAAGCAGTTCTCTTTTCCAAGGATTGTTAGCTATGGATAACAAGCACAAGTTAAAATAAAAAAAAACATAATACCAAAGTCTACAGTAAATTACCTGTTTGCTTTCAAAAGCGACAGGAAATAAAAAAATAAATAAAAACAAAATCTATGAACTTATTGAGTAGCTATGACCTTTTAAATACTGTTGTGTTTTTTACTGATTTATTTAATCGGACCATTTTGGGGTCATTTAGGGCTCTTCAAACATGTATTTATTTATTTTTTTACCCAAGCCTTCATTCCCTAAAGGCAATGTGTCACATCTTTTGCATTGTCACTTGCTGTGGGCTCCACAAGTCTCTTTTCCTTTGCTGGCTTTCTGGCAGCAGAGACAGCTGGGAAGCATCTAAAGTCTTCCCATCACTCAGTATACAACTGTAGGTTCTAGCTGTGCCACTCTAAGCCTTCTCTACTTGGGTTTTCTTTTCTCTCGTTCAGGTTGTCTCTCAAACAAAGCTCGAAGGGTTTACTGTGAGGCTTTTTGTAGGTCTCACAGCGAACAATGCACCATTACAATCGACTCAAATGCAGCCACTTCATCTAGGAGCAAGGGTTTCGGAAGGAGTCTGATGTTTGGCTTGTGAATGATATTCAAGAGGGGAAAGGGATATAGGAAACCTGCTAAACAACAAGGCCTCCAGTAGCAGAAGTAACCCTCATTTAATTGTATTTTAAATCCTCAGGAATGTAGTCCTGCATTAGCCTGTAAAATAAAACTCTTTTAAGATGAAAGCAGTATTATAGCTTTGTCTTTGTTGATAGCTAGCCTACACCCAATACTTACAATATTCAAAACAGATTGTTTTTCAAAGTAAAAAAAAAAAGAAACAAGTTGGAAGAGGATAAAACAAAGAATCCTACTTGCTATCTATAACAGTTGTTTTCATTTAGTTGTATTTTGGACAGAGTTGTGAACAATTTATGCTTTCTGGATAAGAAAGTAGAGCTGATGGTGGAATTTTTGACACTGTAAAGACCTCATCTAGATGACCATTCTCTAACGGGTGTCGCTAAAGTCTTACTGATGGTCACCTGCCAACATGGTGACCAGGTGACAGCACAGACTCACATGTCAGATTATATGACAGCTGTTTGTTACTGTTGGCAGCATGGCTCCTCTCGGCCTGTTGATTGCTGAGGCATCATTTGGCCAAGAGTTTGGACAGACTTGTCAACAAACTAGAGATTCAAGATGGTGAACAATAAACTAGCTAAGCATATAATAGATGCAATTATATGTATGTATGCATACATACTTTTTTTTTTTAATGCATCACTAGTGGAAATTGTGACAAAATAGATTTTTCCAAGAAGATCAACGATGAGGAACTAGATAAGTTTCAGATAGTTTGAATTTTATAAATATCTAATGATTTACAAAGGTTACAGCAAACCCTTGTAAGGCATATTGGAATAATGAGTGGCATGATGTCTGGCTTTTTTTTCCATCCATCCAACTGATTAAAATTAGTAGTGCAATCCACAAATCTGGTCTTTATGAAAGAGAATGCCATTTCAACTGTTCAGTTTGGAATAGGCCATGCAGGGGCCAGAGTAACCATATGTGCTCCTCTGGTCGGATGAGAGCAAAATTGAACCTTTAGCCCCACGTCGCTGTGTGTGAGAGTAAACCAACTGCACATCCTCTTGAACAAACTATACCCTGTTTATCCTCAGCTTTTAGAGAAATAGCTCAAAAGTCTTTCAGTTGTGATGTCGATCAAAAGTGGTTCTACAAAATAGTGACTGGTTTTATTTTGTACAATATTTTGAAAACTGTGTACCTCGTTCCTCCCATTTCAATTACATTGTTGCCACCTGTTGTTGGTCTATCATCAAATACAATTCCAACAAAACTTGGAAAATTTCCAGAGTTTTTAATCATTTCCTTAAGGATTGTATGCTCAAGAGGGACACCTCCATGGCCAATGAACACATTTAGGTATACAGACCATAAGGTATGAATTGCCACATGTATTTATCTGTCACACCTTTCTTAATACATACCCAATACTGGTTGGGATTTTAGTCCTTGGTCTTTTCTCATATTCTTCAAAAACTATTTCCATTATCTTAAGGTCAGAGGCTGACGCTGCCTGTTGACTGCAACATTTATCAATCAAATAGGCCTGAGACAACGGAGAAAAGTGGAGTGGCACAGCAAAGAGCACTTAGCCCGGATAAACAGGCGGGTAGTACCATGGATCACTGCACTGCTAAGCCTGTCACTTGGAGAAGGGCTAGAGGGAGACAAAGAAGTGAGAAAGTCTGGACAAAGCATACACGTGTGTGCGTGTGGGTGTGTGGGTGTGTGTGTGTCTTAGAAACAGAGTGCATGTGTAACTTGGAGTGGGGCTTTAGGGGGGAAAAACACAGGCCTGGTCAAAATGTCATCAGCGTGCCAGCTTATAGCAACTTGAAAGGCTTAGACTTGTGATATTTATCCTGTGGGCTTTGGCAGGGAGGTGGACTGGGAGAGAAAATATCTGTAATTTCACGGTGTCTTCAGGGGAAATTTGATTTCAGATGGCTGGCAGTCTGATAAATAGGAACTGCTGCCTGCAATCCTTTCCTAAAGGGACAGAAGAAAGGGTACAAGTCTCCATTACATCTAAGTGAGCTGGTGTGTAACTGTGTGTTCTACCACGTAAATGATGCACGTCAGCTTCAGAGGACGGTCTATGCATATACAATCACTTCTTTTTGCACACTCTTTTATGAACTTCAGTTTTGATATGGCTGAATTGGTGTTGATCACCCTCTGTACTGCTTTTTGGAATTTTTTTAAACTCAATTGTCTCTTAAGAGCCCTTTTTCAGGAGTTAAATAAGATCAAACTTTATTCCACTTTACAGTGACTGTATTTCATCCTGCTCCTCTGTGGCTCAGCTAGCTGGGCATTCACTACTCGCAGACATAAAGCCAACATCCAGACGTTCTTGTCATGAATTTTTAATAATGAAATCACAGCCTATTAATTCAATAGAGACCTTTAAAGTTCAGTATGGTGTCCAAACAATTAGAGTTCTCTGCCCATCATTTCTCTCTATTTATTTTTAATGTGACTCCTCAAACGGTGGAAGTGAAGAATATGGAGCTAATGCCAGGAATATGAAAGTAGAAACAAATACTAAAAAACTAAAAATAAAACATGGGAAAAGGAGAAAAAGAACATTTGATTTGCCTGCACACATCATTATGTTGGATCAAGCCAGTAAATACATTAATAGCTAAGAGTCTTCCGTGATTACTCCGCATTCCTTTCTTTCCCAACTCTTTCTCAGCTGTTCATGTTTTTAATAAGTCCCAACACATGCTCCAGATCCAACCTCTACACCGCCGTTTATTATCCTGCCTCTATGCGACCTATGATTACAAAAGAGGTGAAACGTTTTCCAAAGCTCTCACATGACTCCAATTATATCAGGTATTGTGTAAACAGCGAACGCCAACCGTGGGAGACACTCAAAAGAGCCTGACCTTATTTCTAGTGAAAGAGCATGTAGGAGGTGGGAAAAAAATGGATTTAGCAGCTCTCAGATGGAAACAGCTGACTACGACTGCTGTGCCTCAATGACGGGTCTATTCTGCTCATTCGCCAACAGCTTCCAAATGCTGCTGATGCCTATAAGGAGAGGAGCCCTTGGCTGTCACTGGCAGTGGGTTACTCTCAGTCTTCCCCCCTTACAGAGAATATGTATCAGTGTGTGCACCAGTGGAGCATGGACAGCTCCCGAGTGATGCTGCATGGCATTTCACATACTGCTGCCATCTTGTCTGTGCAGTTAGAGCAGCTCAGTAGCTATAAAGAGCTAAAGCAGAAACAAATTAACGGTTTGATATATGCCGAAAAAGAGTAAACTGTCTGACAGTCTTTGAATTGGGAAGCCTGTTATAATGGGGTTAAAATCTTCTATCCAGTGGCGCAACCACACATTACTCAGGTGGATGCGAACACATAAATCGCCCCGCCCCCCCTATGCATTGCATACGCTGCATGCCCACTTTTTGCGCCACTGCTTCTGTAGATGAGTGTAAAATGTAATACAGGAAAATATTTGATAGAAATATTTGTATTATTATTTCCTTATTATGGACATCTAGAGAGTTTTACTCATTTAAATTCAATAATGATTAAATTTTTAGTACGCCTGTCTGTGCTTCTCCTCCAAAGCAATTACATTTAATGTTCTTGAATTCCTGTTAAATTGATTCCTCTTAAATTTCGAGGTTATCTCTATCATCAATATTTTAAGTAATTTTTACCTTCCAGTTTGATACTTGTAGCAGTTATTTAATAATTAGGATATGGTGTTCGGGATGTCGGTTTTGACATGAAAATTTTTTTTGACATTTTAGTTGGAGGATAACTTAAACATATATCGGTAAAAATGAAGCAAGTCTTTCAACCAGCAGACTAAAAATTAAAAACCTTGGATTTTGTCAGTATTTTTTTTCTTTTGCAAAAGAGACATTGCTTTTCAGATGTTTTTCACATTTCTGTAAAAAAAAGTGTAAAATGAGAACATTCTATTTTTCAAAACTTTTCCTGCCTTTAACTTGTGTAAACTCACAATTTGTTACGTAGAAAAAATTTAAATTTATAGAGCAAATATCCTAAAAGTAATACATTTGCATTGTAATTTTTTTGTTGTGCAAATTTTTATGTTCTAGTGTATATTTGGTTAGTTCTGCGCTGTTTTAGCTAAAATAGACAGACTGCTGGCATCCTTCAGTCAAACCGTGTCTATGTTGAATTTTCCTATGGGTTGCAGCAGTTCACCTTGGTTAAACTTCGTCACAGCCCCACATTCGGGTATAAAACCATGTCACTGATAGACATAAGGCCTTGCCCAGTGGTGATTCAACAGCAGCTCGATGGACCAACGAGATATGAGTTGTGTTTGTTGCGTAGTGGAGAGAATGGAAAGCCTTGCTGCAGGATGGATGGACGAATGTTTCAGACTGACTGCAGTGCTTAGGAAACGACTCACGGCAGCCTTCTCTGCTCTGCACATGACACAGCAGGGGTGCAGGTGAGCTGCGGAAGGTTGTCTCCATAAAATTATACAACAACACAGAAAAAATTGTTACCATATTTATCACGCTTTTTGACAACAGTGATTCTTTCTCCTGATCACAGCCCTGCTTACCCCCCTCTGCTCATCCCCACACTTGGTCACGTCTTTTGCCTCCGCCATTTTGGTGGAATTTTTCAAAATTTGATCGAAGCAGGATTTTGCTTTCACAGCGGGTTTAGTTACACTAGCATCTATTGATTCAATCTTCTTGACATAATACCTGATTCAAGTTAGCCAGAAATAAGTTTGATCTGCAATAATGTTTTCTTTTTACGTTTAAAAAAAACATAATCATGCATGAATTGTGAAAATCTCACAAAACCTTGTGAAAGACTGTGTTACGGTCTAATAAAACCAAACTTGAACCTTTTTGCAGCAATTCCCACAGGTAAATTTGGCATAAGGAAAAGGCTACGGATTACCATCAACATACCCACAGTGAAAATAGGTGGCGGCAGGATGGAATAGAGGTTTTTATAGAGGCAAATGAGAATGCTTTCCTTTTTTTTAATCAAGGTTTACATCCAGATCAACAAAATCATTATTTTACTCAAAGATTTAGTTTTTGATATAGTCTAGCAAAATTCTACAACTAAATTGGACGACGGGTAACTTTTAGAAACCTTTGTAATCATTAAAAACATCAAGACGTTCTCCTACTAAAGAGGAATGAATGCTTTTGACATCTGATGAATAAAAATATTGGTAAAAATATAACTGTATGTTTAATTGATAGCACTCAAAATGTTAGGGAAACATTCCTACAAAGTCATAATTTCTTTTTTTTAAGTACAATGACACCAGTGCACAATTTATAGTCTCATCAACAACAGAGCAAGTGAAGTTTGACGGACATAAATGCAACCCATTTTCACTTATGTCATCATTAAATTCATACATTTCCATCATATCATTTTCTTTGCAGTAATCTCCAGGTCAATCATGTACAAGGTCTGAGCATGCATTTGCAAAGACACACATTCACATACGCACACATTATGAAGCTTTGATGTAAGCTATCCCTGTAATGATCAGGGCTTAGCTCATCTCATTTCCTTGATTGAAGCTGTACAGCAGCATAAATAATTCATTCTCATGTATATTGCAGTGTTTTAAATCATGGCTTTTGAAATTCAGTTTGATCAGTCAATTGGGAACACATGTAGACCTTTGCCAACCTGTCTGTCCTAAATGCAGTTCTATTTTAGATTGATCTCTTTGTAAGACCGATGAACATCTGCTTTTAAAAGATCAAATAACTAAATGGTTTATAACATTACTGACAACTCAAATATCAGAGACTCAGAAATGTGTGCATGGTTTCTGTCAGTAAGTCCACACATTATTTTAACTCTGATAGACAGCAGAGTTTTATATATATATATATATATATATATATATATATATATATATATATATATATATATATATATACATATATATACAGTATATATATATATATAATTTTTATTTTTTTGCATGTAAACATTTACTTTAAGCCCAGCAGGTGTAACAAAGTATTTGGAGAAACATCATGTTTTCTAAAGCAATAGATGTAAATTGCTCAATCTTTTTTCTTCTATGGCTAAAGCCAGTCAGTTAGATTCAAAACGCCTTTGGCAATGCACTAACTTAACTTTAGAAGCTGCAAGATTACACAAGGTGACATTCAAAGTTATTTCAGTCACACAAGCAGTGAAGCAATTAACCAATTACAGCTTGTTAGTAACAGCCTGTCAAGGGTAATGGCTAAAAAATAGCAGAGGTAACTTACGGTATCTCTTTTCAAAGCAATAGGAACATCTCTGGGCTGTTAAAACCTTGGAAAACATGCACATGTACAGCATTATATAAAATAAAAGACAGGAAGGAACACTGCAAATCAGCATGATAATTATTATATTATAAAAAATATATAACAACAATAAATTATATATAGTGAGACTGTGTGCCATACAGATATATTAGGACCCATCCTTTTTAATCCTCATCTTGAGTTAGGTGACAAAAACAAAGGTCCTCATGCCTTTGTTGAGTCATTTGCAATGCAATTGTTCTAAATCTTAAAATTATTGCTTTGACTGTAAGCTGGCATAGTATAAGGGAGTTGAGTTTGTTGTTGCTTTCCTTCTAATCATGTGAAGCACTTTGAATTCCTTTGTTGCTGACAACAAATAAAATTGCATTGTCTTGAAGTAGAAATGTCCTGTTATAAATGGCAATACACATTTGCTTTATGTCTGTCACATATTCTCTTGTCGTTCTCATGTTGAAGAGTAGCTAATCAAAAAGCATCTGTTACTTGGTTAATTCACACTATATTATAAAAAGACATCGTCTTAATTTGCATGCATATTTTTTTTGTAATTTAATACGAAACCCTAAATACATTTGGAAAAATAAAAATAAATCAGCCAGAGAACAAGTGACCCTTAACAAGTCTTGTTTATCCTTTGGTAAGTTTTTTCGAACAACTGTACAAAAGTACAACACCAAACTTAATGTCTAGAAACCATACTACTGAAGAAGGATATGTGTTCGGTATCCCAGAGAAAAATGTGTTTTGGTGCAAAATGTGCACCTCATCCCCTGAATGAAAGAAAATAAACTTGTGAAGATCCCCGATCTAAGGAAGTCTAACTATTAACAATGAAACCAAATATGTTTTTTGCATTGGCTGAAAGGCCATTCAGGTAAATTGCTGATGGAACAAGAACCTTCCATTAATATTAAAGTATTGTTTGTCTTTAAACAAGCTCCTATATCTTCCTGAAAAGTTACTTGAAACTTAGTATTGTCTTATTTCAAGATAATTAACATATTTGCATTAGAAACCACACTAAGATTTTGTGTTTTTGCACATCAGTGATTTACAAAGATATCAGTGTTTTGAGCTAAATGTGCCGGAGCCCACAGGAACAAGATGTGTTTGTTTGGCTAGCTGGAACAATGTCAATTAGACAAGCAAGACTCCTGCTGTCTGTCTGCGGAGAAGTGCTGGGTTGGTGTCGAGCTTCTGGTGTGGCAGTCTTGCATGTGTGTGGCACTGTTTGGCCCTGCTCAAGTTGTAGGGGGCAGAGTGGTCATTCTGTCACCACAGATGGACAGGAAAAGCCCCGGGGCATCCAAGACGCCACAGGCAATGTAGTTTGCATACGGTTTATGTGCATGTGATGTTTGTGTGTGTGTGTGTGTGTGTGTGTGTGTGGCTGATGGTAGCTGTGGAACCCCCTCCTCATGGAACAAATGCCATCCCTGTCTGCTTGGTTTTTCCTCCAAATCATCAGATAAATCGCACAAATGCTCAGCAACCCATATGACTCACAGACATATTCTGACCACACGGAAGCAGATATCTCTCCCGGTGTGGCTTGTATTCTGCAAGGTTAGTTTAGCGTCATTTACACTCAGCCTGCCTCGATGTGCTGTCCCTTAGAGCTACATTCACTGATAAGATAAACATTAATGTAGGTAGAATGGCATGGAAACGATGGAGGAAAAAGTAGAGAGAGGTATGGAAATTAAGGTGGGTGGCGTGAAGGGAGGGGGCCAGGCCGGACTGGCTGCTAATCCTCAAACGGTTAACACAAATGGGTTCTCCGCCATAATTATTCACCTTTTCCCCCATGTATTCGAATGTTCAAAGAATAAATCTACAACCAGCCAAATATGATATTTCCGAGGCTGTCATGTTCCATCTAGGCTTTTATAGCAATTTACAGTGTTTTGCAAACTCAGTATGTGTGCTCTATCTGTGGTCTCTCCAAATGCGGTAGAAAGATTTGTTATCAGCTGGGTGTCGCAGCTGGTGATGAATTAATAAAAACTGCACACTGGCTGAGATATTCATAGCATACCCATGCTTAGAAATCCAGAGCACATCAAACGTAGCATTAAAGTTGAGCTCCATTTTCCGGCTGTATCAGTTATTCAAATCAGTTTATTGTTCTAGTAATGTCAGTCTGCACTGTGCAAAGGTCACATACTATCCTGAAAAAGTCGATTGAAAGACTGATTAGAGATTGAAACTGTGTATAGAGTTATCATTTTATGTGTAGGTTCATAATGCAAGTTGGGTAAACCAGGATTGGGAAGTATAGTATTGTTTATCTGAATAATAAAATCAGTAACAATTATAAAATGTTTGAAGGACAGAAGTTTTAAGTTCCTGTTTAAAAGTTTTTGTGGTGTGCGGTGCCCTCAGGTGTTCTGAAAGCAAATTCCAATACATGGAGCTGCTTAGCAGAAAGCCTTGTCCCCCATGGTTGTATATTTAGTCGGAGAAATTCTCGTAGGAGAAGAGACGGGGCTTTCAAGCAGAGCGAACATGCAGGGTGAACAGTCCCTTGAGGCAGACGGGACCACTTGCATAAAGGTGTTGGTGGGTAAGGAGATGGCTTCTACATTGTATTCTGGCTGGCAATAGAATAAAGGAGTGAGTGTAAAACTGGTGTTACTTGATCCTATTTTTATAGTTTTGGTGAGTATTCTTGCTACACAGTTGATTCTGCTGGCTTTTTTGGGATTTTTTTCCTTGGTAATGCATGTAATGCCGTAATCCAGTCTGGTTAAAGAGATTGGACATCTGAAAATTCAAATCAAAATTTTGGAGGAACAAAAACTGAAACGAAGTAAGCTAAGATTTATCAAGCTCTGCAGCTTGATGAGAGTGTGCAAACATGATCATAGTACTCTCTATCTTCCACTCTCTCCACTGGCTTCTTATTTCTGCTAGAGTTGAATACGAGATTTTCCTCCTAACACACCAATACATCTATCTACACACCTCCACCTATCTCAAAGAACTATTTAATCCACAAAACACAACTCGTTCTACCCACTTCAGGGAGAGGACCATGGGGGACAGGGTCTTCTGCGCTACCGCAACACGTCTATGAAATGCTCTCCCTCACACTCTGAAGGGTATAAACATGTTTCTTTTTAGCAAGAGTTTTGGTTCACTTTCTCAGATTTTCATTTTAACCCTTTAATTTTTTTTAACCAATGGAAATGCTTATTTTGCTTAGCCCTTTGCAGGCCTTTGGGATCTCAAAAACATAAATAATCTAAAAAAATTATTATTACTATCATCTGTCATTCATTGTAAACTGTGTAATCCTAAGAGTTGAATGCTCCTGCATTGCTCCTTACTGCATCAAAGTGGAAGAATCCCTCAACTCTAGACAGTGTTGTTTAACCAGTATGTTGTGTTTACAACATGCACTTTTTTTCATTATGCAGAGCAGCTTCCGCAGCATTTGTCTTTCCACAGTCAGCTCTAGGGGCTGCACAATTGTCCCAAAAACACACAGCCAGCCCTCTTTTTCAGTTTGTTTAGTGGATGACTATGATGCTGTTGCTCCAACAGATGGCTTCAAGAAAAAAAAAGATTTTCTACAGCAGACTGATAAAAGTTAGATGAAAATATTTGTGAAAATTGTATTACTCTTTTAGAAAATCTGCATACTTAGATTGAGTTCACCATCAGGTCTTTTAACCCAGGCTGCTGACCCACTTCAGAAATGTAAAGTTATGTTTCTATCGAAAAAAAATTGCTTGACAGGGTAGAATAAAGATGATTACAGAGTGAAAACAAAAGAAGAGAGAAAAACTTCTGTGTGGCTGATGGCCTGCTGAAGGCGTGCTCTCACACACAATCCCATTCTCAAAATCTGTTCTCTTGTCATCACATACTGTAAACTTTAAAAGTCTGAGTTTGAAGGTTATTGGGTTGGAAGAGTCAGAGTGAGACTCTGAAGAGCAGTGACAGAGAAACTGAAAAGAGGCAATGAGATTGCTGTTTAAATAAGCAAAGAGACTTCATTAAGTAAACCTGCTAAAGATCATAGGTTTAGTATTTAGTTCATCCGCTCTGCTGAGGCTTCCCCTTTTATGACTCCTCATGCTATTTGACTGCCTCATCATGAGAACCACTGTTTCATACCAATATCACAGTAAGATGAATTTGCTCCATTTCAATTAGCCATAGGACTGTGCAAATTGAAATTATAAAATTAATTTGCTAATTTTGAAAAAAAAAAATGGGTTGAGGTTGTCTTTCAAATAGGTGTATTTCGCAGAACTGCAATGGAAAAACATTTTTCACATCACATGAGTCACATGATCAACAGCAGAATGTCACTACTGGCAAAAGACACAAAGAAGACAAAAGGAAGTAAGTAGCCTTCTTCGTGGTTTGTTTCTTGCAGCTGACTCCACCAGAACTCTCACATCATTGCACAGTTCATAAAAAATGTCATTTTAACATGTTGATTCCATTGTTCTGCTGTAAAATTGTTGACTCCAATTTCCTCAAAATGCAGCATACGTAGTCGCTCCCAAGTCTAAGCAGTTTGATGCTCTAATAGTTGAATAAGTGCCAATGGAGTGCAGTGAAGTTACAGTACTCCCATGTACAAGACACCAGTTTGAGACAATATGAACTTTGTTACAAGATGGATTATTTTGCTAGAAGCACCCAGCAAAACATTGGTCATTAAGGAATGGTCAGCAATACTCAGGTTGACTGTGGTACCTAAATTTTGCTCAATCGGTATTTAAATGCCTACTAAGAACACATCCCCCAAACCATCAGACATCACCTCCAGTGTAAACTGTTAGTACAAGGTCGGACAGAGTCACACTTTCATTTTGTTCATTTCAGCTGCAATATTCCGAATATGGAATGAACGCTTATTGGATATTTTCCAAGTCTGTTATTATCCAATTTTAGTAAGCCCATGGGAATTGTAGATTCAATTTCATGTACTTGGATAAGAGTGGCACTCAGTGTCTATTCTCTTTACCTTGCTTGAAAGAGTAAAGAGGTGCTTGAGTTGCAGTTGCCTATCTATCGTCTCAAAACAGCTTGCCCATTCTCCTCTGACCTTTGACATTTTTGTCGACACGACTTCCACTCTCTGGACACTTTCTATTTTTCTTTTTTTTTATTATTCTCTGTAAATAAATAGTAAATGGGCTGAATTTTTTAAAGCGCTTTTCTAGTCATAGCACAACCACTCAGAGTGCTGTAAACCCAAGAGATGGTTGTGCATGAAAGTCCCAGTACATCAGCAGTTTCTATACACTGACAAGCCTGTCTGGCACAAACCACCATGCCATTTTTAAAGTGGCTTAAATCCCTGTTTCTATCTACTCTAATGCTTGCTTCTCACTTGGCTTGCTAAAAATAATGTCACAGGCTAGTGTATATTAGGGAACTAAACAATTTGCAAGGGATCATAGATAATGTGAATGATGCAAAAATGCTTTTGGAGAGTGGTAGTGGATGGAAACAATGCAGTTTTATTTCCAATGCCATCAGAGGATAGAGATGTACAGGCTGCCAAAAGACACCAGAAGATGCAGCTAAACTTTTACTTTTGAACCACATTTATAAAAGTAGTAGCCTAAACATGCAATTTACAATTTATATCATTACTATTCCAACAAACAAATGCACAGTCAGAATCAATCACGAGTACCTCTTAATCCTATACATGCATCTTTGTACATGGTCTGAGAAATCTTGAATTACTGGAGAAAACCTATGAAACAGAACATACAAACTCAAGACAGTAAGGCAACAGAACTGTGTAAGTCAAATAAAGACAACTGTAGTTACAGAATGTTCGATGAATGATTGATGAATAAGTTTGTTTGCACAAGACTATAGTTTTAGGAGTTAACCTAATTCAGCAAAATTACACTCATATCTGGGCAAGATTAAATTATACAGTGAGAATCAGAGAGTGGTAGGGAGATTACGTCAGCAAATATTAAATATTCTTCTCGGTCTAAAATTCAAGCTAATAATTCCCCTTGCAGTAACACTCTTGTTCCTGGGTCTCTAGTGTTTGAAAATGCTGAAAATGTGTCTCTGAGTACCAGCAGGGACAGAACACGCGTACGAGTAACTTTTAAAAAACTTGAAATGTGAATAAGTGCAGTTCAGTACCAGCCTTGAGACACTTCCACACCTCTTAACTTTGATCATCTCTAAAAGCCACACGATTGACATGGAAATTTGTTGGGTTCTGTAAAAGGCCTTGTTCCCTAAAAATCTTATTTTGTTTCAAAGTTCTTTCCGACACATTTACATGCCTAATAAACATACCTACAGCTGTCCCCCCCAAGAAAACAGAATATGAGCAGGTAAATATTTTTTTACATTTCTACCTTAGAAACTGGTTGATTAAACAGCGTGTTTAGATTCATCCAGAGAATAGTTACATTCCTGAAAATGGTCTGATGCTCATTGATGAGTTTGTGTGTCTGTCAGTAGAGCTACATGTGTTTAAGGTTAAATAATGTTTGAGCAATGGATGCACTTGCCTCAGGCAGCAAGATATGACTTATTGCCATCATTTTTGGTCAAATAGATAATTTTTGTGGTACAACCAACTCAGCAGTTGAAGCAAACGTCTTCTAGATTTATTTTAATAGAATATAATGGCCCTTACATTGACCTTTGAAAAGTTTTCCCTTGGTCTGTTGATGCTTTACTGTAGTAGACATGGGTTCAAATGGATATTGTTGCCTGAAAGAGCAATTAGTGGAGCTCCAGTAGTTCTGATAAATGTTGGGCCTGACATTTTAGATGTTTCTCCATCTAGACTCCAGGGAGCTTCTGTTGGGGATTTCACTATAGTGCTAGAAAGCTTGAGGTAATGATCACAAAGGAATGTGAACAGAGAAGAATTTGAAGATTCCATTGACAATTCTCCAGTTCTTACAATATTTACTACCACAAGAAAATATGAAAGACACAACTTTAAATATATATTTGGTAGATGATGCCCATTTTACCCCAGACAGATTATATATGTGTATATATATATATATATATATATATATATATATATATATATATATATATATATATATATATATATATATATATATACAGTATATATATATATATATATATATATATATATATATATATATCACAAAACCTTTCTTAATGTGTAGACACTGATGAAACTCAGATTTTGTGGAATTTTAGTTTAAATTGCTCAACAACACCACCCTGGGAATTTCACCCAGAGAATATTACCTTTTGTTTAAGGCACACAGGTTCAGTTATGTGAATACTGAAACATCCAAGACAGTTTTAAGTTTACAAAAACATTTATTAAATTCTTTTTAAAACCAGATTACGAATAAAACAAAGAAAAAACGAAGAAAAACAAAAGAGCTGCAGTAGCTGATGATGCCGCCGCAGTCCGACTTTAAAACGAATGTGCAGAAATCAGGGAGACCAACAAAGAGCAGCAATGGTCCAACTGTGGGTTAATTAGTCACCATTTTAAATAAAATTGCAACAAACTGGAGCTTAGATGAGTGTTAATTTCTTACCTGCTGATCCACAAACACACACACACTCGCAGAACAAGGAAGGATGAGAGGAGCGCAGTGGCGTTTTACCTACAGTCACACTTAAATTTAGATTTTCTGACAAAGATCAGCGAGAGTGCAGGGAGAGAGAACACCTACCACCAGGATATCAGCGCAACAAGCACCAGCCGGCGATTTGTTGCGTTTCGCTGCCAGAATCTGCAGGACGCGGGCCACACAGTGGGAGAACTGAATGAACGCCGCAGCTCCCTTATATACCACGCCCGCTTTAACAACCGGAACTTTTCACCTGGAAACTATTTGTGTAGAATTATGTATATTTCTATACCGCTACATCAAGATACTATTACTGTAGCATTATTACACTATTTTATTTAGCTGCCTAACATTTCAGGACAGTTTTGAGAAATAAAACAAGCAGCAGCTTCTGTATTTGACAGTGTGGAACCATTTAGCTGCAGCGCAGCTAGGTTGCCATAGTCTTATGACAGATGGTAATACCATTTAATTGTATGACATCATATGCAGAAGATTCAATCAACCTCCATAGGATGAAATTTTAAACCAAAGGCAACCCTACTACTGATTGGCTTCAGTAATCAACTTGCATTTAACTCAAAACACACAAAAATAAAAAATGACACCGTTAACAACTATTGCTGCAAACATGTTTAACTTTGTTGCATGGTTTGCCCCAACTCCGAGATATTTTCAGCAAACTGTCAACTCAGCAGCTTCCTGCACCGTTAGGACTGGCAGTGGACAATCAAAGTTTAAATAAACGTACTGTATCCTGCATCCACTGAAGATTACTCGAGTGCAGGCTGTTGTGACATATGGACAGCCATGGAAGTGGATTGCTGTGATAACGTCTCCTCTTTATCTCAGGCAGCCTGACAGTGGAGCGCTCCTGCCATCTCTCTCCCTTTCTTCCAACGGGCCCCTGAACATCACAAAAGTCACCAAATCCCCAGAGAGCGTTTCTCACAACTTTGCAAACACTCTCTGTTTTGATGCGTCTGTTTTTTTCTGATGACGCAGGACATTTCAGTGATCAAGGGCAGCTCAGAAGAGGACAGTAAAGGTGAGCGGATAACCACTCACGCACACACGCGCACGCCGACACGCTCGCACACACTTTGAGTTGCTTGCCAGCACACCTGCATGTTTGAAAAGGGAAGCATCATAAAGCATCTCTCATTTTATTCTGCAGCCATGAGGTGACACACCATTGTTTCCCCCCCTCTGTTCCCTTGTGTGTTTTGATTCCTGCCAGAGAAAGGATGAGTGTATTGAAGTACTCCATTTGAGAGGTCATTACATACCGAGCTGGTCATCTCTTATCTGTGTATACTTTGTTGCTGAGCTGTCATTCACACAAGTAAACTTTTGACAAATACTCGACATTGTGTCTTGCTATGCAGCAAGCACTAGATTGCATTTATGTGACAAAATTTAGCAATTTTTCATTTTTTTTCCGAAAACCAGCTTTTATCTTCACTTTAATTGTAATGATGTCAACATTACTGACATCATTACAATTAAAGTGAAGTGGCAGAACAAAAGATACAAAAAAATATATCTTTTGTTCCAGTATTTATGTTAATCATGCGCTCGAAACCAAGTTTTTTTTTTGTTTACGCATGTATGCGTGCGTGTGTGGTGTGTGTTTAAAGAAGCTGAAGTGCGAGAGGAAATTCATCAGCGCAAGCATATTGACCTGTCAGCGGGGCGTTTGTTTCTTGGGCCACCCTGCTGAAGCTTCACAGTTCCAAATTATTCACACATGATGAGATGATTAATCTGATTTATGTCCCGCTATATGTCCACAGGGCCCATCCATCTGTCCACCTCTCCATCTTTCTGCTCAGCAGCGAATCCTTCCGCTGTGGTCAAACACCACTGTCTGTCCTCACAAATAGGAAGGGTCAAAGCAAGTGCAACAGTGTTCCCCAAGCCTATAGATTGCATTATTTTGAGATTTGACGACGGAAATTTGACTTTAGTTAGTGTAACTAGTCAAATATAGATTCATATTTACCATTTAAAAGATGGTGGTTAACTAGTCAGAAATGGGAAGTATGCAGCCTGAATGTGTCCCTTTCTTTTGTGTTAGGCAGTTGCTCTATTACTTGGTTATAAAGAAACATAACCTCTTCATCCTCTCAGTTAAAGAAATTATCCCTTGAGCAACACATCTATAAAACGTAGCTTTCTCTCCCGTTCCACTGTAACCTACGCATTACTGTTGACTTCTTTCATGTCTGTGCATTTTTCTCTGATGTACCTAACAACTAGGGAGCTGACAGGAAGATTTAGTAGATTTTCAAAACAGTCCAAGTCTTGCGAATATATCCCAAAACTCCAGAATGGGTTTTCATTACCTATAATATGTAATCAAGTAAATTGAAAGAAATGCATGCTCGAAGGGCATCACTCTGTGTATTGAATCTCTATGCAGTAATGTATGGTTCAGTTACTGGAATGAATAAACTTCACATTTCTTATTTTGAATTTACTAAATAAATTCAAGATTTTATCAAAATTTTGAATTCAAAAAATGCATTGAACAATTTGAACAATTTGCTTGAGACCATCTTTAGAATCATTAAAATATTTTTATAGAAATTATGTGGGAATTCTTGTGCCCTGGTACTAGGGGTCAAAGTTCCTCTGGAAAGCAAGTGTCCCTTTGCAAACACAAACTAAAAACCTGTGTTGTCTGCTACCAGCTTTGATCAGCAATAACCTCATGTGTCAGGTTTGCCATAACATATGTGACCTTTCTGAGACTGTACTTCACGTTTGGTGCTTTGATATATATAGATATATATCTATATAGATAAAAATCTATATAGATATATAGATATATATCTATATAGATATATATCTATATATCTATATATCTATATATATATATATGAAAGTCGCTGCAATATTCAAGAAGCATGTTCAACAGCTGTCTTTTTTTCCTATCAATTAAGTCCTTTGTTCTGTAGGAGAAACATTCAAATTTAAAGCAGTTATTTTTAATATTTTTCTGTTTTGTAATGGATGATTAATCCTGGGTCATGGATTTTTGAAAAAGGCTTCTTGAAGTGGGTGGATTAATATACATTTTATTAGTCACATTTTGGAGACTTTCAGACAAACAATGGATGGCGAATTGTTTTGGTTCTACTTGGTTCATTATCTTTCCACTCTGCTGAAATATGCCGATCATTTATCTCTCACAGAGATTATTTCAGAATGTGTCTATTTAACGGTATTAGCATTTGCAGTGTGTTTGTCTGCTTATCACACCCTAAGTTGCCAGCTCATTCAAACCCAGTCTGTTCTGTGTCCTACTCCAAGATGTAGAAACATTTTTGCCAGGTTACATTTGGCCAGAATGAGCGTGCCAAACATATGGCAGCAGACATGAAGAGCAGAAGCCTTGTGGCACAACACTTCATCAATCAAGTTATTAAACTAGTATTTTGCGCTTCTTGTGCTCTTATGATCATGAAAAAATTAAGACATCTAAAGAAAACGACTAAAATATTTAATCAGATCAAACATGCATTTGATAGAACACTCTTCAGACTTTGTTTTTAAGTTATTAGTGCTATTCATGTTTACATGACTGATTTACCTCATATTGCATACCAAACTACAATTATTATACAGTTTTACTGTAAATGTTTCAAGGTCAAACTGCCAAATATTACAAATTTAAAATGTTTTCATTCGGTTAAAAGAGTCCAATCTAAAGTTAATTCTCCAAAGTGTACGGGTTTGAATTTAAGCCCCGTGGTTAATTTCACAAAGCTGCAAGCTGAAGTTGGTGAAAACACACAAAAACAAAATAAATGTCAAAATAAAAAAATATCTCTAAAAATGGCATCTGATGTGCTCCAGAAACAACTCGGCTCACAATTTGGAGGAGATTTTCAGGGCTTTTGACCATGTTTTTTCTTTAAGTTTGGCCACTTTAAGGTGAATTACAACAAAATACTAATGTGTTTCATCATGTTAATAACATGTCTCCTTGTGCAGGTTGTCTCGGGAATGATACTGAGTGTGAATATGAAGTTGTTTCACATTGGTATTTACACTGACTTTGAATTCACATAACTTAAACTGGTAGAGATCTTGATTTCTCTGTGTCTGACCATGAATTATATCCAACAGTCACACAAATATTGTTATACATCACTGCAGTGCAGCATAGGCTTTATGTCCTTGTGTGTGTGGGAGTAGGTCATCTCTTTTCGTGTGTGTGTTTTTTTCTTTGTGCTAATCTTTACATTGTCTTTCGTATCAGTAACATCTCCTCAAATGTATACTGTAATTTCCAAATGCTTCTGTGGACACTACAACAGAGCACTTAAACTATTAGATAAGTCTATCAAAATTGAAATCTATCCAAAGTGTATATGGAAGAGATTTTGTCAAGATGACTGAGTGCACAACCCAAGACAAAGCAATTAAATGCGTCTGGTATCCGGGGACTGGAACACACTCCTCTAACCTTTTATTATATCGCTTCTGTCAAAGTACATACATTAACATGAATGCTTCTGATGTAATTAACTTTTCTATTAGCACACTGGCCTCAGAGGCTGCCGCCGCTACATTTAAAGTTGTTCATTCAGGATGTACAGCTTCCAATGACTCCATGGTGATCCAGTCTTAATTAAAATGCAGAACAAGTTTATTGGCACATTGGAAGTATCCATACTTTAACGCCTGCACCTTTGTAGAAGATTTTTTTTTTTCATGCACTTATGGCTAGATAATGACAAGAAGCATGTCTGATCAGAAGAAAGTAATTATCCTAAATCTTTTACATCAGTAATTTATTACATCCATTACTTCCTCCTTTAAATTTTGTGCTGATCTTCTGACTTTATTTAAAATTTGAACACGCCCTCCTATTTCTTAATTAACATCATAAAAAAAACTTAGTTAAAAGAAGAAAATTGCCAGCCTGCAGAGACGTCTGAAATAGGTGTTAACCTCAAAAAGTGCATAATTCATCCATTTTATTCATGACTTGAATGCATGCAGATATGTAGTTAGACTGTGGGAATCAAAGCATCCATGTTTCCGCTCAGTCTTTTCATGTAAACCCACAAGCTAGGGTTACTGGAGCAGTAACATTCCAACAGTTCCTTGTTCTCATCCTGTCCCCATTGCTGTGTGGCTCCAGCAGCCCATTTACCCAGGTAACGTCTCAGCCAGTCTGGTTCTCTGTTTATTCGCGCTCATCATATCATGAGGTAGACAGTTGGCATTAATGGTCTTGCCTAAGGACCAACAATGATGATGAGATAACGTTATGAGCCCCATATATACCATGATATATTATGCCCCATGTGGGATTTGAATCCTTTTCTCCGGCATGGGATGCATTTAATTTTTGTATATTTGAGTCTAGTTTCCACGAATTAGTGTCAAGTTTCTGTCCTTGGTTGTTGTTTATTCCTTCCACAACTCCTTTCATGTTCATCAAACCTATCGTTGAAAGTAGGCTCTAGTTGATGTGACGACGATGACGAAAATACCGTTGCCTTGTTTATAGCAAGTCTTCTTTCTCATCGACACCAAACCCAGGTCAAAACACTTCACACAGATCTCTGTGCGATATGCTGTGTGATTGATCAGAAGTTTGTGGGCGCATCTTATGCAGAAATGCACTCAAAACAAAATGTCAAAACAAGATGTTACATTTCTGCCCGTTCACTTCTACTGTCCGGTTTTTGCACCAGAAGGCAGCATGGCTACATGTGCACTATCTACTGTATATAGTCATGTTATACCTTCTCTGACAGCTGCACCCTTTTTACCAATCAGCCACCTGTCTCTTGTCAGTAATCAAGCTCTCCAGTATTTAAGTTCCTCAGTTAGCATCTACTCAGGTTTGGATTCTCTGGTTTGTGCCTCTCTTTCTGCCATAGTTCCTTATATTAGCAGTGGCTAATGATTCTCTGCCCTGTATCTATCAGCTCCTCATCATGTATCCGTTTGTGTTCATTTATTAAAGTATGTTTTTTTCCCCTCCTGCCTCCAATTCCACATGTATTCTGTCCAATGAAATTACACAACATATCCTAGGATTGCCACACATCCTTTTATTTATTTATTTTTATGGGATACAGTCTGTTCCATATGCTTCTTATTAAATCAACACTAATTGTAACAATAATAAGCAAAATGCAGGACCGCTAGGGACCGGTGCGGCTCAAGTCATGGTTACCTAGAGTCGGACACCATGAAGCTGAAGCCCGGTGTTCTCACATGTCTATACTCCACCACGTTCTTAGAAGTCAGAACTATTGTAAAGATATAGATATCAATGGGAAAATTTACATCCCTGGCTAGACAGTAAGTGAGGATGAATTCAAGGCACAGTTTTAAAATATGTCAGTGATATTTAATAGTCCTCTGAATATCACCACCTGTTTCATGTCAGACAGCTTGGATCAGGAGAGCAACAAAGCAAACACATAAAGGCTCAGAAGAGCTAGGCTTCAGAGTCAAAGTTGAGTTTGTCATCCATTAATCTAATAACTGTTTACAAAGTAGAACATTATGTTTCAATTGATGTTGAGATATATTTTTTTTATTTATTATATGCCTTAAAACAGGAAACAGACAAATATTGTTCAATTTGATAATCAATTAGTTCAATGTTTATGTATGACCACAAGTGAGTAATAGCTTTGTGAAACACAAGTCTAAATCTGCCCATCTTCAAGTTTATCATCTCTATATCTCAGTGTATATTCACAGTTCATAAAGAGTGTTTTATTTTTCCTTTTAATTCAGAAAACTACCTTGGCTCCACGGGTATTAGATTTTCAAATCAGCATAAAAACAAACACTAAATTCAGCAGATTTCAAACACAGACCTCATGTGAGTACAATTTGAATAATATCTGTTTCAAAGCAGAGTGAAACAGAAACTGAGATAATAAAAAAGAAGGAATGTCCCCAAAAGAAAAAAAATATATATTTTGAACACTAAAGGAATGAGAAAGATCACAACCTGGTGACAGAACCTTTAGGGACACATTAATAGAGAGGAATACTCTTCCAGCTCAACGGAAAGATGAGAGATGGTGAAACATACAAAAGTGTAAGTCTGTGTGCTGTGCTCCTCCTGACAGCCACACATCTGGGCAATGGAAGAGCCGACTGGTTTGAGCTAGTATGAAAAACCTTTTAGAGGAGGTTGATCTAGCCACATATCATCTTAAACTGTCTGGCGGGATGCCTATTTGTAGAGCCCGTCATCAGACATTACGTCAGCTTTCTTTATTCCCCCTCTTATATGGACTGTATAAAACCTCTGCACAGTCACTAGACATGGAGACTGAACTCCTGCATTTTTTTTCATTTTGGTAAAGGTGAGCTTTGTTGCATCACAGAAAGTCAAATAAGACTGAGATTTTTCTTCTTTTTTTCTCTACTTTTTGAATGTTTTAAAGGGTGAAAGTGAATCAAACTAGGGTAAAAATTGCATGCAACTATTTACTTATGGCCTTATTCAGTGTTGCACTGAGTTCATACAATTTCTTTTAAGAAGAAATTAAACCTAAAGTTTAATTTAGGTTTATTGGCAACAAACAAGTTTTTCTTGTATGGATAGATTTTCTTTTTTCACATTTTTATTTTTATATAATTGTAACTGAAAATTCAATACATCTTTTTATATATGTTAATGTAACATTTGACTGTTCTGCTCTATCTTTAACACCTTGTAAGTTAGGTGTTTAATTTTCTATTCAATTTCTATTCTTTTGTTTTAAAGGCATATACAGTCGGCCATCTTTAGATTTTTTGTCAGCCACATGCAAGGAAGTTCATCCACTGCAATCTGCTCTCCGATTAAGTAATCAACACTACCTGGAAAAGACAAAATATCCAGTGAGTTGCAAATATCCATCATTTATGACATATTGGAAAATGAACAAACTGGGCTGAGATAGAACAGAAGCTCTGTTACAACCGAAGAATATAACATGCCACTCCTAAATACCCAACTTCAAATCTTGAAGCAATTTGGCTATAGCAGAAGACGACCAAATAGCTGACTCAAGTCATCTAACACGTTAAATTAAGGCTGCAGTTCATGAATGGTGGCCAAAATTGGACAATACCAGACTGGGAAAACATTGCTGGTATAAAAATCAATTCTTGGATCCATCCTGCCTTTTTTCTCCAACCGTTCAGACTGCTACTGATGGAGTAGCAGTCTAGGAGATACTGATTAAGTATTTAAACTTGACAGCTTACATAGGTTTTGCTGACATGCCCATCCCTCTATGACCCCATTTTTTTCTTCGTTATCTTCTTCAAGATAATTTACCGTGTCACAGAGCTGAGGTTTTCTGAAACTGGTTACGAGATCCCTCAACAGTCACTTGCTCTCAATTCAGATAGAGAACCATAGGAATTTGACTTAGTTTAAAGTGTTTTCAAGGCCTTGTTTAATTTCACAAGGAATTAAATCAGTTCTGAAGCACATTCACCAGATAAATCTACTGATGACTGTAGGTTTCACTGCGTACCTCCAGCTTTGCTGCCTGGATCGAAGGATGTATTAGCTATTTGAGCTTTTGTGACCAAAAACTTACTAGGCAAGTGTAAATGTTGTGATGGTATATAAGTTAAGCTGCCAAGTAGGATTCTAAAAAGTTAACTGCGGCCCATGTGTCCACATTTGTTGAGTTCAGTCGGCTGGCTGCCTCCTCATTAGTTGGTTATGCAACTTCTCTGCCTCAACAAGTGACTTGTTTCATCTACATGTCAAAACTTAAAAGTATTTCTATCAAAAAGAAACTTCTGCATGATAGAGGATAGAGAAAGAATATGATAGTAAGCCTGTAGCCATTCTCACAGGCTGCAAAATCAAAATATGCAATTTCTGTAAACACAATTTTACTGAAAGCGTGTGTGTTTGCAGCAAAAAAAAAAAAAATTCTTTTACATTTCACATATTTGCCCTGCAAATAGCATAATGACATCATACGTCACAAATGTTTGTATTTCTTTGTCCTTAAATTAAAATGAAAGCTTGACACTATGAAGACCCTCACTGTCTGGGATTTTTTTTACCATCTTCAACTGTCAATTTCATCCTAATCATGCGTCATCCTCCTTTTTTTCTCTTCTTTACAGTGTTGGTAATCCTGCTTTTGTTGCAGTGATTGTGTTTGTATTTCCAACGTAATTGAGAGAAGTGTTCCTGTCTAGACAGGACTCGCACATCAACTGTTTGCAAGCCGTTTTAACAGATGACTTCACAGCGTTAAATAACATTTCCTCAGTAAAAAGAAAGAGGATAAAGGAGGTGGTCCAGAGAATAAAGATGCAGCAGAAGGTCATTGAGACACTGTAAATATAGATAAAATATAAACATGGTGCAATGTGTCAGTGTGTTATAATGTAAGTATTTATGTCATAGGCTTTAATGCATTCCACTCAACAGAATATTTTGTTCCAAACACACTGAAACTTCCAACAATTTGAATGTAGATTGAAAAACAAAACAAAACATTGCTTCCATACAATTTTGCAAGAATGAAGTAGTAACCTTGAATGTCATGATTTTTAAGACATCAACCAAGGTGCAAAGGAATTTTACCATCAATTAACCTGCTATTCGAAGGTAAAATACCATCTGAGAATGGGGATTCATTTAGGGAAATGTCAAGAGTGGGAGAGACTAAAGGTTTTTAGTAGACTACGGATAATATAATAAGAAACTCATCAACTTTGCTTCATTATGCAGTTTCTGAAAGAGGATTTTTTTAAAAAATTGAATTTAAATGTTTGGTAGAAAGAGAACATAGAGAGCAGAGAAGAGAATTGGTGGGAAAACAACTCCTTGATGCCGCAAGCCTGAGGCCTCTGAGCCACTGGGTGGTGCAGCTTTCATAACAACCCATTAGATGCGGAAAGAATGAGGCTCAGAAATGATAAAATATAATTTGTTCACATTAGCAGAAACATTAGTGGTCACTCTCGGTCCTCTTTCATCTTGTTTGAAGCCATAAAAAAACAGACAAAACATACCTCACTTAGAACAAAAGATTAAATGTCTGCATACCACCCTGTGTATTGTTTGGTGACTGTAGACAATAACAGTGCTGCTGAAATAAAGTTCTATATTTCCAATTGCATTTCCAATTAATAGCACAAAGATGGAAAGGATCAATAATAAAATTATTGACATGATTTTATTTTATTGTGCACTCAACAATGCAGTCTTATTTGATGTAACAATTCCTTTATTCGAGTACATAATTTATTGTATTATAGGTATTTTCATACACGTTGACACAGTGCCAAGTAAATCGCAAGTTTTTGCATGAATCAAAACTGTCTCATTTCAAATTAATCTATTGTAAACCTCTATCTACCATCTCTATTCCCCATGACTGATGCTTTTATGGTGTAAAATGAAAATTGCCACCGAGTACATTATTTAAATATAGACAATAGACAGACACTTTGCTTTAAATGTCTGTCAAGACAGCACTAATTCATTAACTTTGTGTTTACCTACACCATTAGAGTTTGTTTTAATTTACAGTCCAGCATTTTTCTTGACAGTTGATGTAGAAACACTGAATTGTCATGGGATATCATTAAAATTTCCATCTAATCTATTTGAACCTGAACTAAGAAGGAGCAGACCTGAGGATTTATTGAATGCCATTTAAAATGTCATCTCGCGTCCACATGAAAGGCTCTTCATCTACAGTAATTAGATGAATATTTAACAACCACATTATCTATTGCTGACAGCCTAAAACACTGAAAGAAGATTAGCTTGCTGTGTTTATTATGGGCATAATGAGCCATTACAGGTATTATTTCCTTGCTCACTCTAATGATAAAAGTGTCCCTCACTGTCATTTACTCACTATTGATGAAACAATACCATGATCCCTGTGGTATATAACAGTTATAACTGTGTTGTACATTCTAAATGCCATCTCCCCTGTTTGACACTCTCTCAAATACCTTATCTTTCCTTCTCTGTCATGGATTGATATAGGCTAACCATCCTATACTAATGAAATGTAGTAATTAGGTATTTTGGTAAACCTCTCACTGATATGGAGTAGAATATTTAAGGTCTTTGACTATTATAGCAATGAATATAGCTGGGTAGGACAACAAGTAGCTTAAGAATTTTGAGAGCGCTCTTGCCGTAAAGATATTCTTTGCTCTCAGAGTGTTTTGCATACCCCATGATGAGAGACTGGCACCGATGTATGAGCACTCAGCCCAGGGTGGCAGCTGCATGTGATAGCTATCAGCTTTGCTTATTCACACATGTACACATATGCAAAGGCAAACACACTCACTCGCAGCAGGATCAGATCCAGACATGTTCTGTTTTGATCCTTATCCCACTCATTTGAATAGAGTTCAAAGTGACACTGCCAAGAGCCTTTTTTCAGTCAATCAAAAAGGTGCATGACTGTTATCATTTAACGAGCGAAGCTGGATGTGTAAGCAGATGTACTTTTTTGCTTTTATTAACATACAATGGTTTTTCCACCTCAGTCAGTTTAGCTTTTAATGTAGCATATGAGACGAAATGCAAACTTGGAGAAAAGAGCCGTCAGAGAGGGCTAAACTTAAAGTGTCATACCTGCTCTAATTACTTCATTCTGTTCAGGTTTCCCTCACTCTACTGGGGGTTTTTTTGTTCAGATTTGCAGTTCATTAGCACATAACATGACTTACATGTCTCATGGTTTCATATCTGAAAGTGTTTAATGAAGACAATGGAAAAATGAAAACTTCCTGCTGTTAACTTCGAAGCTTGCGCATAACCCCAGTTCTTGCCTTAGTCCCAAATCATCGCCCCTGGAATTGGCATTAATTGCTTCAGAGAGGAAAGTAATTATCTCAGGTAATTATTACTCTGGGTAGAGTGAAAAACTAGACAACCCTTCTCTGTCGGTTCCCTGTGGAGAGAAGTAAAGAGAATTCAGCCTTTAACATGCTTTAATTGGAGGGGCTGGGCACTAAGAGCCATGAGCTCTCATGGCTCAAGGGTGTACAGCACATTTACGCATGTCTACAAAGACATGTACACTCTTAAAAATAGCAGAAACACTTTTGTATTTGCTGCATTTCTTCAAAATGCAGTTATGCAAATCTCTAATTCACTGAATTGCAACATTAACATTTGTGCTATCTCTTAAGTAGTTGTTGTTCACTCAAACCAACAAAGCACGGATGCACTTTTTAGTCCTGTGAGAGTGTGCTCTTAACTATCAAACCATTAAGACAACTAGAGGAAATCTGTGAACTTGCTAGTAACAGAAAATGGAAGGATGTGTAATGATGCCTTGGGAGATGTGCCCACAATACCTGCTGTGCAGAAAACATGCCAGTCAAGCACCAGGTGGCAAGTCCCCCTGCAAAGCAGTCACATCTGTAAATACACACACACACACAAGCAAATCCACACACAGCAGCAGCATGGAACATAGATACAAACAGGTAAAGACTTTGTTAGATAAAAACGTCTAGACATCCCCGATGTCGTTGTTTTTCAGACCTCTCTTTTCTCTCCCTTGGTCCTGAAGCAAAGGCCTGTATTTGTGGGAAACAACTAGAAACTGTTTTCTGATTAATTCAGCTTGTTTATGTGGTGCCGGTTTACAAGAAAAACCGACCATCACTCTAATCACTGCAACTTCAAATTACCAATTCCATGCATTTCAAAGAATGAAACAACTTTGAGTTGTGTTATGTTGCCTTGCTTCTGTACTAATACTCAGTTTCCCTCGGCTTCTCATGTCATCTTGCACCTAAGTCTTGCTCTCTGCAGAACTTCTATGCATTTGGTTTGCTGGGCTCACTTAAAATACATTCTAATGATCAACCTGCCCAGCATAAATACTTCTAAACTCACACTTATGACAAGTTGACTATCTTTCCCTGTCTGTATCCAAGTTGCTTGTTTACCTCCCCTAAATTCAAGAGGGCATGGCAGACGCAGTCCTCCGCACATCCTTTTTAGACTTGGTTATTGTGTTTTTCTTTCTTTTCGCCTCAGACATAATATAAACTAGGACTGCACAGTGGCGCAGTTGGTAGAGCTGTTGCCTTGCAGCAAGAAGGTTCTGGATTCGACTCCTGGCCCTGGTTTTCTCTGGGTACTCCAGTTTCCTCCCACTATCCAAAAACATGACTGTCAGGTTAATTGGCCTCTCCAAATTGCCCCTAGGTGTGCATGGTTGTGTGTCCTGTCTTTCTCTGTGTTGCCCTGCGACAGACTGGCGACCTGCTCAGGGTGACCCGCCTCTCGCCCAGAACATTAGCTGGAGATCGGCACCAGCACCTCCCAACCCCACTAAGGGACAAGGGTGTAAATAAAATGGATGGATGGATAATTTAAACTAAAGGCTCAAACTCAAACTATCATTGAAACCTAAATTAGGCAAAGTTAAATCTGTTATTGTGCTGGAGCATGCCACTGTAAGACCTACTGATGCAGCAATATAAAATATCTTGAATTAATGAGAAATGACTCCTTTTCTGAGTGCTTGGTGAGAAACCATGAATATATATAAATGAACTACATTTGAAACTAGTATTTTTTAAAACCCCAATACAATTATGTCAATCTCAATTAATTTGTGTAACACCTAAAATCAAGATGTTAATAGTATGGCATATTATTATTGGAAAAAATTACCCAAAAAACCTGGCCACATGTGAAAAAGTGATTGCCCTAAATTAGAATTAAATGATAAAAAAAAATGGAAATTGTTTTTTATTGTTAGATATTTCTATTATGATGCTAGCTGTAATTAATCCATATATTCTTAATTTTTCCCTCTCTTTTTTTATCATCTTCACTATAACTCTCTTTGAGGCAGATTGAGGAGAAAGAGAGAGGAAAAGGAAGTGACACTGGGGACTAGGAAATTAATCTAACAAAAATAACTAGACATAAAGGACATAATCAAAACTAGAATGACTAAAGAACTGGATATAAGAAATAAGCATAACTAGAATCACTAGAAAGAACTGAACTAGAAAAAATGCAGAACTAATAGAACGAAGCAACACAAATAAAAGCCAAAACAATCTCAAGCAACACAAAATCCTGACAATTTCACATTTGTTTTTATTGTAAACTGTATTGTAAACAGAATTCCTTCTTGTTAATGTTCAAAACAGATGCACATTATGAAAATTTAAAAAGTCATCCGACTCGGTTGCACATCCTTGGATTGTGAGTACGGCATTCTTTTTCTGATGACTGCACTATATGTTATATTATAATTTTGTACAGTATATTATCCATCCATCCATCCATTTCCTACACCCTTGTCCTTAATGGGGTCGGGAGGTGCTGGTGCCTATCTCCAGCTAGCGTTCGGGCGAGAGGCGGGGTTCGCCCTGGACAGTCGCCAGTCTGTCGCAGGGCAACACAGAGACACACACAGGACAAACAACCATGCACACACACACTCACACCTAGGGGCAATTTAGACAGACCAATTAACCTGACAGTCATGTTTTTGGACTATGGGAGGAAACCGGAGTACCCGGAGAAAACCACCATGCACAGGGAGAACATGCAAACTCCATGCAGAAAGGCCGGGGCGGGAATCGAACCCAGAACCTTCTTGCTGCAAGGCAACAGCTCTACCAACTACGCCACTGTGCAGCTACAGTATATTATCATTAGTATTATTATTATCGATTCTTATATGTATTTTAAAACTTTTTGATCTTTTGCGAGACTCCATATCTCTTCATGCTACTGTTACACCTGAATCTAGCCATTATGGGACAATAAAGGCTATTTCTATTCAATGTGCTTAAACAAGAACAAGATTTTCTCAAAACACACCAACTTCATAGTGCAGTACAGAGCTATCTATTTTTAAGTGTTTGGTAAAAATAAAGTGCCTTTTGTAGTAAAGAGAACAGAAGAGAACTAAACAGATGTAAATTTGCTTGCTAAGGTCAGATTGCAAATGATAAAAATGCATATGCAAAATGCAAATTGATGGATAATGTTAGCATCTATAATAAATTAAATACTTTTTGATGAAGTCTTTAGAAGAGTGAACTTGCACAAAGGGCCTTCTTGAAAATGTCTTTCAAATAATATAGTATGTTTCACATTGCATTTTAATTAATAGTGAATTACAAGAATATACTAGACGCACGTTTTTAAATTATGAAAGAAAAAAAGATAGTTATTAAGATCTGACATGACCAGCCCAGAAAGTCTGGTTCCGTCTTTCATATAAACAGTTGTGTGAATAATCATTTCAAAGTCTGGCGGCTGATAATTTGATGTCGATGCATTAAAAGATCAAATATGTCCTTATTTGTTAAACCAATGCCAACTATAACTTCACAAGATGCTCAGTATTCCTCATTTTAATGCAGTTTGGTGCAGAGCTTTCATAAAGTTACACATTTATTCTCCTACTTTTCCAACTTCTCTTTAAAACAAACAAACAAAAAACCTCTCAGTCAGTCTCTAATACTCTGAAGTACGCAAGTAACTGTACCTCACAGAAAAAGGCCAGGAAATAGTCAAAACTTATTTACTGTGATTGTAAAATGTTATTCACTTTTCATCTCTTGTAACAAGCTGAAATATAAGCCCTCTGTTAAGTCTTAAAATCCACATGACAGCACAACACTGTGTGGAAATGTATGCAGGTCTATAATAACGTAGCCTGGCCACTGGGATTAATGCATGAATTTACTGTATGTTTTTTGTCCCTGAATATCTTAATCAGAGCAATGGCCATAACCTACATTTTAAATAGGCCAATTCATTCCATCATTTAGAGAAACAGAAGGAAAAAAAAAGAAAGAAACCTTTTGTCCAATTCACGACTGCAAATGACTGAGATAAAAATAAAGCAATCTATATTCTGGGCTGATTAACTTTTTATCCTAGCCTACTTCATGCAGTCTGTCATTACAAGGCAGAGTGATAGATCTGCTGTAAAAATGTGTCAAAAAATGCCTGGTACCTCATTAGGTTTTAACACAAGATGACATATGCAAGCCAAAAGCATGTTTTTATTCTATTAGTTTTTATATATAGAATTCAATACTCTCATATGTGCTAAATTACACAAGCAATTTATTCTTCAGATGCACTGTATCCAGTACTTTCTAATTCTCCTTCATGCTGGAGAATTAGCATGAAGGAGAATTAAAGGTTGTATTTCAAAAAATGTTTTTTCTTACTGCATTCCTCATAATTCCGCCTCTTCTGCTGTGCATCAAATTCCAATCAGGTAAGTATCTGCTTGGAATTCACTAAACAACCCTTCATCCTTACACAGAGCGGGGAAAAAAATTAAAGGTTTCTAGGAAATTGCTCATTTTCTCCTTCTGCCGTTTGAGTTAGGCACTATGATTTATTCATTTTTCACCATTCTGGACTGGAGATAGTTTTCTGGGCAAGCTTTGCTTTTTAATCAATGTGAAGATAAGCAGGAGCCTCATTTTGTAATATATAACAAAATCTCCACCTAACTCTATCTAATGTAATCAGTTTGGAGGTGTGAAGATTTGTGGTGTGCTAACATCTGCAGTTTTCAGAGGAGAAAACAAATAATTAAGAATCCGTAGCTGTGTTTTTTTTCTGCATATATCTGTATTTCTCTTTACAGTTAAGCCTAAAATTATCTATTATCTACATCCCTTAGATTTAAAGCTTTGACCTTTTAGCTTATCCAACATGTTTTCCCTGACTTGAAATAATATAGATGTGTATTAAATTATGATGCTATAATGTATGGAAGCATAGAGCTGCTACCCAGGCAAAAAAGAAATAGAGCTATAAGATATTATACCGTGGAAACTATTGTTCTATTAACATACAGTGGTGTTTGCCCCCTTCCTGATTTCCGTTTTTTTTTTTTTTTTTTTTTTTGCATGTTGCTCACACTTAAATGTTTAAGAAGATCAAACTAATTTAAATGCTACCCAAAGACGATGCAAGAAAATCAAGCAAGACATTCAGTTTTTAAATGAAGGTGTTGAGAAAGAGGGAAAGAAATCCAGACCTACACGAGCTTAGGTGGAAAAAGTGTCTTCCCTTTGGGATTAATACATTAATTTTAAATTTAATTCAATTTAAACATAACTTAATCAAGTTTATTGTTATAGCTAGCACATTTCAGCAGCAACACAGTTCAAAGGGCTTTAAACAAGTATAAGAAGCCATTAAACAACATACAGTCAACAATTGAGAAAGCAGTGACAAACATTACATTTTGACAAGTGCCATCATCAAGATCATCAATATACATCAAAAGCAAGTCTAAACAGGTGGGAGTTTAGCCTTAAAGAAACTCAGTGTTTCAGCCGTTTTGCAGTTTTCTGGAAGTTTGAGAGAACGCGAGCAGCAGCGTTCTGGATCAGCTCCCTCTGTCTGATTTTATTTATTTTTATTTTTTTTTTATTATTATTATTATTTTTTAGGCAGACACTGCTGCAGTAATCAATGTGCATGGATGAGTTTCTCTAGATATTGCTGGGACATTAATCCTTTAATTCTGTAAATGTTCTGCAGGTAACAGAAGCCTGACTTTGTAACTGCCTTTATGTAACTCTGAAGGTTCAGCTCAGAGTCCATCAGAACACCCAGATTATGGGGCTAATCACTAGTTTCTTGCTGTAATAACTGAATCTGTGTTAACTCTAGATTGTTCCTCATTAGGTCCAAAGACAACTGCTTCAGTTCTGTTTCTGTTCAGCTGGAGAGAATTATGGCACAGCCACACATCGATGTATTCTAAGCATCTGTCATCACACCTGAGCTCACTGTCTTTGGCCTGACTACTGCCACACCTGTTATCAATCAAGACATCACGCAAATAGGAGCCTAACAAAGTGAAGTACACTGGAAGATCCTCTAAAACTAGACGCCCTCTTTGTCACAGACATCTTGTCTGGTCATCTTGTCTGCATGCTCCTTTTTCTTTGCTGCAGAAAAGAGCACTTTAAGAGATATTCTGTTCCTTCTGCCATAAAACTGCACAACAGCTCAGTCTGAGCATCTGCACTTTTTTTTTTACCATTGCTAGAAACCTTTTAATATTTTATATGCTGATTCAATCTTTTATGTGACTACTGGACATCTGACTATCTTTTTCAGGGTATTATTTTTGATTTGATACATTTTTCCAACAGAATTTTACTGAGAAATCTCTGTCATTTTCAGCCAGAAAACAACTTATATGTTAAATGAAAATAACTTCAAGTTTACCTCTGCCATGGGGTATGAATAATTTTGAGCTTAACTCTACCTAAATCAGCATGTATGTCAGAATGCACACATCCATGAAATGCACAATGTTACTGGAAGCTGATTTTCTCATATACTTGCCGAGGCAAATATAATTATACCCAGAACAGTATTTAAACGAGACACTGCAACGCAGTCCTAAAGGTTAGGAAGCATCAGATGACTAATCTGATTTAAATATAGCACACAGTGCACAACAACCAGGAATCAAATTCACAGGCATAGCAAACAGATCAATGAGTTAAAATAAAGCAAAAATAGCTTTCAGTGAATTTCCTCTTGACTGAATTTATTTTCATTATGCAAAAGGTTTTGGAACTGATTAAGATTCTTCTTTAAATGTTGGTTTGACATAACCATTATATGTCTCAAGTGAGCATCTGCTTTTACTCTGGCTTCTAGGATTTATTTGTGTTTCAGAAAGCACCTGACAGACACTTTCAATTTTCACCCACCCTGTCACCACATGGCCCTGACTGCATTATTACACTTGAAATAAAACTAATAAAGCAGCTGAATTCAAATTGATTTGACTCTATTCCAACCTTTCCTTCCTGTATTCCTAAGAATGGCTAAGCTTAAGATTTGATATCCTTGAATATTTCAGAAAGACGCTGCATCATTGCTTTCAGTCCAGAAGTTTGCCCGTCACTTCAAATAAGAACATTTGCTTGTTAACCCAGTTAACTAATCAATCAACCACAATGTTTGATGCATTTAGTTGCCCAGGTGTGATATGAATGATTTGCTGAATCTCAAACGCAGTGTAGGTCCACTCCTTTGAGTTCTTGGCCAAGTCCTTTAAATCGTTGCTCTTCTAAAAACTGAACCACCACCCCAGTCTGACATCAAGAATTCTTTGGAGCAAGTTTTCATCTAGGATGTCTCTATACATTGCTCGTCCTCACCAGTCTGTGACTTCCTGCTGCTTCAAAACATTCAAAAAAGGGCCTTCTGCCCCAATTACTCTGTTTAGACAGCAGACCAGCTGTAGGAAGAGTCCTGGTGGTTCCAAACTTTTTCAATTCATGACTGACGGAGGTCACTGAGCTCATTAGACCCTTGAAAGCTGCAAAAATGTCTCTATATCCGTCCCCAGATCTGAGCCTCACATGGGTCTACAGACAATTTCTTTGATTTTGTGCATGATGTTGGTTCTCTGATATGCACTATCAACTGTGGGACCTTCACAAATCAAGTTCAATCAACTGAATTTACCAAAGGTAGATTTAAGCTGTGGAAACATCTCAAGCTGATCACTAGAAACAGTGATCACCTTGAGTAGTTAGCAAAGGCTGTGAATACTTATTTAAAGTGGATTTTTTTTTTGTTTGGTTTTCTATTTAGTACATTTGAAAAAACACTCATAAAATATTTTCCTCATTGTCATAATGCGGGATTTATGTATAGGATTTTGAGGAAGGAGATCCGTTTAATACAATTTGGCATAAAACTTTAATGTAACAAAATGTGGAAAAGGTGGGTCATTGTGATTGCTTTCCTGATGCACTGCAAGGTTTATGAGAAAAGAACCTCACATATAAAAGGACATTATGTGTGAGGAGGAGTTAAATTACATTCTGGATATAACAGGGAGCCACATAAAGGGTCGCTAAAATAGGAGCAATATTGTATTTTTTGAAAAGTTTAATCAGAATAGTCTAAAATTAAATTTGGTTAGTCAATGCTTTTCAAAAATCTAGCATATAAATATGTGACGTCTGCATCCCATTTTTAATATACTTTGAACTAAACTCTCCACATTGTTTAAGCTAGATCTCCAAAAAAGTTTGCTATTGTGAAAATAAAAAGAAAATTGTAAATGACAATAAAACATGTAGAAGAGATGTGAGCTGTCTGCATGGCATCAGTAGCCATACTTGCAAATTTGTTATTGCACACAGTTTTAGATACCATTATTATATTTTCCCGAGTTGTTCTTAAGACAAGTTCCATAAAAGTACTTGTATTTATTCGTCAAGATCCTTGTAGTGATTCCATGTGACAAACGTATTTATCTGAATTTGGAGTAAAAGTACAGTTACAACTTTTCTACAACTGCATATAATAGCATACTTGGTTGGACCTCTAAAATAGGTAAGAGGTTTATTTCATTATTTATTACCGTAACTTCTCAATTTTTCATTGTAAGACGTAGCGTCTGATATACTCGAAAAGTATGTGCGCATCAATGGAGATATACATGTATGAAGCTCATGATCACATCAGAAGCAGAGTAAAAGCACATTAGTCCAGACAAAAGTATTCAGCAGATTCTAGCTGCACAGCTCTGTTAGAGTAAGAACAACCTAGTCTGGAATGAATTCAGTTTCAACACAAAGCCGTCTGTGTTGGCATCACTACAGTCACTTCACACTGAATAATGAAAATGGGTATAATGCTAATACAGACTGTGTCAAACTAAGCATACTGGTCCAAAGAGAAAATTCCAGTGTTATCGTCAATAATGAAGATGAGTTCTCAAGTATGGTGAGGTGGTGAAAATTGAAGATTATGAAAGAGGATGTCAGCTTGTTTTATGTAGTTTAAACCAGAACTGTACATGCTGGGAATAAAATGACACATGTCTTTGTTATATTTCCTAAAGTTAAAGCAGGACAAACTGAGCAAAATGTTTTGGGTCACTTGGATTATGTCTAATTACTAAATGTCACAATTATTAAATACTCCGAGGTTTATTTACAAGGTGATTCAGGGTCTATTCCTGCCTGGATGGGTGAATGATCTGAAGAAGGCATTTCACAGTTCAGACCAGGTTAGTCTCTCCTGCTGTTAAAGCTGCAGTATGTAACTTTAATTTAAAAAAAAAAAGAAAAAGTTTTTACATTTGCTGAGGAGCGCATACACTAGCTAGATTGACAGCACAAAGGCCCTCCTCCTGGCTATGATTGGTTGTTTCTGATCGGGAGCAGTGTGCTTCTACAGATGGCAATATGAGCACTGGGCGGAGGTGAAGGAGCTTGATCTATAAAAGATTATTTATCTCATAGACTTATATTCTTAGATAGTTTTAACAAATATGTATCTATTCTGTTTTATTTCGGCAAATAGAAGTTCGGAAAGGATATTTAAAACATTTGTCCCAAGTCATATATATTGCTTTGGAGCAAAGGCAATGTTACCAAATATTGAAAAAAATGTGTGCATGCTTCTGATTTTAAAGACATTAATAAATACATTTTTGACGTTTTCTCTTATTTTTGTGACATTTAACAAAGTAATTCTGAATGACCTGAAACAAGAGAAATTTGGTCTTATTCCATTTAACAGAGAAAAAAGGGTGTATGTATATTTTTACTTGAAACTTTTGCTTTCAACTGTAAATAATCTTTCACTTCTTATATATACATAGAATTGAAGATTTGCTGCTAAGATGGTAATGTGATGGTAATGTGTATGTGCTTTCAGACAAATGTGCTCATTTTGAGCACATTAAGGAGTCATTCAGAGAATGGTTTTTATGTGATGCATAGACTAAGTACATTTATGAGATATCTAAAGTAATATTAATCATAGCCCTTACCAGATAAAAAAAGGAATCGTAAACAATGACTTTTAAATAAGAAATACTGACCGTACCCAAAATATTAAAAATGTTCCAAAAATGTTAGACATGTAATTACTGCACTGCTATGAAACCATAACTTAGAAATAATTAGGAACTGTCAACGTAGCATAACATGCATCTCAAATGAGGTATTTTTGGAAGTGAGAAGCTAAAAAAAATATGATTCTCATTGCATTAATACACAGATTTTATTCAGTAAACAGAGCTGATGAAATTCTGATAAAGCATATCTGTAAGTCTTCAACTCATTTAAACTCCTAGTGAACCAGCTCTTTCATCTCAGGAACACATGAAAATAAGGCCAACTGTGGCAACCGCTTGTCACAAGCCAGAACACTAAATCTTTAAATTTCTGCTTATACATCTGTACAAGTTCAAATGAATCTTATTGTTGCTTCCTTTTTTTATGGTAATTATGAAAAAAGCCATGTAATTTTTACATTTTAAATTTTTATTAAAATACATATTTCTCAGCTAAAGAAGCCTATGATGTCTATAAACATGTAACAACAAAATGTTTGTGAGGAATTGAAGTTTATGTGAGAGGTATATAAATTCCCTTCTCACCGACTCTCTCTCTCTCTGTATATATATATATATATATATATATTATATATATATATATATATATATGTACATAAACATTGTCTACAAACATATATATGTCGAAAATATGTTAAAAATATCACCCACTCAAGTGTAACCTGAGAGCAAAGAAAATAAACTGGATCAATAACATCATGAGCTTTGAGTCAACCTAAAATCCTTACCAACTCAGTAAGTAGCAAAAAGAGCAAAATTGCAGTGGCAACTGTATTTGTATGGTATTTGCCCAAGGCAAGATTATGGTTTGGTGCCCCTGATGAGGACTAGAGGGGAGCAACAGATGTATGTATTAAAGGTTTAATTATGCAGACAAGCACTTCCAGCCTTAATGTCATTAGAAAACTTGATTAATTACTGACGGTTGCAGTCTGTGTTTCCTGTGCAAGCTAGTCATATTTAATAAATTAAAATATTATTGAAAAACTTCATTTATTTCAGTAACTCAGTTCACTGAGTGGAACACATTATATAGGTTCATTTCACACAGACTGAGGTTTGTAAACCTTTATTTCTGTTAATTGTAATGACTTTCCACTAAAACCTCACAATGTGAGATTAAAACATTACATCAGACTAAGAAATAACTATGTCTAATATAGAAATATGGAATTTATAAAAAAGTACATCTACAGTTCTCTTAAAAATGTCTTACTAGCAAGTATTTTCTGACATGTCACATTCTAATTTGAAAAGTAGGAGTGTTTTTTAGAAATATATTTTATTTCCCATATTTAAGGATAATAATAGAACATTTCAAAAACAAGATAGTTTTTGATATGATTGGTTCCTAAAATTGAGTTCTTCAGAGTAGGTCAAAGAAGTAGAAAATCTAGGAAATTAGAATCAATTGAATTTTTGGCACCTTGTTGCATATTTACATCTCTTTGCATAATATATGCATATAGGATGCATATATTGTAATGTATAATCACATTGCATTTATGACTGTTTTTAGAAATATATTTTATTTCCCAACTTTAAGGAAAATAAAGTTGGTATAACTTAAAATATTTGTGAGCAAAATAATAAAATTTAATACAACTCGATATGGTATTTATTTTCCAGGTGTCTGGGGGCAAATATTAAGAATAGAAAAAAAATCTTAGATTAACACATTTATTCATCAGGAACCACTGCCTGTTTCAAACATGTAGACTAGTAGTGAGAACCATTACTTCAAATTATGTTCAATCATCTGCAACATCTGGAAATCATATTAATTTTCCATTTAGTTAAGAAAAAAGTGAATGATCTTTCAACAGGCACATAAGGTAGAATCTGCTTCCAAGGAGAAACTGGATAGCAACATTTTTAAAGAAAAATAAAGACTTCAGATCCTTTGCCAAGTGAGTGTGATATTATCTGCTTAGGAGTAGAAGATGGTGTATGTTTGCCAATCACTGCAATGTTTGCTTTCGTCAATTTACTGTCAGAATCCTCAAGATACAATTGAGCAGACCCTAATGATCCTCAGCAGTCCCACTTCAATGTGGTTTGAAGTGATGGAAATTGTTGCAGAGTACAATTGTCTTGTACAATTTTTGTGTGTGTGTGTGTTTTTTTTTTTTTTAGATATTTCTGTCTCCCATGCTTTTGGCAACTAATGGCAACCTAGCTTAGTTTATTCTTATGTGGCATGAAAAGTACAACACAGAGGAATCAATCCTGCATTAAAAATCGGCTGGAGACTGCAGTCTACACACTCACACAGTTATATGGACCAAAATCTCAAAGTCAAACTTTTGGGTAGAGTTAAAACATTGTCTCTCACTCTTCTCTCCTTGTAAAAACCCACAATGTATTCATGCTATAAGTATTTTATATGTTAAAATGCACTTCAATAATATTCATATCAGTCACTATGAGTCATGATCTAAAATACAGGTGAGATGGAAGAATCCTATATCCTGATAAAAACTATAAAATCAACACCGCTCTGCAAAAGTACTCATACTCACTACCGTAGCACAATTTCCTCTAACAAATTATTTCCATGATATGGTTTATAACTGTCAGCTGCTCCCAGCAGCCACATCACATGACGTTAATACTTCACACTGTCTCAGGAAATTATTTGGAGAAGGCTTATGGCCAGGTCAATGGAGTTATTTCGCAGGGTCTGCTGAGGGAATATGGTGATTATGGTGCTATTTTAAGGAATATCTTTTCAGAATCAAATTACCTTTATTTGTGGTAAATTTGTTTTGGGAATCTGTTTTGGGAACCTCAGGATTTCATATTTTGTTTTTGCAGACGATGTGGCACAATTAGTGTTTTCATGCTGTGCAAGACACTGGAACGGTTTCTGTTGGCGAAATGGCATAAGAGTCAGCTCCTCTAATTCTGATCCATGGGAACAGGGAAGAAGGGGGACTACTTATGTCAGGACAGTCTCTGTCTCAAGTGGAGGAGTGATGGCTAGATGGATTGGGGCTGCATCTGAACCAATGCAGAAGCTCCTCCAGACTACTGTGGAAAACAAATTTGAGGCAAAAAGCAAAGCTCACAATTTCCTATCATGATCCAATTACACTTTCTGAATCACTTTCTAGTATTTGTAATAAAAGTTACATTTTGATTAAATTACCTTAAATAATAACTACGGCAAAATATTGAGAAAGTCTTCTAATTTGATATACTGATATTTGGGAATATTGTTCCTCAATTTAAGAAAAATTGCCTGCTTTGACAGAGTATCCTGTCTGTCAAAGCCACTCTGTGATCCAAGCAATTCAAATATCATGAGGTAAAAAAAGATTATTAAATAGCTAAAAATATGTAATCTAAAATATGTTTAAGCAAACATGTGTATATTACTTTAATGAAAGAAATTACAAATGAAATCTTGGAATAAGTCTCCAAATGTGTGTAGGTGGCTAATCCAAATAACACAAATTTACTCACACTGAATAATATGAATAACAATATTCATACAGCTGCACATTGTAGTGACGCTAGGAAAAACAATGGCTAAACACTACCACTTTCTTAAACTCAGATGACATTCCTTTCAGAAATGAAATAATTATTATTCTTGCAGAATAATTGTCTGAAAATATATCACAGAGTAAGGTATGGTTTGCCCTATGCATATAAGTCTAAAACTTTAGTTTGTGTTTCAGTAGATGCATTTTCATGTGACTATGAAATGAGAGAGAAAAACAGCTTTTTATCACAGTTAAAGGGAGATCAAAATATTCTAATAAAAAGTGTCTGTTTATTGTTTTCTCTCTCAATAAACAGACACTTTATGACCTACTAACTAACTGGTTTGTGTTGCCTGGAGATTTTAAAATGTAATTAATATTAACAGATTGCTGTGTGGATAACCAGCAACAAAGCGTTACGGTTCAGTTTCTGTAACAAGCTGCGCAGCAGTGGGGTGGAAATGCATCTAGGACAAAATCTCAAGGAAAAAAAAAACAGGGTGCAGAGTCACTGGGGGCTGATTGTGTTACCTTGCTGTGTGTCCAAGTAATTTGATTGTGGTGTGTCTTTGGTAGCACCTCTAACAAGTTGTGATCACAGCCAGCTCTGTGAAGTGATGAGCTGCCAGCCAGAACTCCAGTGTCTCTTCTTTTTGGGTGTGTTTACGTTTGTTTATGTGTTCACCTTTCCTGGAAGAGAAAGACATTTATGTATTTTCAGAGAGGTTTTATTTGTGTTCATGAAAGACTCACACATTGCTTGAAAAGATAACATTTGGGCAACATTTGAAAGTATTAAGCTATATTTTTGATAGTTACAGAGACCATTCGGATATTGGAACTTTTTACATACAAGTCTGCCTCAATAACAAGCCAGCAAGATTTGGCTTGCCAAGTTTAATGCTAAATACACTTGATTATTTCCCCCTCAAGCCTACATAGACACACCATGGATTATTCAGAGGACAAAGTTTCCTGCTGCGTCAGCTACTTATAATGTTTCTCATGTTGTGTTGAGAGAATCTTCATTAGTTCAGACACAGCTTTTGTATAGGGTAAAAAACAGGGTGAGGGTATAATGCAAATGTAACTTTTTTGAGCTTTTTATGATGTCATAATGCGATCTCCTCAACAAAAATAAAGGAACATAGGGGAAGTGATTACCGATATGGCAAAAATCTTAAAAAAAAAAAAACAGTCAAGGGGGAAAAAAACTAAACACAACATGCACAACATACAAAATCAACTGTGCACATCTTGAAATATCTGCACTTTGACACATGGCAAAAAAATCTACAAATTTAAAGTATTGTTGCAGATACTTGATGTTTTTTCTGCACTTCTATATTTTCAAAGAAAAACTGCACTGGCTATTAACTATTTGCTCTAATGATGTCAAAACCTTACACTAACAGAAAACATCCATCTTTCTGCTGCGTTTTGTTTTCCTGCAATCTGGATGTGCATATAACAGAACCTGCAGGCTAATCCAGACATCAAACTCCTCAGACAGACAAATCATTCTGAGATTCCAAGTCATTGCTTGGCCAGAGGGTTATTTAGTACCTCTAAACTCTATGGGTGTATGAGTATTCTTTGGAGTCTCCTCCCTGTGGGTCATGATCGAAAAATGTCTAAGTGGAAGTGCTCTGTATGCTGTGTTGGACCAATGACTCTATTCCAAGTTCACCCCAGAGTTGAAGCTCCCCCTAATTTCTTAGGCTGAGTGCAATTATCCTATGGAGGGAGTTAATTTCTGAGCACATTCCTCCATAGACATGGCAACAAACCATTGACCAATTACATAACACTATGCAAAGAGCTCTTTGAAATAGTTCAATCTGAGCCCAGTATAAAAAAGGGAGAGGTAGGTCCCTCTCTGCAAAGAAAATGACACCATTTTCATCACTTTAGAGACAATCAAACTGTCATAACCTCTCCAACAGTTCAGCACTGGTTGTCTTGAACTTTGGCTCATGTAAATAATTAATAGTTGCCACTAATGAGAGGGCTAAGTTAGCTTGCATATGTCAAGACCTTTTTATTTATGTATTTAACAAGTCACGTATTAAAACAGTATTTTTTGCCAGGTACCAAGTAATTTCTCAAAATTGCTTTTTACCCACAAACTTGCTTTTGCTGTACACTATTTGGTAGACAAATCTATGTTCAAGAGAACAAAACCTGACTTGGAGAAATCACACAAGCTGCAAAGTTATATTTAGCTTTATCTTTAATGCATAAGTTTCTGTCTGGCTTTGTTTGACTTTGTGGCTTGTGGACACATGAATATCTTCCTCTTTCCCTGAGAGCATGGCAAAAGGTTTTTAAATTGGTAGCAGTGTACATTTATGTTTAAGCATGCATCACAGAGTGAAGATGTAAACTTTTCCTGCTCTCATTATTAATTTATTAGATTCAGGTTTGCAGCCCTTATTATTACTCTGTGACCCCAGCAAATGCAATATTTTACTAAGCAGTGTGGCTCAGATCCAAAAAGGAAGGTTAAAGCTACTGTTAGAATTCTTCTACTTTGGAACAGATGCTAAAATGAGCATCAATACTTGATGTGTGCTTTGGTACCATTAGGCTTGTTATCACCTACTTATCTCTGTGGCCTATAGTATAATGTGACAGTGGTATATTTAAAAAATAAAGGCTTGTGGAAAGGAGTCAAGATGCAGCTCTGTTTATACAAGGTTTTTTTTCCTTTGCATATATGCATACCTGAAGAGGCTAAAAAATACTCACATTTGTCAAGAGGAGCTGGCCAAAAAGGTTAAACACAGATGAGATAAGTGGATGTCATATGAGTGAGATGGATCAGTCAAAAAATATGAAGGTGATTCACAAAGAACATACAGACATCAGAATGGGCTTAAAGCATGTGAGGGAAGACCACGTCTATTGGAAAGAAAAAAGTGATCCATGAATTTTATTATTAGAAACCTTTCATCACTTTTCTATTTCTCTGTCTCTTCTCTTATTTCTAAAAAACAAATGCTACACTATTATCCACCATCTCTCCTTGTCTTCTCCTTTCTCTTTCTATCAGCCCATTTCCATTAGCAACATATTTTGCAGGGCAATGTATTTTTTGCTACCATTATCTGTGTTACAGTAACTGCCTGTCCCACTGATAACAGTAATCAATTACATCTTAGTTCAGAGTGCCAGTAAGCGCTCAGTCAAATACTATTACAAGTAACATGTTCTCATATTCAAACAAATTACAGTGTGCTTATTTCAAAGATTAATTTTTCAAGAAGCAATTAGTGGTGTAACCAGAACTCAAAGCCCAAGATCTTGTGATAATAAAAAAGCCACAATATTTCTAATCAATTGAAAGTCTGTCTCACATTTTGCTATCCATTTGTTTTAGTCCAAGCTATGGGATCCAGATGTAACAGTGCTATAAAGAGTAGTTTAAGAGGACATCCTAAATCTACAGTTACCTCTAAAAAACAGAATATTGTAAAAAAGTTAAATATTTTTTGTCACACTTTTAAGAAAGTGTTGTGGACTGTGAATAACTATGTGGCAAAGGCAATCATTAGTTAGTGATCTGATCAAAAAGAACAAGATGAGGCACCTGATTATCAGAAATTAACAGCCAAAAAGCTCTCAGTTATTGTTTTATGAACTCCTGGCAGGTGAGGTGTGGTATTTTACATCATTTATTGCTTGTTTCATAATTTTGTTACTGTATTATGTTTTATGGTGTAAAATACTTTAACTGACTTGCTGCTGAAATGTGTGATACAAATAAACTTGACTTCACTTGACTGAATTTTGATGGGAAAAGCTTACAGATGAGAAACAAGAAAATTATAATGTAAAAATATGAAAGATTGTAAACGCATGGTGTTACTCTCTAATCGACTAACACCAAAGGATCCCTGAGCCTCTGAATTAGGGACACTCAACTCCAGTTTTCAAAGCCAGTGTTTTGCAACTCTGTCCCTGGTTCAAGAGTCCTGAATCAAATGGCTGAATAACCTCCTCCGTTTTCAGCCAAGCCTCTCAGAGTCCTGCAAATTACCAGTTTATTTGACTTAGGTGTGTTGAACCAAGGACAGATGTGAGAGTTGCAGGACACTGGCCCTGAAGGCCTGGAGTTAAATACCCCCATTCTAAATGTTCTGCAGGCTACACAAGCAGCTGACTGTCTTCCCCATGGTGTCAAGGATTGTCTTCATCACTGACACCTTGCACAAGAAGGGAACGCCACAAAAGGTCATTGGTGAAGAAGCTGGTTGTTCAGAGGGCTGTATGTCCAACCAATACAATGGAAAGTTGAGTGGAAGGAAAACATGGTTTGGAATACCCCTATCCTTTGGGTAATCCAGCTGCACTTGGGTGACCAGCCTAGGCATGGTAGTCACCAGCTATTGATAAGTGAGTAGCCTCCTAAATGGTGTCGATTGCTCAGTTCACCACTGGGTGTGCTGTAGTCTTAATTTTGGTGCTAAAACCACTCCACACCAGTCTAGTATAGCTGTGAGCAAGGCATGGGGGAGGAGCATTCTGTGAGCTGGAGTAGCTTTGTGGAAATATTCATTGCTGTGTGAGAGAAAACCTTTAGACACACCAAAATGGCCACCGCAGGAGATTCTAGGATTTCATGAAAAAATACATGAAAAAATTTAAGCATCACTCCAATTATATTTTTGATGGGGGTGGGATAATATTTTAAGATGACATATAGCTCAAAAAGTGGATTTTACATAATATTGGTTTTAGTTCTAGTTAATATTGGTAGCTTGACTATACCCCTGAACCTTTTTTATGTTTTTGGTATGTTCATATTGTCTCTTAATACTTCCTCATCTGATCCTCGCAAGCCATATTGCTTCTTGTAAGACATCAATGCATTATTTTTTGTTAGAAAGTACTTCTCATAAAATTAAGTTTGACACTTAATTTTTAATAATCGTATGGAGCTTCACTCTCTGAAATAAGTTACGAAAATATTCAAAATGTTGAGAAAGCGGTTTCCCAGTTACCTAAGTACTGACAACAAGCATTAATAACTGTTAATTGATTGAATCCAAACCGCTATTGTGCACCTCTATACCAAACTGAATTATATGTTTAGTGCATGTATTTCTGCACTGAACAATTCTTCAAAACAAATCCCAAGACAAAAAAAACTTTATTATACTTTTATTTGTCAGCTGAAATACAAAAAGGTGGAGAATGTTCAATGTCTAAACAGTTTGAAAACCCATTTAGAATTAGAAAAAAGAAAAAATATGGGCCATTCAGCCTTCTTTGTAAAGAGTGTTGTTTTGTATCCTGTGCAAATAATCAAAAGCAGGCTTGAACATTAAAAACAAAGATTGTTTTTTAATTGAGCTGCTATCAACTCATTTAGAGGTCAGCTAATCTGTTCTGATTTGTTCACTGTAACAAAGGTCATTCACTTCCTCTCAACATTCCACCTTCACTGCAGCAATTTTAGTGTTTTTCTCCTCCATGCCTGTAAGCAAAATTGTGTAAAGTGTCTGTGAGTTTATAGTACAAGCAGGGCCCATAAACTCAGTGATCCTGATGACCGAAAAGGTTGTCTACACCTAGGAACCCTTAAAACCTATCATCGTCTGGTCTTCGCTCGTATACCGGAGATTTATTGCATATTTGGGGCTAGTTATTATCACTCACAGCATTAAATGGTAAAAAAAGAGAAGATGATAAAAAGTTAAGTTAAAGAATTCAAGGACAGTCCTTAAATATTAGAATCCAGCATGTTGGGTGTTTCACCTTATGAATAGTCAAATAAATTTCTGATAATTAGTGCAACATAGGCTTCCCAAATGTGACAATTATGATCAATATTTACACAATGGTTTCTTTCTTCTTCTGAATAGCTTGCTGTAGTCTAAAACATATTGGTCGATATTATATCCAAATAGTGCGCATCAGAAAATTATTTGCAACATTTCACTTTTTTCCCTTTTTGTTATAAGCTTACAGTTTTATTCCAAATTGTATTGAAATAATCTCTTTCCTCAAAATTCCACACATACAATTACTCCATTATTTAATGTGGAGTAACACACATCTGTTCTGTTGTAATAACATGTATTAAAGTAGAGAAGCAAGAAATCACTTCATCATTAGTACTGACAGTGTTTGCTTAATACTTTGATGATCCAACTTGATAACAATTACAACCTTAGTTGTTGGAATATGATGCCCCAAGCTTATCACAAGGCTAAGCAGTTTTGCCAGATCTTATTTCCAGTACTTTTCAGGCTCCATCAGGTTGAATGGGATTCATCTGTGCAGCCATTTTCGAATTTGTCTGGAGATGTTCAATCGCGTTGAAGCTTGTACTCTAGTTTGGCCACTCCAGGACATTTACATAGTGGTTCTGAAACCACTCCTTTGACATCTTAGCCATGTGCTTTGAGCCGTTGTCCTACTGACAAATGATCTGTCACCAGAGAATGCTTTGCCATTCTCTTTCTAAGAAGCAATAATATGGATCTATCTTTCTCATCTTAAAAGCATAACCCAAAAGACATCAAAATGATTCTGCTTACTTTGGATTTTGGAGGATTTCAGGATCTCTGGCACTCAGAAAGCCAAAAATCTTGAGCATCACTTTCATTAAGTGTGATGAGCTGACTGTCAGTTTTTCCCAAAGGAGAAAAAATCTGAAAAATACCTATAATTTTAGTTTGCCATCACTCTCATTTTTTCCCTCTACTGTGTTTTGCTCTGTATCCTTTTAACACACACATGTACAAGAGCTGAAGTCCACTGGGATATTTTTCTTTTGGCTGAAGGATCTGAGAGATTCAGAGCCGTGAACACTTCGGTCCTGCTGTCCTCTGGTGTGCGCTCTCACTCACACTGTGTTGGGAATTAATGGTATCTCTGTAGCATATCAGCAGCACAAAACTTGCGTGGGGGAAAAAAATATAAAAGACCAAGTGTTGAAGAGAATATAAGAAAGAAGAAACAGGAACTAAACTTTATTTTGTGTTTAATTTTGGCAGTGCAAATTCTGCAACACGGTAAACAGAGTAATGTTACTAAAAGAAAAATGGGATGACAAGTAAAAAGAAGAAAATGAATCAGAATGGGGATACTGCAAGACGTAAGTACCTTCTTTCTTACGAAATACCATCTCTACTTGTAAAAATGTATGTTTGATTGCTCAGCAAATTAGAACAAATAAAGTGTTTTATATAAACTTTTTCATATCTACATGTCCAAAGCTACACATATTTTATGTAGAACTGACACTGAATACACAAGTTAAGAATCTTACAAAAATAAGTTAGTATTCATGAAATTTAACTCACTGTTGCAGAGCAAGCTTTTTTATGTTTCAGTTAGTTGACCTCAATCAATGCAGCTTTCCTGCTGCATTGATTACAAATCCTTACAGATGTTAAATAGTGGAAAAGAAACTAGCTGGAATTGTGTGAAGTGTGAAACATCCAAACAAATATTGACTAAAGCTGTTGCAACAAGCTGCTAGTGGTGTGGCACCATTCTGAAAAGACATACACTTGCACCATCTGGACGACGCTTACAGCATCTGGACAACATATACTAAAGCATTTGAAAGAAAAAAAACTAGACATATTACAGATCCTTATCCTGTGAGAGTCTGTACCCTGAGGCATAAGCTAAAGAAAAATGCACTGAGAATTTCATGAACTACTGCGGTTGTCAGTTTCCATGATAAAGACTCAAAAACAGCTCAATCCTCCTGTTGTTGTAGGTCCTACAAGGTAGGGACTACATCAAAATCCCTGTGACAAAAGTCCCCTTTGAGAATTTGCATTTTAAACTTGTGAATGGATCATGGAGCAGTTACAGATAGAGTACTAGAAAGTCCTGTGTAAGTGTAAATCTAACTCTCTGGTGAGACCGAACGGTGTGAAGGTTAGAGCTGTGAATCGCCAAGCTGCTACAGGGAGTGCAGCTGTCCTGACTCACTGACTGTCTGGCTGTTTTCTTCACCTGCGTTAGTGTTTTTCTATCTTTTCCCATTTGTTGCGGCTCAAAGTCCCAGTTCAATATCAGAGAGCTGATGGTACAGTGACTATAAAAGGTGCTGACAACATGTTGGGTCTCTGCACACAAGCCCAGGCGAGGGAGCTAAAAAATATATGTTTGTGTTTCTCAACTTTTAAGCTCTAGTTCTTGCAATACACCTATGCAGCATCTTCCATCTGTACAGAATAATTGTAAACACATCCAGGAACATCTCTTACCTAATTAACTCTAGAATCAGTTAAAACATTTGCAGGACATTTGAAACCCCCTTGATTGACAATGATTCATAACTGCATGTCATCCTTGTCTCTCTACCCTTTTTTCTCCACTCTTAAATTACAACACCAAAAAAAATACCTCTAAAATTTAATTAAAACCATGGAAAATACCATCTGAGTTGGCTTTTGATTAGTAGCAATTAGAAAGTTTATCAACAAATTTGATGTACGCTGATTATTTTGATGATGGGATTTTTCAAAATCTAATGTTTATTGCTCGTTTCACAATTGGTGACTGTATAATGTTCTTATTATGTAAAGCATTTTGGACTGCCTTGTTGCTGAAATGTGCTATGTAAATAAACTTGAATTGACTTTGATGTCATAAACTTATTAAGTGAGTTAGCAATTATAATATATGAGCTCATGTTATCATAATTAAACGAACTGTGGGATGATTTGGAGGTGAGCCAGAAAGGGTCCAATGTCCTTTCATGTTTGTGATGCTTGTCCAGCTTGCCCAAACAAATATGTTCCAATTGTATAAAGCATGTTTCTTGAAAGGAAGTGGTACAATCACCTTTATACAGGAAGAAAAGTCCAACATCTTTCACCATTCTATTTACTTTTCATTAAACTGAGTGATGCATTTTTGCATTTTCAGTTGTAACTTTTTTTTTGCATGTTTTATATTGGGGGAAGGGGTTGTAATGAATGATATATAAAAATGAGCAGATGCTATAAATAAAATAACCAATAACAACAGGAAACAAAGACAGATGTCAAGATCTCACAGAAAAGCTAATTGGTGTAATTAAATCCCCCCTGGATTTTTAAAAAACTATTATAAATCTATTTCCAGTCTGCCAGTGAATATCTGCGTACCTTTGAGACAGGAAAAACTGTTCAACAATCATTGACCTGTTAAATTCGTAAAAGCTGGTGCTAAGATTTTACAACTCTTTGTGTGCAAAACAAGTAGCTGAAATTAGAACTTGACCCAAGGCTGCTATATTGGAAGTTCAGGAATTGAAGCCCTTCACTCATCTGTTAAATCAGAAGCTATAGATCAGATAACAAATTTGGTGTCATGAGGACAACAGCAACTGAAATTTCTAAACTTTAAACTTTATTTGAAAAATAATTCCCTTTCAGACAGTTTAAACAGGGATATGAAACCCTAAATGTAACATAAAATTGAATAAATTGTATTTCGTTTTTTATTACTCTGAATCAGCTTACGGTGTGACACTCCAGTGCTAGCATTCAGGATCAATTTACAGTAAATCCGACTGTCCAAGGTGGGAGGCTAAAGTGAGAGCAGTTTCACATGTGGTCCGCGCTAGGGGGCATGAAATCTTAATACAAAATTATTCTGCATTTATATATATAAAGCATTTGTTATAAATGTAAGAATAATGTGGAAATATGTGTTATTTTGAGTGATCCAAGCTTTAATTTGTGAGCACTGTGACCTTACAGCATGTAAAGTCGTGGGTTCTTACAGATTCCTCTTGGTACTTCAACTTTGTCTAATTCAAAATCCAGCCAATTAACTTAAAGGTTAAATGTCTTTAGGTAGAATTTTCTCTCTAAAGTGCGCTAAGATGAATGTGTGTTTGCATACTTATCTGTCTGTGCATTTGGGGACTTATCTGAGGACACTGTCCTCTCATTGAACCGCTGCACCCCCACAAAATTGTGTAGGAAATAAATGTCAAAAGTGAATACATTTAAAAGTGTGTTTATTTTTATACTTTGGATCAGCTTAGATGGTGGCACTCCAAGGTTGTCATTCAGGTTCACATTTGTTTTACAGAAAATTTGATTGACAGAGGTGAGAGGCTAAATTGACAACAATTTCTCTCTGTGTGTGTCACTGTCTTACCTTTGGAGACCTGTCCAAGGAGAACACTGCCTCTCACTTCCTTGACACTGAAGATAGGCTCCAACCCCCTGGAACCTTGCAGAGTGTAGGAAATGACCATCAAAATGGATTACATTTATAATTCTGCACACATTTGCTGCCTGGCAGAAGTCTCACTCACTTTTAGATGTAAATATTAATTTCCTTAGAAGAACACCCTTATGGGGCAACCCTAATCTTTCAAAACATATTGCTGATTCAACATTGCGGGGATGGAAAAATAGGAAAATTCAAGTAGTAGCCGATCTGTATATTGATGATACACTAGCTAACTTTCAACAATTGAGTAAGAAGTTTGATCTTCCTAAAAACAATTTTTTTAAATTCTTACAAATCAGAGATTGGATTAAAGAGAAGTCTAGTGAGTCATTTCCAGCAATCCCAGTTGAAACCTGCCTTGAATCATATTTATGTCACAAGCTAGACAGTTCAACAAAAGGATTGACGTCCTCTATATACTGCATACTTAATGGAACGCTACAAATATATCAAGCGGCTAAAAAGCAAAAATGGGAAATGGAAATTGGTTGTGTATATGAGGAAGAGGATTGGAATCGACTATTAGAACAGTCACAAACCATGTTAATTTCTACAAAACATAGGCAAATTCAATTTAATATATTCCATAGGACATATTACACTCCGTATAGATTGAATAAAATGGACAAAAAAATTTCTTCCAAATGTCAGAGATGCAAGGTGACTGATGGCGACCTTCTGCATATGCTATGGTACTGCCCAATAATAGGAAACTTTTTGAAACACGTGATAGATATCACATCAAAAATTGTGAAATATCAGATTGTACAAGAACCCAAGGTGTGGATTTTAGGAGATTTGACAACTATTAGATTGAATTATTATAAGAAATACTTTATTCTTCTTGCAAGCATAGCAGCTAAAAAATGTATTTTAAAAAATTGGAAATCTGAAAAATCGCCATCAATAAGACAATGGATGGATGAGTTGGTGTCTTATTGTAAACCGGAAAAGATACTTTATAATGTGAGAGGGAAACAAGCAGCATTTGGGGCAATATGGGGCCCCTTCATGGAAATGTTACCATCTATGGATATGACGGGCCGGGATTTGGAATGACTTTTTTGGATTAGCTCAAACATAAGCGGGCAGTACTATGGTTGTGTAATCATGCTAATTGGACATGTACTATCTTGTAAGTGAGAGACGTAGGGGGTGGGGGGTTTAAGACGGGTGGGTGGGGGAGGAGGCAGGGGGGAAAATAATAATGACTGATTTATTGACATTTTAATAGGCATGACCAGTTGTGGTGAACAGTTGCCAGGTTATTTTGAAGTCTTGCTATTGTGTTTGTTTTTGTCACCCACTGTTTTTTTTTTGTTTTTTTTTTGTACCACATATAACTGTTTGTCATGTATATAAAAATGAACAGAAATAAAGCTGTTTAAAAAAAAAAACAAAATGGATTACATTTAAACTAATACTTGTAAACCACTAAAGAATGGTTCAACTGTGCTGGGTGACACAACATTCTGGATCCAGAGGGATTAAAGAGCTGTTGCTGATGTGGCGCAAGAGCAAATCAGGTTGGAAAAAGTTGGAAAAAGTTTTCTTAACTCAGTTATAATGTAAGATCACCTGAAATATAAATGAGTGATCAATCTATTTAAACTCATGACTTATTGCCTTCCCTGGAAACATTTACTCTGAGTCAACATTTTATATTAATTTTGTTGGAGCTCAACATGTTGCATTAAATTGGTTGCAGAATTGACTTGTGGTCACCTTTAAGTACTGGAATTACACTAGACGCCTGACTTCAGCTTGCTCAGCCCAGAGTTTATGGTATCAACAGTCATGGCAGATGAGACCCGCTGACTCAGCATGAAGAGCCATTAGCTTTTCCATCAGTCCACTTCTGCTCCTGGTGGAACTGGCCACACAGAGATTAGAATTTGTGAAATATTCCCCACTACGGCCAAAAGTGTCTCAACTGTCCGAGAAGTACATTCAGCTACATGAACTCATCACTGTTCATATTTAAGATTTTAGGATACATTTTCATTCTTTAACAAAGAGATTATGTGGCTTGCTTATCCAAGTAAAGGTTCGAAAAGCAACTACCTGTAATCAGAACTAATTGTTCAACATGAAGGCTTTTCTCATTTCACAAAAAAGACAAAAAAAAGATAGCAAACATTGGTACCAACAAGCTATAACTAATTGTGCAATTATTGCCCACGATATTCATGTATCATTATTCTCTGCTTTAGAGCCAATATTTGAATTTTCTTCCTCTTTTTTTTGCTTCCAAATTAATATCATGGTAACAAGAACACCTGGCTATCAAAGCTTGTAAAAAGAGGCAGAATTTTACTGGTTACTCCACCATTCAACTCTTTCCCTTGAATGAAAAAGTATTAATGCTTTTTCATTAAAGATGATGGGTTTTAGAGCACAGCAGGGCATAGATCAGTGATGGCTTTGGCTCTAACGGGCTGGCAACCCTCACGCAGAGAAACACTAGCTTCTTCAATTTGCAGGTCATGATGCCAATTTCAGCACATTCTTGTTTGAAGAGGTAAGTGCATCTGTCAAAGTTGAAGAAACTGTGACACTATTCTTGTTGCTGATTGCTTTGTAACTCATTCCTTTACTAAAGATAAAAACAGAAAGCTCTGAGAGGCCATGAAGACATTTCAAATAATCAGATATTTTGTCCTGTACAGAGGAGTCAGTTTTTGCTTTTCGATTTGAACTCCTTCCCATCTGAAGTTTTGCTTTGCAATATAATTTATATGTCTTATCATCCATGGTATCTGTAGTTATGTGAAAGAAAATAAAATTTGACTGACATAAAATGATGTAAATGCATCTCTAACACGCTGATATTTTAGATGTTCTGTTGTCTTTCCTGGAGAAGCTAGGCTATTGTAATTTGAATAGATACATTTTTCCCCTCAGAAATTGTTGATAAGAAATTGACTGTGCGAATGAGCCAGTCACATTATCCACAGTAAAAGGAATAGAATAGCCTAAAAGGTCACTCAGCAGGGAATATGTAGACACCTAAAAAAGTTACATTTTAAAAAATGACAGGTATGAATTTGCCAACACACACAGGGCCAGATGTCTTAAATTGTCAGAATATATACGATGAAACCAAATCTGAAGTGCTTTGCCATCTTGACCATTGTTACATTACGTATGAAAAAGAGAGAGGCTTGAGAGAGAACAGCATAGTAAGTAGAAAGGTGTCGGCATCGTGACATGTGTGAGCAAAAGGGACGGCTTCACTTCTCACCATCCTAAGGAAAGAACCTAATGTTGGCACATTTAAACATTGAATACCCATGCAGTTTAAAAGAAAATTTAATCTAATATCAAGTACACCTTTTTTAGGAATTTGCTATCAGATTTTTTTAAGCATTTAGTAAATAAGAAGCCAACACATGGTCATATGCTAAATTTAGAGTCTCAGTGGTTCTTTATACATTACTTTGCTTCCTTACTGTGACATTAAAAATAGATTTCTTGACAGATATCAGAAACATTAAATCATCCTCTTTTTTAAAAAAAATGGTAAAACTAAAGTTTAATGAGTGTGCTATAATGGGTTGAAGCTTCTTGACCCACATGCAGAATCACAGAGACATGATATTTGTACTCATTGAAAAAATAAATCTGGAGGATTCAGGGAGAAACAACAATGTCTTGAACGGGTGGGAAATTATTAAATTTGGCAGCAATAAGGAGGCCGAAAAGTAGGGGAATAAAATAATGAGTGGCGTTTACTGGATTAGTATGGAGGAAAGGAATCGTTGAATTTTGTAGAATGTGAAAGTTGGAGCAGAATCCAAGGACTGTTGGAGAACAACTAAGAGGAGCGCTAGTGTTTGAGGAGATCGTTTTTGATCAACCTTGAAGACAGACTCCAGAACCAGAGATTGTATTTCACGTGGAAGCTCAGAAGGCGTAAGACATGAACATCCAAAAAACTCACAAGAAGCAAAAACTTAAATAACTTGAGGGAAAGAAGTACCTAAAGGCGGCTGACTTAACTAACAATGTTGGGTCATCAGGTGGAGAGGAGTTGTCTTGCAGCTTCTTTTAACCTCACAGCCAGATGTGGAGCTCGTTGTCAAGTGTGTGGATTGCAGTGACCCTGACATATCCAATTGCTAGGATACTCAAAGACAGAAGAGGAGTCACACTCACAAATACACACTCACCTGGGCCGGCCCTAGCCTCTATGGATTCCAAGGTATGTATCCACACCTGACCCGATCACTTAGAAGATATGGCCAGTCAGCGGGGTCTATACATACACTCTTTATTTTTGATCAATGAACTCCTGCGAGGTAAAGTCAGGAGCAGTGCTTAATGCAGCAGCGGGACTAATCAGATCCTGTGAGGTTGAGTCCACAGGGGGAGCGCTTTGTGGTGCTGCAGAAGGACCATGGGTAAATATCTGAATGATGCGTCTGAGGAGAAAAAGAGAGAAATAATTCTATAAAGACAAGTAAAAAATAAAACATAAAAATGTTATGTTCACTGTTCTGTACATGTACAATACCTACTGAATTCTCTGAGATGCAACTTGAATCAGATTAAAGTGATCACAATGAGATGCAGTTAATTCAATGAAGCAATAAAGTTTAATAGTGTATGAAAATGCAATGAGCTGTTTACAAATCTCCAAGTGATTGTTTTATTGATAAAACAAGTTAAAACAGGATGGATTCTTCATAAGATTACATAAACATAAAACTAAATATCCATTTGTTTGATTGACTCTTGAGAGAGAAGGGATCAGCAGAGCCTGACACCACTTGAAGAGCAATAAATACCATCTGTAGAAGGGATGCTTTAATGCATCCCATAAAGCTTGATTAAATACATAGTTTGTGACAATAACATGCCAACATGGGGGAAAAACTGAATGAACCATGTATTTTTACAAAGCACAGCACATATACTGTCACCCTATATGTAGTGAAACAGTGCATCTAAAAATGTTCTATTTTCCATTCAATTTTCCCTACAACCTGAAAAACACCCATATACACTTACATATTAGCTACAAACTGCTCTTTTCAAAGACTTTATTTATAGAATGCACGAGGGTAGTATACATTAGGGGAAAAACTGTATAGATGGCATAGCATGTATACACAGTTTGCCCTGAATATAATATAACTGCTTTTTTTCAGTGGAAGGAAGAATAGGTAAGTTGCCAAATTGTCCATTTACCTACAGCTGCTGTTGCCGCAGCAAGACTCTAATAGGAATAGGAATAAGTAAAAGTGCTGAGAGAGTAATTTTGAGAATGGCATTAGTTAATTAGACACTTACGGACTTGGAATTTGAAAACATGTGACATTTCTTGGAGTGATTCCACACATAGCCAACCATTAGTTTGTTTACCTTAAGAAACAGATGAAGTGCTGAACTGAATTTATGTTTGTCGTTCAAAAAAAAACTTAATAAAAACTAAGAAATATTAAACTTTAAAAAAAATCAAGATTTGTTTTAATTTATGAAATTGTGAAAAATTCACACTTTGTCTTTTATTTTTTTCCCTTCCTCTTCTCTAAATGTCAGACCCGCCAGAATACCTTGCCGTCGTTCCACCCTCGAACACCCAAACGGAATTGAGGGGAGCCAAGAGGAACCGGAACAATTTGGCTTGATAGCACACCCTTTGCTCAACATTGCTAAGCGACCACCGTGAACTCAATTTCTTGAGCCTTCCCTTACCTAGAGGGTAGAGCTGCTGCGTGAGAGAATGCCCATGTGAACACTTGTGCCCATGTGTGTGAGTCTGCATGGACTGCAGATCCATCTCTCAGGTGAATCATCCCAAAATCTGTCGCAGTTCTGCTCTGTTAGGATTTGGTCCACACTTGTGCAGAGTGTGTGTGCATATTTGTGGTGTTCAGCTTGAAAGAAAGGTCTCTGGCCCAAGTGGAAACCTCAGCTGTGGACAGTCACAGTCACATTACCAATAAATGACATATGATGGAGCATTTTACCATGGTAGCTTATGTGCGTGTGTGTGCGTGCGTGGATGCGTGTGTGCGTGTGTGTGTGTGTATCTATGAGCTGTTCATGTAAAAAAATTATAATGAGCCTCTTTTTAGCACTTGATCTTTGCTTTCCTCCCACTGATTTAGCTTCATTGGCACTGTGTAGCTGAATATGGCAATCAAACACGGAAATGTAACTTTATTGGACTGGCTAATAATTTCTTCCTGACTGCCAGGAAACAGTTGGCTTATTCGGCTCTGGCTACCTTCTGCTTGAATTGTACTGGATCTGACTGGATCAGATGATGTATTGCATACAAGTACATAGACATACACACAGACAGACAGAGAAAAAAACAAGTAGAAAGACTAACTAACAGAGGCAGAACCAGAAAATAGAAAGAGGGAAATATTCTCTTCTCTGGGATTTAAAATGTATTGCTCAGTCTAAAAAAATCAAAAGTTACTCTTTATTATTATATTGCAAAGTATGATATTAGAAAATCTTGTATTTGTTTGGAATATTCAGTTATAATGGAAAAATGAAGAAACTGCAAAGCATTCTTGTAGCCAACAATACCTTAATGCATCTTGAATTTTTTTTTTGGTAGTTTGTCATTTTACAACCACAAACTCCATTATATTGTATTGTATTGCATATCATCCCCTATATTAATGTGTTGTAGAACCATGTTTCCTGTGATGACTATTGCAATTCTTTGAGGGCATGTCTGTACCAACTTTCACATCTGGAGACTGAAATTTCTGCCCATTATTCTGTGTAGTAACTCTTAACATAACTTTTCAAGCATTACCCTTGATTCTAAATTAGATTTAAGTCTAATTTATTCCCACATATGAATATGCTTTGATCAAAACCATTCCACTATCCTTCCACTGTGGCTCCGGCTGTATGCGTAAGGCTGTTAACTTGCTGGATGGTAAATCTCTTGATTAGCTTTTTGCCACCGGTTACAGGTTTTATTGCCATACATCATTTTACTTCCACAACACAATTATGTAGTACTGTATTCTAGTCTTTTATTGTAAACCCCGGGCAAAAACACTGAACTTTTTAGTTCAATCAAGTCAATTAATCATGTTTATTTGCATACATTTCTGCAGAAAAGTAGTTGAAAGTGCTTTATATCATATAAACATCATAAAGACATTGGTCACCAATTCTGAAACCAGTAACAAACGTAACATTTTGTCAAGTGCCTTTATTGTATCAAATGTTGGTCAATGTTTCAGTTATTATAGGTCAAAAGCAACTCTAAGCTGCTGGAGGGGGGGTTGCCTTGATTTAAAGGAACTCAGTGTTTCAGCTGTATTGTAGTTTTTTGGAAGTTTGTTCCAGATTTGTGATCCATAGTATTTGGATACTGCTTCTCCATGTTTGCTCTGCTCTGGAAGGTTGTTACAACAGCAGATTTGTAATGTATTTTGGTGCTAAGCAGTTCAACGTTTTAAAAATAGATATTTCAAAGTCCATTTTCTGAGCAACGGGGAGCTGGTGTAAGGATTTTAGAACTGGGGTGATGTGCTCCATCTTTGTGGTTTTAGTGAGAACACGAGCAGCACCATTCTGGATCAGCTGAAACTGTCGTATTTTTAGGTATTTTACTTCACTGATTACCTGAAGTAATCAGTGAGACAAAAGATAAATGCATGGATGAGTTGTTTTTTAATATCTTGCTGGGACATTAGTCCTTTAATCCTGGAAATATTCATCAGGTGATAGAAGGCTGATTATGTAACTGTGTTTATGTGTCTTTGAAGGTTCAAGTCTGAGACCATTACCACACCCTGATTTTGTGCCTTATTACTAGTTTGCAGTTGTAACAACTGACTCTAGATCATTACTCTTTAGGTCCAAAGATAATAACTTCCATTTTACTTCTGTTCAACTGGAGAAAGCATGGATTTGTTCTAAGCATTTGTTCAGTGCATGGATGGCTTCAGAGTCACCAGGTGATCGTAATGTAAAGCTGTGTGTCACCCCTATTTATCTTCCACTGCCTGTATTTCTGTGGATATCATTGAACAATTTGATGAGGGCAGTCTCAGCACAAAAACTGGAGTCAAAGGAATCGAAGCAGTCAGTCAACATTGGGAAGCAATTAGGAAGCTATTGAATCACAGCTTTTTCAATAATTTTACTGACGTATGTAATGATGGAGATTGACCTATAATTCTGAAGTAGTGACTTGTCCAGATTATCAGTGGTTTTAGTTGTGTTGTGATCAAATTGGAAAAGATGAAAGGGGCGTTAATATTTTCAGAAAGTACAGCATGTATTGTCAAATAAACAATGCTATCTTTAAATAAAAACGTGAAAAAACAACACAGGTTGAGCTACCATTCATAAAACCATCTGTAATTGGATTTGCTTATTCAAAAAAAAAAACATTGCTACTGATATGTGTTTATCCCTTAAATAAATGGCAAAAAAAGATATTGAACCACCAGTGAGACATGATGTGACATTTCATGCTCAACAAAACATACTGTACAGGAATAGGACTCTGACCTTTTTAAGTTTAAATTTATGAATCAAAGTGCTATGTGCTCACACAAACAAACAGTCTCTCTGTCTCTCCCACTGCTTACAATTCAGCATGCTCCTCAATAGCATGATTATTATTCTGATCCTACAAGGCCACGCACAACCCAAACACCATTTGGAAAATTCAAATGTCACTTTTTTCTTATTTTATTCACTCTGACATTGTTAATTCTAAGAATCACCAAAGGTATCTCTAGCACAGAGAAATATCCAGCATAAAGAACAAAGACTGTGATTTTCTATATATAATTGTATTATATATTTCAGACTGTGAAATAGGTGCACTTCATGTGCAATTTGGCAGAATGGCTTGAACCTTTGCCCAAGCAAAATTTACCCTTTTCCTGTCAAATCCCTTGATAATCTAGAGAAAAACAAGAGTTGGCTCTGTACCTTGAACTAAGATGCATCAAAATGCATCCCAAAATATTAATAGGTCTGTGCCACTTCATTGTCTTTTTCTTAAAAGCTGGAAGGCTTAGACTTACAAATAATTAACCATGATCTCGGTCTTTGATGTGTTTAGAATGTGGCAGTTGGCATGACTCCAATTACCGAAGGCTGTCACCGAGTCCCTAGCCTGTCTCTCCTGTCTATCTCATACACATCATAACGGCTCATTAGACTATTTCTGGATTAAGCATGAGTCAGTAGTAGACCTTATATCAGCTCTGTAAGGGATGAACAGACAGAAACAACAACATATCCTTGTGGAGTCCCAGTACAATTCATTGCCACTACGGAAAAATAATAGGGACTTCTTTGTGTCAATAGGCAACTTCTCATAGAAATGGACAGAAGTCTGGCGTGCGCCCCCTCATGCCTGGTTCAATGCATCAACTGTAAACATAGCTTGCAGCAATCCTTACTATGATGTAAACTAAGTGAATAGAGATTCCGGTTGTACTGATTCTCAAGGATCAGTATATTAAAGTGATCCATTCACAAGATCATTTCTCCAGGTCACAGTTTCCATTAGTGCAGAACAGTGCCTCTCCCAGCACAAGCCATGTACTGCGTGATTCAGAACATGATCCATTCACACTGTGACACGGAGTCACTCCAGTGTCCCTCACTCTTTTTCTCCAAGATACCCCCCATCTGTCAAGCCACATAAAAACAAACGGACACTGCCCCCTTATTGCATCATATGAATCCTGATATAAGCCTGTGTGGTTGTCTTAGGGATTAGACAGAGCAAATGTTCATAGTTGTACAGAAAGCGACTCTCGTGCTGGGCTGTGGCGCTGTGGAACAGCACTATGCTAAGGCCCTCTCATAAGCTATCTATCTATCTATCTATCTATCTATCTATCTATCTATCTATCTATCTATCTATCTATCTATCTATCTATCTATCTATCTATCTATCTATCTATCTATCTATCTATCTATCTATCTATCTATCTATCTATCTATCTATCTATCTATCTATCTATCTGTCTATCTATCTGTCTATCTATCTATATGGGGACGGAGACGTACCACCTGTCTGTATATCTATCTATCTTAGATAGATAGATAGATAGATAGATAGATAGATAGATAGATAGATAGATAGATAGATAGATAGATAGATAGATAGATAGATAGATAGATAGATAGATAGATAGATAGATATAGGTCTATATATATATATATATATATATATATATATATATATATATATATATATATATACAGTATATATATATATATATATATATATATATTATATATATATATTTGGAGAAAGAGAGAGAGTCTCCCTCTGCTCCTCTGCCTCCCTGTGTTTTGTCCGAGGCTCTGCTTCCCAGTGCTAACCCCAGTGCTCTTTGACCGCTGCACTAGCGCCGTTCGCCAGACCAGCCTCCAGGGTCCACCTCTGCCTACTGGATCATTTCGGTGGAGATTTCAGACTGTGGCAGGAAGCCAGAGTACCCAGAGAGAAACCTGCAAACAGGAAACCTGTCAAATCTTTTTACCTTTTGTCCTCTGGTGTCTGATCAATTCTTCTTGTAAATGTAAAAGAAACCGTTGTTGGACATGTCTTCACTGCAGTCGGTGTCTGCAGTGAAGACATGCTCATTGTCTGCCTTCACAGTTCGTTCTCCCTTCATTAAATAACAGTAGACGTCTGTCAGCTTTGGATCCGCACAGATGACAGAAGACAGGTGGTACATCTCCGTTCCACATTCTGCAGGGACGTCGATGGTCTGAATGACTTTTGACCTCATTACTCTTTATTGTTTTGTGGACAAGTTACATCTGTATCATTTTTACTTTTGGAGTAAGCAGTTGAACTTTATCAAGAGGATCCAGTCTGTGTTTTGTCATCAAGTAGATTAAAGGGGAAATATGGAGAGCCTCGGTTAGCAAAATATGTAAATAATTAACTTAGAGCTAGATATTCTGTCTTAAAGCAAAAAGTATTTAGCTCAGACTTAACCCTTCAGTTGGGGACCAAATATTTAATGTAAAGCTGCTTATTTAGTTTGAAACTAACAATCTTTAATAACATGGGGAAATTCTGACTTTAAAAAATTAACACACAATTCTTTTCTCTGTGACTGGCTAAGTAAATCAAATAATTTCTGTTAAGTTTTCATTGTGTAACTTTGCAAACGGCACCAGGTGGGTAAGTGCATAACCATATTTTATGGTTTCCAGGCTGAAAAAGGTTGAAGATCCCTGGTAAAGACTATATAAGCAGAAATATATACACACACACACAAAGATGGAAATGAATATCCATCCATCCATTTTCCTACACCCTTGTCCCTTAATGGGGTCGGGAGGTGCTGGTGCCTATCTCCAGCTGGCGTTCCGGGCGAGAGGCGGGGTACGCCCTGGACAGGTCGCCAGTCTGTCGCAGGGCAACACAGAGACACACACACACACTCACCTAGGGGCAATTTAGACAGACCAATTAACCTGACAGTCATGTTTTTGGACTGTGGGAGGAAACCGGAGTACCCGGAGAAAGCCCACCATGCACAGGGAGAACATGCAAACTCCATGCAGAAAGGCCGGGGCCGGGAATCGAACCCAGAACCTTCTTGCTGCAAGGCAACAGCTCTACCAACTGCGCCACTGTGCAGCCTGGAAATGAATATATATATATATATATATTATATATATATATATATATATATATATATATATATATATATATATATATATATATATATATATATATATTTTAAAGATATATATATATATCTTTAAAATAAATATTCACACACACACATATATATATATATATGTGTGTGTGTGAATATTTATTTTAAAGATTCCAACTGTGAGAATGAATACCATCCAGACAATGCATCAGCAGTTTTTTACACCTCTGAATTGATGTGGAATGGTGCCATTCTCATTAACAATAGCTCCGTCCCTACCGTCTTAGTATGCAGAGTTGGGTTTAGGAACACTTTCCGAGTGAGTGGTACTGAAACAATCGGTGTGCCACTCTAATCTCAACACTGCTGCTGAGCTTTGGATCTGGTTGTATTTGGCAGACAGTCTCCCCTTGTGGTGTGGCAGGCTGCAATAGCTCTGGTCTTTGTAGTACTTCATGGTTGCCAAAATCTAGAGGAAAGGTCATTTATACTGCTGACACAGTGGGAGAAAAACACTCAGGTGTCTGCAAAGGAAGCCAACCTCATACTTCAGTTGCTGGCACTTTGTATTGTTGACACACAATTCCTTCCTCTTGGTTTGCTGTCTTAGCTGGAGCTTATCATTTTAGTGTTTGCCATTCCCTGTCTGTATTTGCCTCTCATGTTCTATCTAAACAGATCTTTTCTCCTAGTTTTGGTTTCGCAACTTAGCGGTAGGGAATTTGTGTGGACAGGAACACAACAGCTGCCTCAAAACCACCTAATTCTGGCCAAACCCAACTTACAAATGTCACATAAAAAACTGCTGGAATGAATGTTCCTCATAAAGCACCACTTCAAAAAAAATGCCTGAGAAGTAATTTGATATGTGGTCAACTCTCCACTAATGTAACACTGAGCAATGGATAACCTCTATCAACTCAAATAAACCCAGATATTTAATTTTGTCTTATAAAAATTCATTGCTGGGCCAAAACCTAATGATAAAGACTCAGATGAGCGTATTGTTTTGATACACAGAAATATAAAACTTTCTGGCACCTTATTTTTTTTAAATGTGCAACTTTTTGGATTTTGATAATCAAGTCAAACTCAGTCAAAAGATGTAAATCAATACTACGCATGACCTTTATTATTTTTTTATTTGTTTTGTTTAATCCAAACAAAAAATAAAATCCACATCACACCTTTATGTAGTTCCTGTGGCTTTACCCTGCCCCACACGTTTCACTCTTCCTCATTGGTTCATGTTAGACGTGAGCTACTTGCAGCACTGCGAAATCAGGTCATTCGGTTCAAAAACTCGTAATTACGCCGTCTACTATCACGTCTCTAATAGCAGAGAGCATACTACTATTTTCACTTAATACTGTCCAATAACCAAAAAGAGAAATTTAACGTCTACCATGACTACAGATAAACAAAAAACTATAAATTAACCAGTGAAAAAACGTCTACTTCCGGTACCAACCGGAAGTAATATCCGCAATAACCCTCAAAGGAATAAGGTGGTTAGGGTGCCATTAAAAGGATTCGGAAAAAAAGTAACTATTATTTTTAAACTTATAGGTAATAATGATACTTTAGTTTTAATAGGTAATAATAATACGTTGTTTTTCCCTCTCCCCTCACTGCTCACTCAGTCGCACTCTGCTCAGATGAGGGGTGAGTTTTGTAACACAATTATCTTCAAATTTTCTCGTGCGCAAGAAAGGATGAAATACAAAACAAGAAGAGGAAACAAGTAAGTGAAACAGAGGTACAGTGAAATATGATGAAATTATCTGTTGCCTTAGTTATTCAGGAGTGTAGTGTAGCTGTAGCCTAGCCAGCTAAACTCGGAGCTAATCAATATGTAGCCTAGCCAGTTGCTTTCACGCTGCACATTTTCAAAACACTTAACACTCCGGTCAAATAGCATCACTCATGGTTAAAATAACATGTTCTAATCCTGTAAAAATACTCAAAATTTGAAATAAAAGCAAATATCACCTTCAAACAGTACAATTAGCAACCAAGTTCCCCCCAACACCCGCCCAAAAAAACACTTTATTTGCAAATATGCCATTTATATTAAAGCGGTACAGATTTAAACGGTTTTGATAGCCATTTAATTGCCAAATGTTTTTAATAGTTTGAATATAATACTTGACAATGAATATGATATTTAGCCAATAATAATAAAAAATATGAGAAACTCAGAAGTACATGCATTTCCCAATAAAACCAATCAAGACATGTTCCCATAAAATAATAAATTGTGCTTCTATGTTGCTAATTCTACCAAAATGAATGAACAAAAGGACAGTGCCACAATATGTGGAGAACAGTTTCAGGATATGAACTACAAAACATAGTTAATATCAAATTCTTTATTGACTCTGGAAGTACATTTTAGCAGGCTAGATTTTATGAATAATTTTATAGGAGACTTCTTTAATCTTGTTGGTAATCAAAACATTTCAATCCTCCTACTTTTCCGTGAAATTCCGACTACAAATTTATTCTAATGTTTAACACCAGTTGGATGTGTTAAACGTTCCTTCAGAAAAAGGGCTCGTGTGAGTTTGTTGTCGTTTGCAGGATGATCTGCTAAACTAGTGCGATGGGCTTTGGTCTGCTTCAACATCCACACCTTGATTGAGCCATGAATTTTATTTTCTACCAGAAAATCCTGAAAGAGAATATCCAGCTGTAATTTCATAACCTTAAGCTCAAAGTGCTATTTTATCAGGCTATTGTGAATCTGGTAAAAGTTCAAACTGATGGAGGTGTTGTGACATGACTTTAGACAGACTGTTCATACTCAAAAAACCTTCACTGGAGCTAAATTAAAATAATTTTGAAGAGTGGGAAAAAATGATCCATGCTGACGTTAAGAACTCACTCTGAGTACAGCAGTTATCAGGTTTGGTTGGCAGCTGATTTTTGAAGGCAGGTTTATTTCAAAATCTATCTTCAACCCAAACCAGTGAAATAATTTCAAGAATGCATTTTGTATTTACTGTGGTTCTCTTTTCTGAATCTGAAATTTGATTAATTGCCTGAAACATTCAAGTGTGACAAAAAAGCAAAAAGAGAATAAAACTACAAGGCAGCAAATGCTTTTTTTTAAAAGCACTGCGTCTGTGAAGTTTTTGTGTGCATCTGTGTGCATTTCTACAATGAGTGGTTCAATTCACTTTACCTGTTGGCACATAGGTGGGCAGCACTTTTTGAAGAATTTCTGAAAGTTTCTATTTTGCTGTCGCCAGACCCTGGTCATCAGGAAAAGTTAGAGTCATAAGAAAGAGCTCTGTGTCCTCCAGTCTTTAAATCAGTAATCGATGTGTGAGATGTTTTGTCTGCTTCTAAAACTGTTCTTGCGTGTTTTAGGTCCATCTACACCTGTAGATTCAGTGGAAGCTGCAAAGAGACTGTTCCTCTTCAGGTTTGAAGATGCATCAGGCAGTGAGTATATCTTTCATATAAGGAGGAGGTCATTTCTTCTTTTACACTCACTACAATCGAGGAGTGTCTTTGGGTGACTAAAACACTTTTTAAATACATCAGTTTTTGTCTTTAGAGAATAAACCCCAAGAAGCGCTGTGCCACCTGGATGTCTAAATAAATCTTCATAGACATGCAACAAGAGACTAGATCTAACTTTTAGACTTGTTTTTCAGCAAAACATTACTTATTACCTACAAACAGAATTATATCGTCTGTATGTGTTTGAGTCTTTGTTCTTATCAATAAGCTTAGAGGCAACTGCCTACTGCTTAATATGTACTGTACAAGCATTTTTATTTTTCTGAATGTTATTACAACTCTGAACAAACACAGAGTATTTTACAGGTTATGTGTATTTGCACGATCCCCATTTCTAGTTAAAATAGAAAACACTATTTTTTTTCCTTTTTTCTTCTTAATGGATGTTTCTCTTGATCCATATTTTTCCCTTTTGTTTTTGTGAATTGTTAGGTGAACCCATACAGAGGCACAGGGATAAAAGAAAATTTGGGTATAAAAGGTGTTGTGATTTATGTTGCGCCCCGCCTTGTTCCATCTGAGCCAAAGTGCTGGGCCCTCAGCTTGGCAACATGTGTCAGACCACATTAGGAAGACCAGTGAACAATGGACTCGGCCAGGAACAGGTGGTGGTTTCTTGCAACTCTGAGAGTTGGATGTGCATTAATGGTTGTGTGTGTGCGTGTGTTTGTGTGACAGGGAGTGAGAGGAAGATGGGTCTATCTGCCATCTGGAGCGCTGAGAAAATCCCAGGTGAGGCGGAAACTCGAATGCGCTGTTTCTATCAGTTCACTGACCGGCCTCTCTCCTGGATCCAAACACTTTTTAAAGATGACCCCCCTGGTTCCTTGCTCTGCCTCCAGTGAAGGCACACACCAATTTGAGAGTGTGAAATGAGCCATTACAAGGTGTGCTGCTCAAGGCTGTGCAACTCTTACAGACTAAGCAAAAATAAGATCAGCATGCCAAGACATGTCAACTGTGTTCCTAAAATTTCTCATATCAACTTATTCAAAGCGTTTTTGAACATTTATCTCATTCATCAAATGTGAGTATGGATCAGATCATGAACCCAAATTTATGTTGCAATGTAGAAAACAAAATCCAGTTTTGTGGGGAAACCGTTGGTCCTTGCAGTGCAAAATAATTTTCACGGTGCAAAAATTCAGGGGCAATTTTGATTCTATGTCATATTTGATTATTGATCTCCTTAATTAATTTGTTTTGAGAATCACAAAGACTGGCTGTATGAATATGCCATAGGCTTTGCAATATTGTGGCTGTTACCCAACTATGTGAGATTTAAGGCAGAAATGTAATACATGATAGAATAAAATCATGTATTCTATAGAATAGAATCCTGTGTTGTCCCAGGAGACATTCAGGTGTAAATGTTGACTGCATATGAATAATTTCCCATTACTCTTGACGGTGTTGTTTGTGGTTATTGGCACCTTTAATTGAGAGAGTGTGGGTGAATGCATCTGAAAACACGCCACTGGGAAACATCTGCCCTATACATCCAAGAATGCTTGTAACATAACATAATTTCCCTCTTTGCAGTTTTGCACAGTATTGATCTAGAGTTTTAAAAAAATTAGATGACAGCTTTCAGCTGAAGGTTGAGATATATTTTACTGTAAAATGATAACTTAATTAAAACATACCTGTCATATGTGTGGAGCTAGGTGTTTAAATTATAGGAGCAAAATCCTGTGGATGATTGTGTTTCCTTTGTGTTTGACGGAAGATGTTTTCACTTTAAAGCAGTGTGTGTGAACTGGAGCTTGTGTCAATTGTTAGCTCAAGTAGGCAACTTTAAGGTAGGCAACATGAAAAATGTAATTTTATGAATAATGTATATTCTGAATTTGTAGGTGGATAATCACTCATAAGGTTCAATCTAAAAGAAAGACCTTGTGCCTAAATCATATAAATGTGATATAAGAGATTAAATGTACTGTGAAACAATATATAATTGTCAAATTATTACATAAAAGATTCATTCCGTAACATAGGTTGTTTTTCAGTCTTAGCAAATCACACTTTAAAAACACCTTATTAATTCTTACTGTTGCATAGAGCCTCTGATTACTGAGCTTCTGATATTTCCTGTGAGATTAGTTTTCTGATGCTTGACATTCATTTATATGTACATCAGTAAGTTCTCTGTTGCAGTTTTGTAAGCTCTTTTTCTTCTACCATATTCCCCTGATAAAATTACAAAGGTCGTGTAACCAAATGGTTCAATGCACAAAATGTTACTAAAGTTGGCAGCTTTAAAAAGAAAAGCCTTCTGTTTAAAACTTTCTTCCCTTTCTGTTTTTAGAGGCACTTTAGCTGTTTTTATCTGTGATTACAACCAGAATACATCAAGCTGGTCATTTATTTCATTTTTTTTCTGATGGGCTCTGCATTTTAAATACAATTAAACACAAGATGGATGCTGTAGTGAGTGCCTGGCACCTGCTTTTACTGAGCAGATTTACAGTCTGTGAACTGAGGAAAATGTTGTTCTTTTAAGACAATGGGTCTAGTTTAACATTAGGACATTCCTAAAATTATACAGGAACAATTCAAATCAAAGCTTTTAATTGCTGTACTTCATTAAACCTTTCAGTCTTATAAAAGAACAAACATGAATATGCTTAATTAAGTTAAAGAAGATAACTGGTGTCCCAAAATGTGTTCGGACAACACTTCAGTTTGAAAACATTCAGGTGTTGTATGACTCATTGCATTGGTATTCATTCATTAGGCATGTGTAAGACATTTAAAATCTCAGGGTATATCAGTTTGGATACACATGTAGGACATGCTCATATTCCAGTTCATATTCATATAACCAGACACTAATAAATAGCACAGTTACCTGTTCATTTGACAGGATGGAGCATACAGAGAAGCCTACTTCTATCTTCTAAAGTTGGAAGCATTTTCAAACTGCTGTTTTTGAGCAAGGGGTTTTGTCCTTCATTATGTCTGTTGCTCATTTCCCATCCATTGTGAAGCTTCCCTTCAAGCTTTGGATCAGAGCCATTGTACATGTCCAAGAAAATGTGCCGTTTTGACCTGCGCAGTTTTGAACTATATTGTTGTGGGTAGCACACTTGATTTGGAGATAAAGATTTCCATTTCACCTTTCTAATATATGACCAGGCATCTGTTAGGCAAGTATGAATATTTCATATACATATTTATTTCTTGTTTACCATCTTTTATCCATTTATGTGACACAAATTCTTTGATGTAGCTAATAAATTCATGAGATAAAAGAGGTGGTGTTTGCTGTTGACGAACACCACCTGCATCAACCAGACTTATTAACACCTGATTGTTCATATGCTCAGATTGGCCAATAATTGGCACATTGTTTCAGAAAGCACTTGTGGAACTTATTAGATTATTTATACAACCCACTCCATGCCAGATTTTGATAAATTAGATTAGCATAAATCTAACAAAGCAAAAAATATATATGAACTAATATAAAAAAGCACAAAACTTGGTGGTCGAGAATTAAACATTTCATCATGCTATTACATCATGCTATGTTTATTTTATTACAAGATCTAGCAGTGATTTAATATTTTCACAAGGATGCATATTGCAGCCTATATAAGATAATCTCGCAGGAAAGCAGAGGACAAAGCATCCAGGTGTTTTCGGAGTAGCTCCTACTCAGAATATAAGAGCTTCATCACAACAAAGCCACACTGGCAGAATCTATCTCTGTGTTGTGTTGTCTATGTGCCATTAGAGGTTGTGTGCAGCAGTGTCATTGTTTGTTCAGACTTCGTAAATTCTCCTTCATACCTTTTCTTTGTGTCATGATGTTTTCCATCAAGGTGAAGGAAAAGTGCTCTGGGAGAGACAAACAACATTAATCTCGTCTCTTGTTTTGTAGTACCATACTTTCATGTATTCTAGTCTGATTTGCTTTCTGTTTGTCTTCCCCTTCCCACCAACATTACCTCATGAGTAGTCAGTTTTAGTTATATTCATGTATTCCGGATACACTATATAGATTCTGCTGTCTGTTCATGTTCTCACTCCATCAAAACTTTAATTATCTTCTTTACTATCTATAAACTATAATGTTGTTTGTGCACTTTTTATTATTAAAAATGTAAATATTGAATTGCATAAACACTCATATAAGTCTAATTCTACTTACTTGCATCTCCAGTGTAGACAATTGGTACACTGTATATTCTAAAAAAATTGCCCCAGCCATTGTGTCAAAAAAAAAATTGGAAGTTTGTTTCATAAAACTTAAAACGTTTGGTGTTCTTTCTGATTAACGAGATGTGAGTCAATATCAGGGCTTAATTATTTAAGAAATCTTAAATATCATTTAAGAATATCTCGCGTCCGCATCCCAAGGCTGTAATATTTATTCTAATTTAAATGTGGCAGTAAAATGAAAACAGGAAATTGTTTAGTACTTGTGAAAAAGGGTGAAGAAAGCACTGATGTTTTAAATAAAAAGTAGTCCATAACATGCAATAAATAAAAATTTGTTTAGATTATTTAGGATAATCAAAATTACTTAATTTATAGTAGGGACTGTAGGTGAAATTATAGTAAAATACAGTAAAATTTTTACGGCAAGTTTAAGTATTTTCAGTACATGCAGTTTTGGTTGTGCTCTTTACATTTCATACCCACGTTACAAAGCAATTTTTGAGATATACTCAAAAATTGGAAACTAAAAGGAAACTAAGCTGTGTTACTTCATCACTATGCTATGTCAAGCTATTACTGCAGCATTAATTTGCTCAGGTTTATTTGGGTTTGATCAGTGATCGAAATCAGCCATATTTCCAACAACTGACCAAAGCAGGGAATGTTCAATAAAAAAAATAATATGGAATTTATCTAGGTCTAAATAAGAATTTTGAAGTTTATAATTATTTTTCTCTTACGATTTATCAGAAACATTTAAATGCAAAAAAGAGAAACAAACTCACACAATATGGTTGAGTGCTTTCTCACACCTGGAAGCATATCTGCATGCTTTCTGTTTTGAATTCCGATCCCATTGTAAAGGGTGAGAACACTGTAAAAGGTGATCCACCTGTTTCTATGAATGAGAAGTTATTTAATAAAGTAATGACAAAAGGACATGCAGTGGAACGTTTTGTTTGTAAAAGTTACCTGTGAATTATAATAATAATAATAATATATAATAATAATAATAATTATTATTATTATTGTAGTGGACAGTAAGTATTCTAAGGTTTGATACAGATAATTACGTGATTGTTTTACACCCGTGCTGAATCGATATTCGAATTCAGTGGAGACGTGGACTCGTGGCATTTTATTATCGAAAATCAAAGCAGCTTTTTTTCATTTATCTATTTTAGAAATATTATAAAGTCTAACTTAATCTTTTTTATTTATTTTTTGTTTGCAAAGTGTGATATCTTTTACAGCGTCTGAATCGAGCCGCTCCTCCATTTCCACCTACCCTCCACCAACTCCTGCCTAATCCCCATCACCATTGGTTTATTTCTCACGTCAGTCAAAGGCGTGTGGGCGGAACTCAAACAATCCACTCGTGCTCCAAGCACTGTGGACGGTGCGCCACGGCAGACCACGACCAGTGCAGACAAATGTAGGGGAACGGTAACGTTTATCCTGCTACCAGTGGAGCATTCTTATCAGCGCTTGCGGTCTAACGCTCATTTTTTAAAAAAAACACATTTATTTCAGCGTTCCTCTCACTGAGCGCACTCATCAGTAGTGCATCCCCGACAACATCCACATTAGTGCTTTTTTTTTTTATTTTCTTTTAGAGGAGCGAGAATTTATATCACAAGCAAAACAAGCCTAGGATTTGTAGACCGGGCTGTGTTAACCCCGTTTCCCAGACGCACACAAAAGCCGCGCTCCTGCAGGTCCACCTGGATAAAGCTGAGGAAGCCGTCCGGTCTCGGTTCGAGGTCCAGGAGGGAGACGGAGTGGAGAAATTAGCGCGGAAGACGGGAGCAACAAAGAAACGGGCAGGATGAACCTCAAGAGTAATTTGATTTTCACTCTCTACACTATTTATGGGATTCTACTGAAAGGTGAGTCTGGGACGCGTGGTGAGTGTGTGGAGTGTGTGTGTGTGCGCATCAGGTTTTCATGTGTCCGTGTGTTTGCTTTGGGCCAACTGTGATAGGAGGATAAAGGGGGAGCGGGGGGGCAAAACGCCTGCCACACGCGGGTCCGGGCAGGCGGGTGATGAGCCTTCTCTGTTTCTCACACACGCGCGTGCACGTATGCGCGCACATGAACGCACTGTTTGTGTGTGTGTGTTTTTTTTTTCTTTCATTGAAAACACACACGCGTGTCTGCGTGCTGTCTGTAGACGTTAGAGATGCAGCACAGCCAGAGGACAGCTTGTGTCCCGTCACGTTTTGAAGTCCGTTCATATTCGGGATGTTGATGCGTGTATAATTGGAACAAACGGAACCCCTGGAAACTGACGTGCCGGACAGGGCGTTTTATGCGCCTACGGTATCCTGTTATGTCCTGTGTGCAAAGCTGGTAATGAAAACAGACACACCTCACAATGAAATCTCCAACTCCCCCCCCGGGTGTTTTTGACTTGCTGCTCTTAGATGAGCCCCGGAGTCACTGGAAGCCTTTTTACGCGCTCTTATCTGCTTGGATTCCTGGATTAAGGAAGAAGCTACCTTTGAAATACATTCTTATTCACGATGAGATTTATGTTATTTCCTTCTTGGGAAGCTCTGACGGCAAAACTAACACAGAGACGCACTAAACTCAGTTCCATGAGACTGCTCCCTTTTCAGTCTATCCAACTGATAATAAATATGCCTCTCAGACTGAGCATCACTTAGCTCTTATTAAACATGCTGTGCTACTGTTTACTGTGTTTGAGAGCATGTAAGACTTAAAGATGGAAAGGGATTTAAGAAGGATTTGCTGATATTGTGAGTGACATTCTGAACTCCCATATCCTGGTTTCAATAAATCTTCCTATAAACAGCTCTCAGCTTTTAGAACAGCAGGTGTAAATAGGAGGGGTGAGGGAAGGACTAGGGGCATGAAATCAGGGGGGACAAGGTCACCGTTACTGATCCGCACAATTAACTTAACTTTGCATAGCTGTTTGTGAAATGGCTCAATACCTTTTATTGTCACACTGAAACTATGGATTGATTAGATTACATAGAAGGATGTGAATGAAAAAGTGTGTACGTTATCGTTAGGTCTTCACAGAAATATATTTTGATTCTCTATAAATGGTTGATAAGATAACAAATTACACGTTTGTGAACACAAACTTACATTTTTGCCCTACCATGCCTTAAAACAGTCCATATTTTATCCTTAAGTTAGTGTTGGGTGGCCTGAAAGTGTTGAAGAGGGAGCACAGAGTTCCAGTATATGGTGCACCAAACAACAGTGTTAGGATTTTTTTTATATAAAGGATTCTAGCCACACAAAGGTATCCAAATATAAAGATATAGAGGCATAGAGAGGTCTGGTTTCAAATTATCCGCCAAACAAAGTCCTTTTCATGAGATGCCAGAGAAATTGCAGGCGTAATCAAAGTTTTCTTTAGTCATGTGGAGCAAAGAGTAACACAACGCTCCCTCCCCACAACATATTCTGTGGACTGCTGGTCAGCTGGCTAAAAAAAGTCTGCTACACTGTTTTCTTGCTTAGAAGATGTATATATTTAGCTAATTTGAATTATTTCCATTTGCTAGAAACACAGAGAGGCCTCCTTCACCAGTCTTATTAAGGTAACCATGTTTTAAAGCTGTAGTTGGCAAGCAACAAGTAATTGAAACATGTAATACATTTTAGATCTTCATAGCAGTCTATAGCAAAATGAGATGAGAAATATGGATGGGGATCTTGGACTTGTTAACTTAACAACATGGATGGGGATCTTGGACTTGTTAACTTAACAACTTGACTGCAGATAAGTAGATGGATCCGAGTAGCATGATGGGTTATGATATCCTAAGATTATGTCCTGCTTACTCCAAAATCATATCAACATGCTGAGTATTTAAGTAATTGTATAATGAATTTAGTAACATGAAAGGCATAATTGTCTTCGTCTTGACTTCAACCACTGTTCTGCATGGGAGAAATGGGAAGCTACATATGAGAGATCGTTGGTGCTTGATTCTCTTGATCATTTGTTGTAGCCGCTTTGAAGTGTATGTGTGTGTGTTTGTGTGTAAAAGAGACAAAAGATCAGCCCCTTCTTTAATAACCCGACATGATTGAGGCCATTCTTGACTTAATGAATTGGTATGTAATTAGGTATCTTAGGGTGTATCTAACAGCTTCCACCGCAGTATTTATTGATGTTCACAAGCCTGTCTTCTCATTTTTACTCTCTTTACACACTTGTTAGAAGTGCGTGGGTGTGCATAATTTTCTGCATGTATGCGAACATTCCTTCAAATGTGCACTCTGTTTGTATAGCTTATGTTTGAAGAGGCCGCATTGAAGGCATAACAACACACACAAAATCACGCTGGTCTCTCTGCCTCTCTTGTCTTTACCCTGAAGAGGATAATACCAGGCTGCCTGATTTGAACAGTCATCTCTTGGTGCAAGACCTATTATTGCACAGGTTCAACACAGCAGGTAGGTCAGCCTCCTTCCGAATGAGGTCTATCAAGGAAAAGACATGGCCTATCCTCGCACTCTGCAAATGACAGCTGTTTCAGCCCGTTTGGCCTTGAGCCAGCTGGCGTTGAGAGATCCAAAGGCACTAAATCTCTGTCGTAGAACAGACCTGCACTGCTATATAGCGCCAATGTGAGCTGTTGTGATGGAGGTCGTTGTTTACCAACAGCTCGAGTTGTTAACATATTATCCAGTGTGTCTCGTGTGCCCATGCCTTAGCCAGAGAAAACAGCCTGTTATGCAAATGGACTTCTTACGTAAGAGCTCAGGGCTGAGCAGTGAGCAAGGGGAGGTGGAGGCAGAGAGACACGAAGAAAGAAGTAGGGAAATGTTCAAGAATAGAGGAGTTGATAGAAGCGTAATGTGGGAGCAGAGGTGTGGAGGAGGAATGTACAGTCTTCTCAACTAGAGTGTTTGGTGTGTGTGTGTGTCAGAGCGAAGGATGTGCACTGCTTGTTTGCTCTATGGATGCTTGTTTATCACCGCTGCTCTGTCTGTTTTCTGTCGCTTTGCCTGCTTGGCAGTCGGTCGTTCTGAACTCTGATCTTGCTAGCCTAAATACAAACTCCCGCTGAGGGATGTGTTTATCCCTGCAGTGAGACTAAGCTGGTGAAGGCTGACCCTCCATCCCTCTGTACTTCCGTCCATTCCTCCCTCGCTTCATCCTCCCATCCTGGTGTGGAGCTTTGTAGCACAGCAGCGTGGGAAAGCTACTGATAACAAGCAGCCTTGTGTGTGTGTGTGTGTGTGCATGTTTGCAGAGCTACTGATTACATAGGAGAAACAAGATGTTCCCTCTTTCTTGCTTACTTGCAATTTCCCTCTCTCTTTTTGTCTCTCTCTCTTTGCATCTGTCTGTTTTCATAGACACCCATATGTGTCCTGCACCTTATACATCCACCACAAAGCTTTGCTGTACTGGGACTCATCTGGCTCAGTGTGCATCACACAGACATACACAGGTGGAGTTCCACCGTGGGCTCACTGCAACTCTGCCAAGGGATTTCCCATGATCAAAGCCAGTCTTTTGTTAGTCCAGGTGTTAAAAAAGTTAAAACAGAAAGGAGGAGGAGCAGGAGGCTTGAGGGGAATGTGGTCGGATCCAAAGCTTACATGCTCCTCGTGTCAAAGCAGAATGGCTCTAAAAAAAAAAATAAATTATAGCAGCATTGTTGCTTTATGCACGAGGTAGCTGGTCCAGCTGGGCAGATTTGCTACCAAATGCACAATTATGATGGGTTAAGACTCTTTTCCTCTGCGTAGACGCTTTTGTTTTAGAAGGTAAAAGTTCAATTATAAAACAAGGCTGTGGGGATGTTTTAAGCATTTATGTATATGTAAAACTGAAATGAAGCATTAAGGACTAAAAGCAGTTAGCTTTGTGTCAGTCAGTGGTGGTTTCTGATATGGGTTACTGCCCAGTGCAGAATCTTATTATAAATGTCTATAATAGCTCAATCTGCTTTTATTTAAACAAGAAAAGCATTACCTAATACATTGTTCCTGCTAAAATAACCCATTAAATTGATTATTAGAATTATAAAAATGTTGTCCAACACCAGTATTTCATATTTTGATGATAAGTTCTTACTGGATGTAAATGTTGACAGAATTAACTCTGTAAAAAATTGATTTTGAACAGAAAAGAATTATCACTTTATCCTCAAAGACAAGTAATTACTTTTGATTTTAAAATTTAAATTAATCATAGTTGACATTTTAAGTCATCCTTAGCATTTCATATTTACTATTAACAATGTTATACATTCTAGCATTGCTAAAATATCTGTTACATTAATCTTGAAATTACCTATAAACCACAACACAGCTGTAGCCAACATTTATATATAGGACCTGTAAGGGTTGGACCAATGGAAAACAAATAGGCCCCAGAAGGGATTTTCTATGTTTTACACAATATCCCATTGTAATTTTGTATAAATATTTGATTCAGACCAATTCTGTGTTAAAAAGTGACGCTTAATGCTTCCAGATGCGTCTCAGTTTTTTACTGATATTCTCAATATTTACAACAAATACCTATATAGGTCTCCAGTTTTTCCAAATACAGGCTGCTTCATGTTAACCAAAGCAGTAACATACAAAAAGCCAACAGTGAAACCACACCCATCAAATACAGATCCATCCATATGGAGTCAATGTAAACGTGTTGCCTGGAATGCTCCCTGATGGACAGAATTTAAAAGCAAGCAGCAGCCTGAACAGACCAAGCTCACCGTAAGACATTGAGTCTTCCTGTTTGCTTAAAGTCTCTTGCAAACTGAGTGGAACAGCAAACATTTCGATGGGCCTCGGCATGTAGCTTCTTATACCTCTTCTTCTGCTTTCATGTTAAACGCCTCACTGGTAATTAAAGTAGCTTTTTCTCTCTGGAAAAAAAGTTGTAGTTATTATATTTTTTTTGTGAAAAGTAAAGAGAACAATTCCAAATCTGAATTATCTGTGTAAATGAGTCAAATTTGGCTCAGGGTCTACAGATGACTCAAGAGTCATCCTGACTTTATGAACGTGCATAGCTGCTGAGGACATGGTTCTACCAAGTTTTAGTAGCTGGGGATTCATATGTAACCTTGAGGTTCCCAGATTGTACTATTATGTTTGAACACAAATGCATTGCTTCAGCATTAAATAAATTATTCTTTGGAACTGAAAGGAGCACTGCTAACTTTTACCACATCTCCTCAAAGAAATAGATGGTCAAGGATGAATGATGTTTTTTTTTCTTGCAGATGTCAAGTGTACAAATCACTAAAATTGTCTTGTCAGGCATAAATTCAAGAAAAGAGTGTTATTTTATTCCAAACGGCATTCCATTATAGAATAATACACTGTTAGTGCCTTGAGCTAATGGCTTCCTACTGGTTACGATCACACAACATGTCAAACATATTTCTTTTAGCAGAGGATTCAGGTTGAATAAATGTCAATTTTTTTTATTTATTTTGGCACCAACTGTGTGTGTTATATTTTTTTAAGGCACAGTGTTATTTAGTCAGCCCAGAGCAAGAGGCAGAGATCAAATGGGCCTCCCACAGAGAACGGTGAGAACATAAGCCCACAGGTGGATTCTACTGCACCAGTGTCATCAACAGACTGCATGTTTACTCCCTTAGTAGACACCCAGCAGGTGAAAGAAATGCACAAGCTCAACTAACATAACAAACAGTTAATGGCACTTTATAGATGTAACTATACGCAAATGGCAAAATATAAAGCAGTGTGCAATATTTTAGGTGATGTGCTCTTCACTGACAAGCATAGAAGTTCATTGCAGACTCTCAATAGTTCTTATCATCATCTCATCCAACATTCTTATCCTTGCAGGGTGCCTAGAGAGAACCCACGCATGCACATGCAAAACATGCAAACTCCATGCAGAAAGACCACAGGCCGGGACTCGAACCCAGGACCTTGCTGCAAGGCAACCAACTTTGCCACTATGCAGTAAATAGTTTTATGTGTGGCTAGTAATTACTACCACATCTTGTAAAAGATATTTGTATCCCATAAGGTGTGTTTACGCTTCAGGAACCTATTTAGGAATTTAGGTAGTTTTCTTGAGTAGTGTTCCCTCCCTCCTTGCAATTTAACTACAGGAACTGGGGACGTATTTTACTAAAAGACTAAATTCTGAAAGCAATCCTGTTAGGAGGTTAGGTCTTTTTGGATGGAGCCTGAACTAAAATAAAAACTTCTTTGTGAGAGGATGCTGAACATTTCTCACTGGTTAAATATATTCCCAGCATGTTATTTCAAGAACAACGGCGAACGAAGAGTTTTCCACAAAAGCAGACGGCTACAAACTTTTGTGTTGCATCATTAACCTGTATGTGCACATCTATGTGTGCACGCTCTAAATTTCACAGGAACGAATTAACACAGGTTGCTTGGCTGGATGATGACAAGTGACAGTTGCCTTATAGCACAAGTTTCATAAGAAAATAATGGAGAGGGAGATTTCTAAATTAAAGTTTAAAACACAATTATTTCCTTTAATCTTTCCTGAATATAAAAACCTGGAAAACTGAGAATCTTCAGATATGATTATTATTATTTATTATTACATATTATAATCTAGTTCACTTTTTTTAAAAACAACATAGACAACTATTATGGTAAAGTATAGTATTCTGCTTAGTATATCTTGACACATGTAACTGGAGTATGCCTAATCCAAATTAGTAGATAAAGCAAAAAGGCCTGAATAAAAGTTATCTGGAAGATTCATTTCTGCATGGCATAGTCAAACGTTGACTTAGCAATATTTTTTACTTTTTATCTAAAGGCAGTGCAGAACAACTTGCATTCAACTGAGGAAGCTTTTTGAGACAAAATAGTTTTGTATTTCACTGTGTACATCCTGGGATCCTTTTATACTTGCATTCAACCAAGGGTGCCAGAACATTGTTATCCCTATGTGTGGTGTGAGTGTGCCTGTGTGCACAGATGCATGCATATGTGATGTCTGCATTAGTATTGAATTCCAAAAGGATTAGACTGGCTAATCTTAAACTCCAGTCTTTGACAAGCCATGTGTCACTAATCTCAAACACTCTTTGAGAAAAAGACACAAACACAATCAAGGTTTGGATTAAAACTCTCTGTAAACACAAGGCAGTATTCCTTTAACACTGACAGGGGAAATTGTTTGAATTTACAATAGAGGGAGTGAAGAAACTGAAAAAGATATAATTGCATACATATATAAAGACTGTACTGTATGCTTAGAAATAGTTCATAATCAGAAGTAGGTTGATTTGATGTCCTATTAAGTGGAGCTAATTTATTTTCCAGGTTCCTTGTCTTAACAGCCTCTTGCCCAGACAAAGTTCTTTTTATGGCCTGCGCTTTTTCATCTCAAGGCTTCTTTTCATACAGCTCCCTGAGGCTGGACTTTGGAGACGTGGCCGTACATGTTCAATCATTTTTTTCCAGCAGAAATAAAGATATGGACAGCAGTGACTTTACCTGCTCTGGTCCTTAGCCCCAGCTCCGGTGTTGTTTGGGGACTTTGCGTTTCTGCTTGATAGAAATGAATTCATTCAAAATGATGTGTCTGTATAATGTACATAGATGTTCCAGTACACAGAACTGTATTTTGTTTGTTGCTACAGTCAAAAGGAGAAGAAATATACTGACAGTTGAACAAACTAGCAAAAAACTACAGAGAAAAACTGTTTTATGTTTTTGTTGGTGTTTTGTTGACCCAGATAGATCAATTGTATCTTTTCTCAATAGTCCACAGGCAAACATTCGCTATATCAAACATTTAAATTACTGTTTATTAATACACTATAGTTTCATTTTTTTGACTGTAAGCTAATTAACAAATACCATGATGCATCAAGAAAAACAACAAAAAAGTTGATTTGCAAATTGATGCATACACAGAGAAAATCTTGTAAATTCTTAGAAAGCATTTCACATGCAGAATATTTTGTCTTTTGTTGTCGGTGTTTGTCATACTTAATTGTTAAGCCAAATTCCACACAAATTAGATTAGGTGTGCCATGAAAGATCTATCTCGATAAATAGAATTTCAATAAATAAGACTTTCAGTAAATTTGTTATTCGGAAGTAAATTTGTTATTCAATATAAAAGTAAAGTATATTGTATTCATTCATTACACACAACAGTATTATAATTTAACAATGTTTTTATTAATTTTGATTAATAATCAGGACACTTATACAATGGATCTTTGATCTCAAGGAGTTTTATCCTGGTTAAATAAAGGCTGAAGGAGAATAAAATTACACTGATTTTATATTTATTAAATCATCAAACTGAGTTTCACAGAAAAAAAAAAAAAAACCTCTTAAATGTCTTATGAATGACACACTCGTGCAAAAAACTGCAGACCTGACAGGTGCCCAGCAGACAGTCATCCATACCCTCCACAAAAGATCATTACAAAAGAAGCTGACGGTTCACACTGTGCATTGTACAAGCATAATAATGAAAAGTTGAACTTGAAAGCTGGTCGAAAAACACACACAAGCAACATGGATAAATGTAGTTTCGAGAGGAAACAAGACCTATTCAATAATTTGGAGCAGATTCAAAGACTGAAACCCTGTAGAAAATCTATGGATTATGATTAAAAGAAATATAATAGTCTAATTCAGTCTTAAACAACATCTACAACAATGCAGATCCTTTGTTAAAATTCATCTTATCTTTTGTCTCACCACTATACTTTAGCTTAAATCACTTTTTCAATACATCTGTTTGTACTAAGGTTGACTAACATATTTAGGTTTTGCTTCATTGCAGAGTTATAGTTCTGTATATCATCCAAACTTGATTTGGTTCTTACTGTATAACTGCAAGTTAAGCAGTTAACAAATACATAGTTATAGCACTACACTAATTGAAAAACGGGATTTATTGCATTCACAAATACACAAGTTTCAGCTTTCAAAGGAAAGCTAAAGCTAATTGAAATATAATTCCCCAAAGACACTTGCTTGTGTTAATTGGCTGTGTGTGTGGTTGTATTTGTGTGCACATAAGCGTGTATGTGCTTTTTCTGTTCATATTTGCCTGAAGTCAGTTTCTTGTCCCTTGTCTAATCATCAGCTTGAGGGTACCCCCCTCTGCACAACTTAATTTGATCTTTGAAAGCCATTTCACTCTTTTGCATGAGCACCATTTCTAAATATGTCTAATTTAGTAAAATTATTTAACTAGAATCCAATGATGTGGACTTGAATTCAAAATAAAATGGTTTATTTACTGTAGTAGGTATATCAAACTGTTTATTGTTGTGTACCTTGAGACTGAGGTATATGTGAGAGTGCAGTAACTCATTTAAGTGTTTGTGTGGTCCATTAATTTCTACCTGTGGGAAACTTAAGATATTACATCGTTTCTAGGCACTGAGCCTTAATTCTGGAAAGCCCAGGTGTGAAATTTCACCCATTTGAAACTCTGTAAGCCCATATTAAAAACACACACACACACACACACACACACACACACACACACACACACACACACACACACACACAAAACAGCCATTCTTTGTTTTGAAAATTGTAGAAACTGAGTGTCCAGAGGACAAAACAAATTGGCCTTGTTGTGTCACTACCTACTCCTTCTTTTTAAACGTCATAAATGGAGACATTCTGTGATTAAAAAAAAAACAAAATTATAACTGGGTGAATGTAGTTTTCCTCCTTGCCTTGCCAAACCTTAGGCATATGTCTGTTTTCCACCATCACAATACGGGATAGGCTGCTTTATTCTTTTGTGATGTTGGGTAAAGGCAATGTGTGTTTGCTGATATAGACATACTTTTTGAATGAGACACTTCAGTGTTGCATGGTTCACTAAAAAAGAAGCTGTTAAATAGCAGGTATCCACTGAGAAGTGCTCAGTGCTGCTGAGTGGAACTGGACAATTCTTAGCTTGACTGGCCGTTACCACTCACCAGTCATTCAGAAAATGAAAAATGTGATCTTTTTTGATAAACAAACGCACTGTACTTATGTCATACCAAGTCATAATGACTACAACACTCTTTTGGTGTGGATGCTCTTAGTAAGGGATAAAGAATCAAAATGTTCTATTGTCAGTATTCAATCTTTGAAAATTAATTTGTAAAAAAACATGGACATTAAAGAAGATATTTAAACCAATCTGCATTTTCTTCACAAGCTGGTGATCCTTTGAGGCTGCAAGAGAGGAAAAGGAAACATAAAGGCTGAACAGACTGTAAGCAGTTTGCTCTGTTTTGTCCTTTTGAGTTTTCAGCCTCTATTTTGGAACATATAGGGTCTGAAAATGTTAGAAGCCTTTAAGAAGTCTTTGACTTTAGGCAGCAATCTACAGTTTTTAGGGAACACACAAGGGCATTCTGTGTTAGTAATTCTAGCTGGTGCAACTTGCTATCCACTTATATAGATAAGAAAAGTTTAAAATGTCAGCCTTGTAACCATCTTGCCTTTGTCAGTCAGTCATATAAAAGTTCTGTTTTAGAAGGACTACTCTGTTACACATATGGTGTGCAATCTACTCTGTTCCAAATCTAAATAGTTAATGACCCCCTCAAGGTCTAGAAAAACATATTCCAAATGCTCAATTGGTACCCTTATAAGGTTTGCATCTATTCAACAAAAATTGTTACAAAACCAGTTGAATTGATATTGAGTATTTACATGGGCAAAATTCCTTGATCAAATTAGTGTATTGTAATTGAAATATATGTAATTGAAACAAAAAAATCTGAGTTAAACCTTTACATTGGCACAAAATTAAGACGATTACGACATATGTTTACATTCATCAGGCTTTATTCAGAATAGAAGCAGTAACATGTGTTGTAAAATTTTCCTAAAAAAACAGTTGTACTTCTGTCTGTGCTGAACATAAATCTAAACACAATAACGTGTTTGTTCTGTCTTCTGAGCACCCGGAATGAACCCGCAGCAGGTTCTAATAATGGCTGAGATGTTACTGCACTCCCTAATTAAGCTATATGCAAACAACACATACTGTTGGTCTCCCTGCATTACAGGATGAGAGAGGTGGAGGAAATAAACGTCCTTCAGAGTTCTGTGTTTCCTACAACTACAGCACTGCTGCACAATGCAGAGTCTGGTTAGTTTGTGACGAACAAAATAACATGATTAAAAGAAGTGTTTAAAAACACTCCTTTCAAATTAACAATTGGCATGAACTTCCTTTCGCGTTCGGATTACAATTTCATTTGGTGAGAGCATAATCCAATCAGAATATTCCAATTGGGTTGCTTATATGACACTTTTTTCCCCAATTGACCATCTATTCTGATTACTCATGTTTATGTAAATGTGCCTAATACCATATGATGGTGCCTGGTTCAAGATAGATAATGTGACTTGACTTATTTGATTTTTGGAAAAAATACATTTGAAAATGTCAAAGAAATCCATGACAGTTAATGAGATTACAGCTTTTGAACAGCTGGTATAGGTGTTGATGTAGTATTTTACTCAGTATATCCTCTCAATTTAGCTGAAGACTTTAACAATAGTTATGTGACACATTTAAATTCAAGCATAGACATAGCTGAAATAAATAGAATTGGTTTTACTATTGAAATCCCTTAACTTTCTTTTAATTTAATTGATTATATTAACTTTTGTTTTTTATATCTTGGCACTCATAGTATAGTATCGCCCTTTATTCCAACCCCCAGATGAGGTCGATTGTAGAAAGAAAAACGGAATTGCTTCCAAGTTTTGAGTCTGGACTTACTGGATGTTGAGATTGCTCCAGGCCTATTGTAGACGGAAAGGAGGATGGAGTCAAGTGAGACAATTTATAACAGTTAAAAACCAAATGAACTGAGACCCTTGACTTGGGTGAATGAGCGGTAGTATACATAATGCGCCTAAGGGATTTCTTCTCTACACAAATTGTTCATAGTGTCTGTGTTGAGGTGTGCGTATGGGTTGTGCATGTGCAAACTCTTAGCACACACAAACACATATCTCTCTTCACCATCTGTCTCTGTTTGCCACATTGCAAATCCATTATATGCTACACCACATTATTCCCCCAATCCTAAGTAGAACACACCCCTAAGCTTACTTCCACTATTGCTACTCAGTGGAACGGTGACAATTTGCCACTGCATGCACATCTTTGTTACAGATGCCGTGGCATGTTTCCAGCTGGATTTTAATACATATTTTCATGCTCCATTTGAATTTTTTTGTAAGTTTGTGTTTAGCATTGACACTCTGAAATTTTACAAGCCTGTTTGGTTGTTCCTGCTGTTTTACGAGAAAATTAGTGTGATAAGATATTTTCATGTGGTCCCCACTGAATCGACAATGGGCCTTAATAATCCTGCCTCATCCAGAATTATTAATTTTTCCATTCTGGCAGAAAGATTTAACAGAAGTAGATGCATACACACCCACCCCACACACCGCGCACACACACCACACACACACACACACACACACACACACACACACACACACCACACACACACACACACACACACACACACACACACACACACACACACACACACACACACACACACACACACACACACACACACACACACACACATTCACTCTGTGTGAATCTGGCTATGGCTTGGCTCACTAGTTTTATGGCTAACTCATCTTCAGTTCTAATCAAAAAGATTCCCCAGTTCCTAATCTCCTGCTGTGGAAACAGAGTTATTATGTTTTTAAATGGTCTCCAATTACCGGTAATTTCAGTTCCTATCTTAAAGCTATTTGCTTTTCTCTCACTTTGCTCTGCATGGGTACAGCGGGCATTGTCCTTTGTAAAAACAACTAGAAGATAAGTTAGAAGTAGAGCAGATGCATTTTTTGGAAAGCAAAATTGGTTAGCCTTTCTGTGCACTTTTATCCTGTCCCTCCTTGTCTCTTATCATTAAAAATTGTAAACAAAGTTGAGTTAAGGGTTTTATAATCCTCATCAATGTGTATTCCTCAGAACTCTGATTCACCCTGTTTATCAGTCTTCTTCACAGTCAAGAGTTCATACTTGTTGACAATTAATATTTTTGCACAGTTGTAATTTATAACCCCTGTCAGCTTTCCTTATAATGAGGACTCTCAATTTCTGAAAGTACTCTTGCAGTTCTTGAAACCGTTTTTCTTATGAGTGCAGGTTTGTAAGCATTGTGCTGTGTTTTTATGCCTACATAGCTTTAACATTTCTATTCAGAGCATCACTACAAGGGCATTTTATACTTTTGAAAGTTAATCTTTGGTCCACCTGTAAAGTAAATTCACTTGGATTAGTTTTGATGAATTGGATTTCAGTTGTAACCTTGGCTGTTTGCTCTGGCATTTGGCAGTAGTCAATTATTTTTAGCATTTGACATTTCAATGTAGTGTATGATTTTATAGTTTTCAGCTTTTAAAACTTTTATATTTTTTGTCTTATGAAATAATAATTTATCAATATACACTCAGTTCTCCATAATGTTTGATATTTCTTGTGTATAGATAATCATTTTGGGAAAAATAACACTAAAATGTTTGATTTCTACAAGTATTCAGACTCTTTGATGTGAGCTGAGGTGCATTGTACTTCCTTGAGACGTCCTTGAGATGTCTGAGTCCATAACTAAAGTACACAGAAGGGTAATGGAATTCTTCAGACATAGCTTGTGAAGTTTCTATCAGATCTAACAGCCAACTGTGTATATCAGGATAAAAATGAAGCCACGAGGTCAAAAAAGAGAGAAAAGTCTGAAAGTGGAAAGATGAAAGAAATATTTTTATGCATTGACAATGCCAATAAGCACAGTAACCTCTATCATTCTCATGATTCAGAAATCTCTCCCAGCAGATCTGACTTTATAATGTTAACACAGAGGACACTGGTCCTTCATGGGACTCACTAGCTAATACTTAGAAATGCGTTCAGTTTTTCAGGACACTAAGTAATTAGAGCAATCATGGCATTAACATCGAGTCATCTATTGGCCTAGGAGACTAGACAGATCATAGGTGACTCTTAAGCCTGAAAATATGAAGAGCAAAATTTGACTATATATTTTAATGTACTTGTGGCTATGCTCTGTTTCCCATTAAAAGTTTTAAGTCCCAAGATAACTTAAATGAAACTTCAAAAAATCTTTACAAAATCAAATGCAAAGCATCACTTCACTAACTAAGGGGTCTAAAAAACCTCATATATATATATATATATATATATAGACAGGGTTTTCCCCAGAAAACATGCTAAGCCCAGTGGGAGGGGCGCAATAGGGCAGTGATGCAGTGGTCTGACTGCCACTGAGTTAAATGTTTAAAGTTGACAGGAAATTTGACAATATGACTAGATAATAGTGTGTTATTGGAAGACACCAACTATAAACTTAAAAAAGGCAAACATTAAAAAATATCTTAAATAAATACATAAACAATACTGAGCCTGAGATGTATATATATATGTATTTACCTTATTAGTGACCTGTTCAGTTACTTGTTGACACAAAACATCTTTAGATGTCTAGATGTGGTTAAGGCGACAATCACAATGGGAAGGAAGGGAATTTAAGTTACTTTGATTTTGGCCTGGCTGATGGTGTCAAGATCTAGTGTCTAATAAAGATTAAATATCCAATGAGCAGCAATATTTGTAAACATGCCTTAATATCAACGTTCAAATAACATGCAAGTTTGAGGTGAGGCAAGAGTAGGTCAAACAACTTTTTGATATAAAAACCATCTCATGAAACCTGTCAAGAGACGAGACACATGGGCTACAGCAGCAGAAAACTACACCAAGTGTCAGTCATGTGGGCTAATAACAGGAAACCGAGGCTACACAGACTCAGCAAAATAAGACAACAGATTGTGAAAATCCTTGCCTGGTCCTACAAATCTTGATTTCAGCTGGCAGGGTCAGAATGTGGAATAAACAACATAAAGGCATTGATCTATTCTGTCTTCTATCAACATTTCAGGCTGCTGGTGCTGTTATGGTGTGGGAGACATTTTCTTAGTGCATTGTGTCCTTCTTGCATTTAGACAGTCACAATTCATATGTCCTAATTGACATGAAAATGTCACAATACTCTAATGGGCCTCCACAGTCATCAGATGATAATGCAACGTGGCATCTTTGGGGTATGGTGTAAAAGAGGAAGTGGGGTACCTGGAACTGGCAAATCTGGCAAAATATAGTTTAAACCAGACCTCGTTAGGTATACCTATTAAAGTGGCTGGTGAACATAGAAATAAATATATATTTTATTTGGAAATGTGTTGATTTACAAGGTTACATTTTATATCAAAGTAAACACTAATTGCAGAATCTGAGGACCCCCAGTTAAGATTCAGTTATTACTATGCTTTCTAAATGCAAGGTTTCTCCTTTACTATATACATTCATAGCTGGATGCCTCCAAAGAGCTTAACCTCACATTTAAAATTTAGTCTCTGCCTACATTTCCACAAAGGCTTTGCCAAAATTTTTGTATGTGTATGTAGTTGAAATGGGCCAGCTAATGCTAATCTCTGCTAATCCTCTGAGAAGCACCCTCAGAGCTACATTATCTTGCTACTCAGTTGCTAAGCTAGAGAGTGGAGGAGAAGGGACACAAATGATGTCTGCTGACATATGTGCAATAAATACTGAATAACATGGGAATGGCACAAAACTGTCTAACCCCTGATCACTCCCACAGTGTCCGCTTCAGATGAACACCAAAACTTCAAAGAGCTGTTAGAACAGACAATGTGAACCACGGTTCAGTTGGTATGGTATAGGGTATTCCTTTTTTCAGCAGCAAGCGCTGATCCCAAGATTTGGTAATGCAATGGTCACCTTACTCTTAACCTTATTACAAACTGAGTCCATGAGCAAAGGACCCATATCACATGCATGTAGCCCGTTTATTTATCTTATCACAGAATAACACAGGAAATTCTGATCACAGAATCAGAATTTTACTTGGACTTACCCTTATGAAGGTAGACGGTAACAAGAGAAACACAATTTGGGTTCATTGCATATTAAGGTACTTACGAGTAACAATAAATTACTTATTACATATTAGCTATCAGTTTCTGTAGCATTGTATTATTATTGCACTATTATTACTATCATTGAAGTAATTTTAGGTTGGTAAATGGACTGAAGTAATATAAATCTTTTCCTGTCATTTTGACCACTCAAAGCTCTTTACACTAAAGTCAAATTCACCCATTTTCTCTCACAAACGCACTCATATTTATACACCAATATGCTGATCGGTAGGCAACTTGGGGTTAAGTGCCTTGCCCAGGGGCACGTCAACCTACAACCTTCCAATGACAAGATGACTACTCTACTCAAAAATCAATTTTGATAAGCAAAACATAACCATGTCTTACTCTTGAAACAAAGAGAGAAACTTTTTAAAAATTATGTTTTTGAATCAGAATATGAAACAATAGTGCTGTGTTAGCTTGAACCAGTTTGGTCATTAACCTGCTAATTTGTATCCAATTAGGCTTTTAAAAATATCATATCTTCAAACAGAAGTATTGCTTGGATGGCTTGTGGTGCTTGTGCCTTGATTTGCAAAAACTAAGGACATAATCTTTGAAGTGGCAGATCTTTTGATATCTAGTGGGTCCTTGTCATTCGGACAAGATTACCTTGATTGAAATGGTAGTAAAAATGCAAAATGGTGGGAGGAAGCTGTTGACAGTAAAAAAAAGGCAGACATGCACCAGGGAAAGGTGATGAGTTGTTTATGAGATGTGCACAAGTGTATGTTGTTCCTGTGACTTGCTTAGTATCCGGAATGGCATGTTACTGGCCACCGCTGTGTCACCTCTCTCTTAAAGTCTCGCTGCGATAAGATGAGATGAGACAGGGATGATGGTTACAGCAAAACAATCTGTAAGTCTGTGTGTCATAAATGGGTTGAAGGTGAGGGAATAAGAGAATTAGATGGATATGGAGGGGGGTGGGGGGTACCAGGATGAATGGCAGTTAATTGAAGTGGTCTCCAGTGAGAACAAAGAAAAAAGAAAACAGACAAAAAAAGAACAGCAGCCATGCATGACATATCCAGGAAATGAGCTTTGACACAGCTTCTCTCTGGTTCTCAAACACAAACTCACACACACAATCTAACAATTGCAATTATCCTGAAGCGTGATGAACCATTTAAGTATTTAGGCTATGGGTGCAATCGCAGAGATAGGAGCCAGTGTTTTAAAAGGTCCATTCTTTTTTCTTCATACACATGAACATGGGCGCAATAAAATGATGCATAAATGCTGATAAATTGTTTTCACTCTTTATCCAGAATTTTCAGCAAATAGCATGGGATTCTTTATTATGTAGACTTTAGTTGCTAAGAATGCTTGAGATAACGTCTAAAATATCCCAATTAAATCTAAGGGTTTGCACATAATTGAATTTTTGCATAACAATAGTAAATGACATATATCAAATAAAAAAGAAATATTTTTGATCCATTAAACCCAGTTTTATTGTCTAGACATTAGCACAGTCCTTTAAAAATGTTGAAAGTCTTGTCATATTTTATGAAAATAAATGAAACCCAAACAGGAATTACAACCAAAGCATACACTGAAAAAGAATGGAACGCAAAGGTTTTTGAGCATAACTTAAGGGTTTAGGTGCATGGGAGCAAGATGGCATGCTTACATGTACAAAACGGAAAAGGAAATATGAAATGGTATTATTGCATGCATGTGAAAGTGATTAGTTTCATTGCTAACACACAGCAATGAATCAACTGCAGTACCCCTGTTCTACCTCAATTTATGTTTTTGTTTTTTCGCAATCACTGATATAGCTTTGTTGTAAAGGTCCGATTGAAGAGTGAAGTTTAAAGTGCTACAGACTCTTAAAAAATTCTTGTACATCCCACTTTATCTCAAAAGAGAGAGAGCAGATGTTTCTGTTTTTGTTGTTGTTTGTGCTTGTGTGTGTGTGTGTGTGTGTGTGTGTGTGTGTGTGTGTGTGTGTGTGTGTGTGTGTGTGTGTGTGTGTGTGTGTGTGTGTGTGTGTGTGTGTGTTTGTACTTTGTAGCTGGTCCCAGGGCATCTGTTTCACAGCTGAATGCACATGGAGGCCATGATGAAAATCAGGTTGTAGTTTGTTTTCCATTTTCTGTGGTTGAAATAATGCTCTGCTTTAGTTTTACCATTGTGCTGGATGTGATTTGTCTTCTGAAGTTCAGATTTGCAGAACAGGTGCAATATGTTTCTTGTTCCAGGGAAGAAGTTATCATTCTTGAGTATATTAATTTATCAATGCGTGCCTAAACAGAAAGTTGTGACACATTACAAGCTTTATGTCATCTTCAGCTTAAATGGAATAGCTCAGATGAAAAGAATCTATGCTTCTCATCAACCATAAAGTACAGCACATATTTTTTTTATGTCGACACATCACTTCTTTTATTTCTCCAAGAAGTTGCAGCCAATTGAATGTGAACAATGATTTGTTTTAAAAGTCATAATCTAAACAAAAGGTTCTTCTTTTTAAAGGGCAGAAAGATAAACATTTCTTCAATTTCTTATTTTCTCATTGCATTTGACTGTTAGTCTTTATCGTGCCTTTCCAGTCCACTGTTCTCTCTTCCTTCTACCTGGATGCTTCATTTCTTTCTTACCTCCAACACCTCCATCTCCAGTGTCACCCTGAGCTTTCATCTCACCAGGGTGCTCCCTTCGTTAAAAAACCCCAATTGGCAGACAAGCACCCTTGTCAGACACCATTCATTGCGCTTGCACAGATATGACAAGTGTTTTAACAAGCACCACTGAGTTTTGCGGTGCAATGGAAACTGCATGCCAATGGCAAAACAGATTCGGTGACCACATAAGTAGCAGTGAAGTTTGGACGCTGTTATGTTGATGTCCTTGTCAGATTTTAAAATACCTTTGCAGCCTTAAGGTAGTGAGTGAAAGAGTTTTGTTTAGCTTTGCTGCAGTTTGCCGAGAATGTGACTTTAGAAAGGGACAATCTTTAGACAGGCAGTGTATGCTGTAAGGTAGTACGACTACTACAGGGACAACCAAGAGACACATGAGGCAAATAACCGTGTAGACGGACAGTCTTCAGTTCAATTAAAAGTCACTGATTAAACTTGCATACATGTGTTTGTCCCATGGGAATAAGCCAGTGCACATGGAGAAATGCCCATGTGCCTTAGGAGAGCATGTAATCTCAAAATGGAAAACCTTAAATTTTTTATATAACCTTATATAAAATGATATATGAGGCTATATATATTTTTACAGCCTTATAATAATCAATAATAATTGATAATTCTGACTGAATCAGAATAATCAGATTATTTTGATTGAAATTACTTTTTCAACACTTCCCTGGACACCAGAGATTTGCACAGTGAAGATTTAAATGTGATATTGTTATTTAGGGGATTATTATTTTTAACTTTCTGGTTGTGGTTCTTGTTGAGGCCAGTTTTCTGAAAGCTTTATTATGCTTCTTCCATTTTACCAAATTGGGATTTTTTTGGTTTTGCATTTACAGTTTAAAGAGCCAGTATTATGTAAAATCAACTTGTGTGAGTTTTGCATCATGTTATAAGGTTAGCCCCTCATCATAATCTTACCTGGAGTGTTGCCTTGATTCTGGAATATTGCCTTGATTCTTTTATGCATGTTTGAAAAATCTTTTAATTTGGCAGCATTTCAACAGTGCAAAACACCTGGATGCACTCAGCCACAGGTCCTCAGCTCCTTCAGACTAGCCAGCAGCAATTAGCAAACACCTGGTAGAACATTGGGCATCTACTTGAATTATTGTATGACCTACTTGTCAGTGCAACACTGGTAAAAATGTTGTTAAAAAGTTAATAAAGGAGTGACAACTTCCAGAAGGCAAAGTTTCAAAAACAGCAGGAGTTTTAAAGAGACAGAAGTCCAATTTCAAGTCATTTAATTATGAAATCACATATCTTTTGTCATATAATAACTGAAGGCAATATAGCCATGTAATTGTGCAATACAATGCCACTATGTGCCTAGAAAATCCATAATACAACCCCTGTACGAACAACAACAACTTTCAAAACTGTTATTTTAAAACTGTAGCAGAGCCAATGTCACACCATACATGTGTAAGAGATTTTGTCGTAAACCAGGTTTTTACAGTTTTGAAAAAAGACTGATTACAGAGTTGACACCTTAAACTGACATTGGCATATCACTTAATAATGTGGCTAGCAGCAGGTAACTAAAACAGTAGCCTTTTAAGGTACTCTCTTATAGATTTTAATCCCTACACTGAGATTTCCAAAATGCTCTCATCTTTTCAAATTTACGATTTTCCCTGGGAAACGAAGGTTAAAATCTGGCAAGAAATATTCTGAGCAACTTTGTTGGGGAGTCAGACTTTTTATTATATGCTAAAGTCTTGATCAATAACAGCTACAATGTCTTAACATGCAACATCCACTATCTTTTTGTTTTAAAATATCTTCATACATCTCTGTGCTTCCTCTGACTTAATTTTAAACACATTGTAAATCCTGAAATGAATTTGAATCACCGGAAAAAAACAAACAAAGTACACGTTGAGTTCCATGGCCTGTACGCTGATCAAAATTTTGAGTTTCCACCAAGCCTTTCAACTGTCAGGCTTGATCAAGCTTCAAATTGTCCAGCTAATTTCTTGGTTCATCTTTACTTTTTATTATGGCTAATATGGCCTCTTCTCTCACTCACATTCTCATCCACATTTTAAGGCTTCATGTACTCTCTGCCTCTCACTAAATGCACTACAGTTGAATAATCAAACACCACATTTACTTGAGCAATTTAGGTGCTGCCAAATTTAAAGTCAGCCTATACTACCATAATTACTGTAATGCACCATTTCCAGTCACTCTGACTATGCTTCAAGCAGAGAGGGACATATAGAGATTGTTTTAAGCAGAAAATACTTAAAGGTTGGTAGAAAAGGTTGTTGCATTTTTCAGGAAAGTTTCTGTAAGTTCCTAAAAGGGTATGAAGAAAAGTCAAATGTAAGGGTTAGTTGTGTGTATATACACACACACTCACACACACACCCACACACACGCTCAGACACAATTGACCCCAAATTTTATATACACCATGTAAAATGGCACTTCCAGCTATTTACATATCTGTCTGAAGTTTAGTCGCATCATATATTTGACATTTGTTGTCTTGTTATTGTGGCATTTAGCAAATAGGAATAATTCAGATAATTTGTCAAAAGTTTTGCTTTTTAAACACCGGCATAGATGTACTGAATTACGCAAGTTATTTGATAATTGTGCACCAGCACAGCACATTTAAAAACACCAGCAACCACAAAAATTGGTCAAACATTTAAAAACGCAACTTTAATTTGTTCAGTCAGTGTAATTAGGAGTATAACATCCAAATTACCACAAATAATAATCTGAAACAAAAACATTACGTTAATTACCTTGGTCAAAAAATAAACTGCAACAAGCTTTCTTTCAAATCGTTCAGAGTAATAAAGCATGACATCTCTGAGTACCATGCCTAGAATTAGACTGAATAGATATGTCACCGATACCCTTGAGTTTTTTTATTATTGGGACCGATACAAATATTCACATAGGATCGGTGCATCTCTACTTAAAGCATGTGATGCCATCATAACAAGTGTTCCACATTCCCTGAACAATGATCTAAGCCAGAAAGGATACCGTCTCTGATACTGAAAATATATGAAGGGCATGCTTTATAGACCATGACATATAATTTCCTCTCTTCAGAGAGCTACATACTGCCCCTCTATTTCCATCAGAATGCAGCCAGGCTCCAGTGATGAAACTGTTACACTTGCAGGTTTGTTCTTTTGTTTCATTCCCTATGTCCTTTATATTCTCCTCCCCTGTCTGTGTCGCCAAATTAAGTGAGACTTCAGCTTCATATCAGTGCAGTTCAGCTGCATAAAGGTTATGTGCATCTAAATGACAGTTAATATGCAACATCTGCCAGAGGGGCTCAGATAATGTCCTAGCTAAGCATTTCTGTGTCGGCTTCTGTACATTTTGCATATACTAGAGTGGATTATAAATTTCCATAATGGAATCAACAAGCCAATACAGGTGAAAGTAATGTGGATGTGATGTTTCGATTCAACATCTGTCTGGAATTAACCTTGATTTTGATAAAATGATAAACTAGAAACTAGCTTGAAAATAACCTGTAAGATTATACATGGAAGACTTACAGTTTAAGACTTTGTAGTGCATTTTCATAAATACCATTAATAAGTGTCTTAAAGCACAATGGCATGGCATATGACAAGGTAAGGCAAGTGGTGGGTTCAGTTGAAATTCAGTAATTGAAACTGAACTTTAATGCTTAACTTAATCCATCCAATTCTTAATTAAAATTAATAATTACATTCAGAGTTTTAACATAGCTAAATGTTGTAGCTGATTGAAGTTCAACTAGCTTGGTAAATAGCATACAAAACAATAAATGAAATAACAGTAAAACCTTATTTTTAAAACAACTTCTTTCTCGCACATGGTGTGATGTTGCATCTACTCATTGCGTAAATATTTAGTGACTATTAAAGGAAGAAATCTCTTACTTTGATCATCATTAGCAAATATCTTGAAAGTTTTGGAAGCATCCCTCCCCCAATACACCTTAACCAATAGGATTCATTACCAGAACAGCAGTACATGCTCAAACGTTAATCCAGCCATTGAATTCATATATGCTTGAGCAGTAATGCGTCTAAACATTGCAGAAGAGTTGCTCATAGGGACAAGAGATTCAAAATCTTGAATGTTGCTCTTTTAATTTATTATATTATAATTCTTTAAAATAAATGAATTTATCTTAGCCACAAATTTTAAAAGTGCATCTAAATAAGAAATCTGTTTAATGCAAAGCATGTTTGAAACGTTTCTTTAAATCTCATTTTTCATCATATCCAAGTGGCTGTAAAACATTTTTGCTGGTATACTTTCATTTGTGAACCTACTGGCTCGGCATCCAGCCACTTAGGCTAATTTAATGTGGGAATATGGTGTTGCTGTAACTGTCGTGATCAAAACACTGATATTGAAAATATGTTAATGAACTCAGTGCCTTAACTGGCAGAGGCAAAGTACTTGTCCAACATTGTTGAATCAATATTGTTGTATCATATAAGTAAATTAGCTCTCTGCTGGATTGGTGTGTATGAAAATGTCATGTTTAATAAAAGTATAATTTTAATAAAAAATGCTTTAGTCTTAAATTGAGTGTATTCAACTTGAGTTAAAGGATAAATGACTGGGATCCAAAATTAAACACACTGCTACTCTGATTAAAATTACAGACATTGTTGGACATATTTGGTGTTAGTTCTTTATACGAGTCAACAAATTAGTGCGGGTAGTTTAGCCAGAGAACTGGGTTCTTGACATTTATTCACTGTAGACATTACTTTTACTCTTCTATATATTGTAATAATCTCCCGAGAAACAACCAAGGGGGCACTGCTAAAATCATCAAGTATTGATCTGCCCTTTGAGGTTTCCAAACTCCCAAACCAATCAAGCATGTGCAGGATGCGGCAGAACAAGCACGGTCTATGTCCCAAAGGAACAACAGCCAAAATGCTGATGCCAGATACCAGAGGCCCCCTTTAATTTTCTGTGTTCAGGCCCTTAGAGTTCAGAGGTGGCTTGGCACCAAGCAGAGCACACACTCAACAATAGGCAGGACATATTTATATTCTGGCTCACTGGAGCAATTGCTGACATTTTTAGACAAATTGATGCTCATATGTGCATATCACAAATGTCTGAAAGCAAATGACGCAAGAACTGATATACTGCTACCTTTTGCTGTTGTTGGAAGAAATGCAGTGTTGTGTGGTAGCAGTTTAACATCCTCCTTTCAGCCTGCTGACCAGCAGTGCACATCAACAGGTTATGGAGGGGAACTGTCTGCCACATTCTCTGGGATTTTTTGAAATTATTTGAAACTACTGTAGCACTATGACAGAAGTTTTAAAATCTTTATATGACTTGACACAGGAAACCTTACCTCAAAATGAGTACATTAAATGTACCAAGCTTACAGAGTCTATTGTGCAACCACAAGGATCTCCCTCACTCTCTCACCACACTTCCGTTTCCCTATGCTCTGTCTTGTAGAGGGGAAACATGACTTGTTTACAGTCTTTGTAGTGACAACTAAATGAAATCACATTTTCCATCAGTCAGTGGGCTAATTGAGGCTAGCTCTTCCATTAGCTGTCTGCTCACATCTGCTTTGTTGGGAGCCAGACCGATCAATGCTTACTCAAGGGTTGGGATACTTGCATACACATACACATACACACCGTATTCACAGATACATTTTCTACCCCTCTTGAGGTTTATAGCTTACAGGTGCAATAATTTAGCGTCATTTTTAATTTCATTTAAAACTGTTAGCCATTTAGAGTGATCTCTACTGCTCTTTTGCTGTTGTGCCAATATTTAACATTCAATTGTAAATTCAATAAACGTTAAAGGATAACACTTCCACCTCTGCGGATGTTGGTATCAGAAAGTAAGAAAGTTGAGTTGCTCTTCTTCTATCCTTTTTGTAGGAAGGGCTTTAGCTGTTCCCGCAGTCTTGGCAAATTCTCCCTCCCCAAATCCTTTTTTGAGTAATTCTGTTGTCCTGCCAACGGTGAGTGAAAGCACACAAGTGTATTATGGACTGGCCATGCATGAGTAACGAGGGGCCCCTATGATGTGGTGTGTGTGTGTGTGTGTGTGTGTGTGTGTGTGTGTGTGTGTGTGTGTGTGTGTGTGTGTGTGTGTGTGTGTGTGTGTGTGTGTGTGTGTGTGTGTGTGTGTGTGTGTGTGTGTGTGTGTGTGTGTGTGTGTGTGTGTGTGGTGAGTTCAAGCTTATTCTTCTACCCACAGAGAAAACTAGTTATTATGCACTTGCTTAAGTGGCCCTTTGCTCTTGAGCTATAACACATGCTTGCTTACACCTACATAGCATAGGTGCCACAAAAATTAAAAACAAAACAAACCCCCCCAAAAAAAACAAATCACACCTCAGCATTGATTAGTAACTTGCTTCTGCAGTTTACTGTAATGAATACACCCACGCCATCCTTCAGTGCTGTGCCTCTCATCCCACCTCCCACTCCCACCACCTAGTGCAATTTCTACACATAATCCATCTGTAGAAGGTTGGGAACAGGTTGCCGTGAGCTCCTCTCTCTGTGTACAAATCAAGCCAAGACAAATGTGACTGTGTTAGTGGAAATCAAAGTGTGACAAGTTTTCACACACCGGCAAGTGATTACTTTGGTGCAGTTTGAGTTTCAGTGTTGTGAGGATTATGGTGATACATTAGTCCAATCTGTGTTGATCTAGCAAAGCGGGAGATGAGCAGCCCGTATGTCAGATTGTCATTTGGATTGGTTTGGGTTTTATATCATGTCTGCTGTCGTCCAGCGTGTCTTGGCAAAAGCGTTTGAAAGCTGTACAGTGTTTGATTTTCAATACATTGCTGATGTCAGTGCAGATTACTGTCATCAGCAGAAACATTCATCTATCTATAGATATTTAAATGTATGTGTATCAATATAAAGAGATATATAAAGATATGCATGCATGTGTATGGGGTATCCACATGTAACTAAGCATGGAATGGAATGCTCTGTCACACAGCTTTAAAAAGTAATACCTAAACTAAATAGAGAGGACTGCCAGATATCACTAATCTCTACTTGGGAACGTTAAGATTTCTCAAGCAGCTGCACTGAATAAAGACTGGTGGGCCAAGTCAAAAGTTAATTTATGGACATGCATTTTTTAACAGCAATAAGGTCTGTAGCTCTCTCTGAACGTAATTGAATTGCTTACCCAAAACAATGTCAATGTTAATAAAAATACAATTACTTTCATTCATTTGTCTTGACCATTGTGGAAGAACATTTACACTTTATAGGTGCAACTGTAAATGAAGATGCAGCACTCAATCAGCGATGGATAGGAATAGACAGTTCACACTTAATCTGTTCTGATCGTTTATAAGTAGGCCCATTATAGGAAGCTAGGTTTGACATTTTAGGTCTATAAGTTCATCAAAAGGCTAATATCATTTTTGACTTGAATACAAATCTATCAAAATTGAAATAAAAAATCAAAATCTTCAAAGAAAGAGGAATTTAGTATCCACTTTAAGTCTAATCAGTACATCTTTGCATTTAGACTTTTATATTGGTTAATTAGTTTTTAAAAACCATGCCAAGTTCTGTAACTCTTTCTTTGAAAGATGGATTTAACAGCTGTGTTTTGTGTTTTATTTATTTATTTATTTTTTGCAGTTATGCGTTATATTTTGAAGAAAATAACTGTCGTTGAACAATGTCACCTCAACCAGACAGGATGCAAAAAGCCAATGAATTAAATGCCAACTCCTCTATGTTGTCTGGAAAGTTGTGTCAGTTCATCCTTAACAAGAACTGGTTCTAAAAATGAGTGAATCCATGAATATATTCCATCATTTTTTATTATTATTATTATTATTATTATTATTATTATTATTTTAACACACATTAACTACATGGTCAGTTCCACATACACTTTCAGCTTGTGATGTTTTTCTGATCTCCCTTCATATCAGTGTCTCAGTCACATCAGGTCAAATTTAATCATGCTCAAAAACACTCATGCTCTGACCTTTGTCCAAGGTCACGCATAACTCATTTGGCATGCAGAGGCTTGTTTGCTGGTGATGCATTGCTCTCTGAACTCCCCTCTTATCCCTGTTAATTTGGTTTCTTCTGTGCAAGCTATTACACACATGTGTTTGTGTGTATGTGTGCATAGAGGGTGCTCAAACATGCCATGTTCCTCTTGCTACAGGCATGACTGTGGTTTCCAGTCTTAGATTGTTTTGCTTTCCTGAAGTAACAGAATTTTTGTCTCAAAAATTACTCCTGGGCTATGGCAGAATGTGGTGCAAAGAGGAGAAATGACAACTCACAAGGCTTGTGTTATGTCTTTGTTTACTTTCGTATGTGCTCTCTTTTCACCTAATGCAAGATACTGTCAAGATGCCCAAGCTTAATGTACAGCAAAATCCAAACTCTAATTAAATTGACTGGATGTCGCCTCTAAGGGTTGGTAGAGCATTTTATGACATAGTATGTTTAGGTTGGAATGATGTGGAGCTGAAATTAAGTGGTCAAAAAAAGATAGGCATAGGCTGGGGATTTATTGTTCTTCTCGGATTCTCAGCATGCAGTCAGGCTGAATTAAAATGGCTCTACGAGGTCAGTGTTGGCCCCAGGACAGGCTGACGAAGCGAGTGCTGTCTGTCAGTGCCCAGGCCCTATTAAATGATCAGAGACTACCTTCCCCCTGACACCAATTTGGCTGAGATGCCTTAACTGTCTTCTGAAGCCTAGCCCAAAGGTGTGTATGTGTGTGCACGCATGCATGAAATATGCATTTTTGACCTAATTTTAATTTGCTATGTAAAGTGTTTGTATTGCATAAATGTCCTTGTTTTGTTTTTTTTTTTTCCTCATACGTCAATAGGCTTACGGATGCAAACCACGGTCTTCTATGCATACTCAGCCTCAGTGCATGTTAGATAAAAGTGGGTTGAACAAACACACCACAGTGTGTCTGAGCTTTGCCTACAGCATGTTTTCCTGTAACTGGTGCAGACCTGGGAGCAGAATATATCCCTACAGAGCCATTTCAAGAAGGCATTGTAGTGCTAAATTGTTTTGATACCCACAGGTCTGAGAGGTCTGAAGATACTGTGATCTACCACTTTCAGTTATTACTCAACTATTTGGTAAGTCAAGTAATAATTTTCACACATACAAATATGCAGGCTACTGTTTTTAGTTTTCCCTTGCCGAAAGAGAGACGTGAAGATTTAGGTATTGTTATGTACTTTCTCTGAGATAATTAGAAGCTACAATAACAAAGAAGCTCCATTATTTATCTTAAATTGTGTGCGGCGTTTCCACCAACAGCAGACTATCTTACATTAGTTTTTAAAACCACAGAAATAAATGTGATTGTTTTTGACAAAAATGGGAATGTCCATAATTGGATGCACCACTCGTTTGTGAAAATTAATTTTTGATGTTCAAGTTATTTAGGAAAAAAGTAAACAATATGGAAGTGTGGGTCCATCCTGACATGCGTCAGAGATTCAGCCTGGTGGTGGTGGTAGGGTAATGATATAGAATAATTTCTTGCCACGTTTTCTGGGGACACTTGCAGGTTACGAGTTGGAAAATCAAGGTTAATGTACCTAATAAAGTGGCTATTGTGTATGTATAGGAGTTCAGTCTTTAGCCTTGTGAGAAGCAATTGTGTGAGTTAAAGAAATTGTGTTGGGAGAGTAAAGATGAAAATTTTGCATCATTTTTCAACTGTAGAAAACTAGCATGATTTTTTTTTTTCATACTTTAATCAGCAATGTAGCGACTGTGGCCTTTCTTGCAAACAAGCCGTTTTTGAAATTGAGAAAAAAGAGACAAAAAACCTTGTCAGGAAACAGAAGTAAGAATAATTTTCTTAGCTCATAAACGGCTAGGGGTTAACGTTTCCTTTCTTTAATGTTTGCAAAACCTTAGAGAAGATTTTTAGTCATGTCTCTGTAAGTTTTTAACAGACAAAAATAGCCTACTACTGTTAGGTACTCTTGCTAAAGTCAGACAGAACATGAAAGATTTATTTGATCATATTGTGGCATAAAGGATGAGGTGCAAAAAACCCGAAAAGAGGCTAGACGTCTGGAATTTTAATGTTTTATTTAAGAAACCCTCCCAACTTATATTGGTCGTTCTATTTCTGTCCGCATCTAGCATTTAGCCACTCTCAATCTTTGTGGTTGGAAAGCATGAGTTACAAATGGCAGGGGAGGCGTGTTTGGGTTTCATTAAAAAATCATCCACAATAACACTGCAGAAAACCACTTTCAAGCCAGTTGTTCTAGTTTCGAGTCTTTGTAAGTTTGTTTTTTCAGCTGTTGAGCTCTTTGTTGATTTTTTGTTGGATAGTACATTTAAAAAGAGGCCAAAATAATATTGATTTCATAAATTCACTGATACTTTTTATGTAAAATGTTAACATTCCTCATTTTCTTTGTGTTAGAAGGTGTGGGAAAGGTTAAACTGTTATCGTTTGCAATAATGACAAATTTTCAGTGCATTGTTGTCTGTTTAACTCTGCTTAATTATCAGTATTGGAAAAGGGCTTGAGGCATGTCGTTTGATTACATTCAATTGACTGAGATGGTCTAAAAACTGACCCTGAAAGCAGAAAAAAAGTGAAATCTGTCAGCAAAGTTTGACAAACTGGCAGTGCTAGAAGAACTAAAGCTCAATTTAAAAACTTTTTCATACATGTGAAATAAATGTAGTGTGTGTTTGTGTGTTTAGAGAATCGTTAATCAAATTGAGTATTCTTGTTTTCAGCATCTCGCCCAAGTCTACACATTACCATTTTAATGGCATTACTCTCCTATTAATCTGCTTACCACACAGCCAGTGGTGCAACTTATAAAACTATCAAAGAAGTACTTTGATTAAAAAAATAAAGAGAGGGGAAAAAAAAAACAAGGCCATAAAAAGAGGGGGAGCAGTAATTAAAAAGCCACACTAATGAAAGAAAACTCATAAACCGGCAATAGCTGTAAAAGAATGGAAAAAGTGCATATGCTGCAGTCTTGAATTAGAAATGTGGCATATAAATGGATGTTCTTTACAGCCCAGAAAGTCTGTGTATGTGGCAATACAAAGTCATACTCACTTTTAAAAAGCACAAACAGACCTCTGCCATGCCCATTTTGCATTCACTAGAGCCTAATCAGACGACTAAATGAAAGATAATTTCAACATCTTCAGTGTGGATTTAGTAGTTTAGTGGTTGTAAACAGCTCATATTAACCTACATATACATATCATTACATCCTGTGTTTTTTGGACTCTTTGCTTCTTTTATTTTTCTGTATTGATTTTTTTTTATTTTCTGTCATCCGTGTTTGTTTCATCTGTTAGTTCAGTTATTTTTATCTGGTCTAATCTAAATTTTATTCTGGGTGATATAGTTAGGTTGATTTCTTGGTTCCGGTGTTTGTCCTCCCTTGTTGCTTTGTGTCTGTCTAACATTTAGTCCCCTTTCCCAGCTGCTAGTCATTTACCTCACTAAGCTCCACTCAAAACTAAACTGGGGATCTTCCGTTTAAATTTGAACATACAATAGTTACAATAGTTATTTTAGTTAATTATTGTTTTCATAATACTCTGAACATTAACCATTTACAAACCAACCATGCAAAAGCTTATTTTAACATGGATATTTGTTTATTTCATGGGTTTGCAAATTTAAGAAAGTTCCCTAGTTCAGTGAGTCTTGATTTCACCTGCAACATTTGGACATTAGAGTTACAATTTAGCTTGCACCACTTGGAAGGATGGATCCATTTAGTTTTATCCAAGGTTCACACCATGAATGGTGTAATAGCACGAGTGATACCTTCTTGGCACATTTTGAGCCATTTAGTTGAGAATCACTTAAACAGCACAGCCCAATTATACTGTTCTTGATAATCCTGCACATCCCCTTTTGACAAAGTGTACCCGTCTTCTGATGGCTATTTAAATTAGAATAATGCACCATGTAAAATTGCAGTCACCTGATCTCGATGCTAAAGAAGCCTTTTGGGCAGTGGTGGAACAGGAATTTCCTGTTCCACCTGAGGGGAAAAGTCTACCTAATGTAGACTTCCCCCCACAGAGGGGAAAAGTCTACATTAAATGCAATATGCATACGCATTATTGACAAAGCATCATCATCTGAATAAAACATTCAATTTGTTTTGGCTCCAGAAAGAGATGTTTCATTCATAGACGATATAGTGGAGTTCAGATTCAAATGTGCTTGTTGTCCTGGGTCTCTTTAGGTGCCTGTGGGCACGTTTTGCAGTGTGTTTGGGTGCATGTTCTTGGTTGTATCCTTTGATTGTGCTTCTATTGAAGAGGTGCATGACAAAAGAACAAATACTTGGTTCCACAACACAGATATTTGACCGACACTGTGTTACAGTGATATGATTTATTTTTTATTTCCCTATAGTAGTTTACTATCAAGTACTTTACTTTTTAGAAGATAATATGTGAAAAGTCATTTTCACTTTGTTTCCCCCCAATAAGTTTCAGTAAGTTTGTACATCGGTTATGCGAAATCTATTTCACTATCTTAGTCAGTTATACATATACATTTATTTCTAAGGCAACTAAGTCCACGCTAATTAGCATATATCCCAAGGATTTAGATTTATTAAACAATATCTCCTTTTCTTAAAATCCTTTTTCTGTTTTAGGGGGATATTAAAACAGCACCATCAAGTTTCATATTTTTGTCAGCTGCTTCTTTAAAACCCTAAAAAAGAAAGATCTCTCTGTTTCCAATAATTTGCAGACTTTTTTGAATATAAAATGAGCTTAATAACAGGAGATTGACACTGAGACTATATACTCTGACAGATCTTGTTGAAGTGGAACAGCACAGTGTATGCTCTACTTGACAGGACAAGGCAATGGAAACTTTGTGGAGGAGTGTCAGCCACTTGTTATTGACTCTAGTCAGAATAACCAGTTGCGGAAGTTTAAAACATTTGGAAAAAAAAGTGGACATTTACCTGACAGTGACATGCAATGAATTTAGATTCAGGCTTAAATACTTTCCATGTAAGAAAGGGAAATTAAAAAAAAAAGAAAAAAAGATCTATATGCATAATCAGGTCAAGCTTGGTATTGATTGGTGTCAAGCGAGGTCAACCAGATATTGATGTAGACATAATTTTTAATGGATGCACCCCTTTGGCTAGTAATCTTAAGTTTTTTTGTGTATTTACACTTCATGTGTATATACACACCAGTGAAAACTAGGGTTTAGAGGAAATATATGTTCATACCTCATTTGGGTTAAAGCTTAAAGTCTGGGTATAGAGTTAAAGCAAGGAAGTTATAATCTGTGGCATATATTTTGTTACTGTTCTGCTGTAACAAGTGAATTTCCCCACTGACTTTTTTATTCTAAATCAGAATGCAAATTTTAGTAACAATTTAAAGCTTTTCTGCTTTAAAAAGCAGTAAGTAGGCTTTGAGAACTACTGCCCTACAACTTTTAGGTGCATCTCTGCTCCAATACTCATGAAACAACAGATGACTCATGCAGAAGAGGTCATTCAATCTCTAGCAACATTTTGGGGCTTTGACATCTCTAATATGTACTGGAAATGTTAGTACAAAGTTAAGAAATATAGAAATAAAAGATATCTAACAAATGAGTAATCGTAAGTTTTTTTTAAGTTCTCATCTACTGATGATGTGTTCCTATGCAATTCTGCTCAAATCTCACCTCTCCTCAGTTTGCTGTCTGTGATTTCATCTTTTGACATCAGTTTCTCAGGTTGATTTTCAACCGGACCAATCAGCAAACAGAAGGAGGAGTTGGGAAGGAGGATGTTGATTTTCTGAGCTGTTTTAGAATTGTAATCTGCTTATGGGTCATACTTTCGCAGTGTAGGAAGTGAACAAAGCCATTCAGTCCATGTTGGTCATGCTTCCAAATATTGAATTAACATCAACAGCCATCTCTTGATTAAGCACTTCTCTGGTGGTTGCTTACAGTACACAAAATGTCCATTAAGCTTTATAATGTTGAACATAGTCAAACATTAGCAATTGGGTCAAATTTAAAATTTCAACAGAGTCCACGTCTTCAATAAGCAATAGTTTCTCAATAGCTGAGGGTCCAGATCCTCTCTACAAAGCAAAGCACAGAACAAGGGACTGTTTTTTTTTTTAACAGGTTACCAATTTTAGTTTGTTTCCCGTTTTCTTAAGGAAATTTCATTTCCTCTTTCGACTTTTCCCTTCAGGGGTTCCTAAAGTGAAACATCTCCAATGTTTCATCTGCATCTTGCAAACCAACACAGCCTCCTCTAAAATATAACATTTTCTATGTTACATCTATGAAATACTTTAGTTTGTGTCTGTGCTTTCCTCTAAGTTCAGTTTCAAATACCACCCTGATACTAAAAACATCTAACTTGAGTTTTTGTCCTACAGTAACAGATTGCACTACAATGAGAGTTGTGGTTACCACAACCTGGTAGCACTTATATAAGGTGCTTTCACTGATCAGAAAAGATCAGAACATTGAGTCAGGGCCAGTCAAGCTGAAAATCATTAAATTCCTTTCACCAAGTGGTTTCTCTCTGTATTTGTACAAAAATGTCAAATACAGAGGGTGGTCACAATTTGTTCTCATTTGGAGAAATTGGTTAACAAGATTCGATGGTCAACAGAAACACATTAAAAAGACATACAAAGATGCTGGGAGCTGCCAAATCAACTTTGTGACTACATGAATCAACAAAGGACAAACAGGCCATAAAAGTGTTGTTTATTTTCAGGATAAATGTCTCATTCCTGTTTACAAAAAGCTATATATAGCTGCTGTTGGTAATCCAGGTCTGGATTCTGATTGTGAACAGAAGGGAGACCAACCTCTCAGGTAATCCCATCCCCTCAATTGACTTCTACCATCCTGTCTCTCATCTTGCTTTACTGTCAGTTTTTTTAATCTTCTTTTTGGAAGTTTTGCTTTTAACATACTCACCAAAATCTCTGAATGAAAAAAAAATAATTCCTGAGATTCAACTTCTAGCAGCTGAAATTTGCTGTCCAAGAAAAAGTCTTATTGGCTTATCACATGCAGAGAAGAGCCATTCACATAATCCTTAAGCGGCTTGAATCCAACACATCCATCCCTGTCAGCTATTGTTCTGTTCAGGAAAACGGATAGCATTCTTCGCGTTGTGCTGAAAGCCAGGCACATACATTTAAACAGTGCTGCCTGGTGAGCCATGCTTTCATGTATCATTGTTTGTTGCATGCTGCTCTGTTCGATTGTGTTGCAAATTGGTTTACTGAGTGTGTTTGTGTGTTGCTTAGGAAATGAAAATGAGTTTTAGCACATGGGAAAATGTCTTTATTTAGGTTGTGGTAAAAATAAAAGAAGCTTAGAATAGTTCTCTACCATTCTGATGTAAAATTGACTAAAAAATGACCATTATTGTTAGAAATCCAACAATTACTACTACAAAAGCAAAGTTGAGTGGCTGTGAGAGACACTAAAGCAGTCCATTACCAGTGTCAAACTGTGCCTCAAGTACCACAAGACCATGTATGCTAACTAATGCTCATATAGGCAAAAGACAAACTTCATATGGATTGTCATATGAATTTGTGAACCCTGAATTGGGCATTAGTGCAGCATGTCAAACTCAAGAATAAAGCAAGTACATTTGCAGTTCTCAGATCTCTGTTTTTTTTTTTTTTTACTTTGTGTCCCTTAGTGGAGTGTGAGGGGTTGTTCCCTAGGCAACCTGACCAGGGTCAGCATGTTGTGCTCTTTGACTTACTGAGTGAGTTGCCATATGCAAATAAGGCTGGTGCCTTCAATCATTAGCATTAGAGCGCATTTGCATAATATGCACTTTTGCTTGTAAAAAAAAAAAAAAAGTAGGCCATGAGTGAGGCGGAAAAAAAGAGTTTGAGTAGTGTGTTTTCCTTTCCAACAAAACAAAGCTCTTTGACAAACACATTATTAGATGAAGCCACACTCCTACGAAACAAATAAGCTCCTGTCAGACAAGTCTGTGTGTGTGTGTGTGTGTGTGTGTGTGTGTGTGTGTGTGTGTGTGTGTGTGTGTGTGTGTGTGTGTGTGTGTGTGTGTGTGTGTGTGTGTGTGTGTGTGTTGTTTTTAATGAGGTTGATGCCTGCTAACGATGCCCTGGTTGACATAATGTGAAGAAAAGACGGAATATGTTTTCAATGTGTGACACAGACTGACTGTTTAAAGCTGTATACCTTTCATATGTGCTGTATGTGTATGTGAGAGTTGAAATCATGGATTTGTCTTCAGTAAGTTTCAAACAATTCATTCTCAAAAGATCAAAAAAGGCCACAGCAATTGTGTTCAGGTGTTGACAGTTCTTTTTAGTGTTTCTATCTGTTGGTGTGCCTGACTTTCTCGGTTTGTATTAATCTTGGTGTAGATTTTTTCTTTTTTTTTTATCAAAAAAATGTTTTTGCTAAGTAGCATTCTCTTTACATATATATATATACTGTATATATATATATATATATATATATATAATATAGCATATATATTTCTATAAAGCCAATGATGAGGGAGAACAAATGCTTTCATTTGTCATGACAGTGTCTTGCCTGCTATACATGTTTTTCTGCTACACAAATCAGCATGGTGTATTAAATTAAACATTTCGACAATTCCTAATATCATCATGGGCAATCTATTTTTTTCCTCTCTCATGAAAGCAATGCATGGTTTTATCTTTTGTATTTAAATGTAACAAATGGCCATTTATACAATTTTCTTCGTGTCATTTTGAGACTTTCGATTTTCTTAAAAAGAAACGAACTGCTATGAAACTTGATGCTGCGCCACATGGTTGTTTCTCAGGTACAACCAAGGAGGCCGTTAAGTGTAGATGCATGATGATCCCTTGTGTTTGCTTTTAACCTACAGAATGTAGGTTTTCATTGTGACTGTATATCTACATCAGCATCATGATTGGGGTCATCAGTAAATAATACACACTTTCACATTAAACCAAACACACAAGCAGTAGATCAGTGATCCTACACATAAATAAGCTTATCAAGTACGTCTCAAAAACCTTAACATGCAGTTTTTATAATTTTTGTTTTAAAAACCTCACTTTGCTTGTGCTTTTTTGTCACCTCTTTCCTCTCCTTTCTTTACTCATTTATCAGTCAGCTGTGCAGAGGTGTTGAATGTCCACATATGCAACAATTTTCATTTTAAGCTTTTTTTGTTTCCTTCTGCTGATAACTTGTTCGCCTGAAAGCTCAAGAAGGAGAAGCATCAAGCGGCTGGTACTCCTTCTGATCTGCATTCTTATGATCTATTCCCTTTCCTCCTTTTATATATAATTTATTTTGCCATTAATCCTGTAAGGTGTGAATCTTTTACTCTGTATTTTATCTCTTTGTCAGGATTACACAGAGTTTATACACATCCAGTAAGTCACTCATGAAGATCATAACTTTGTTTCAACCTTGAATGTGCAACAATTAAGCTTTTGCTTTTTATAGTTCATCTGACTGTCTGATCTTACTTTATGTTATGGCCTTTTTCTAGATTATATTAAATAATTTCTTTCATCAAAGTTCTACAAGCAAATTCTTCATTATTTGAATGTGGAAAAAAGATCTTGACTTTTAGACAAATATCTCCACAGCATTATGCTGCCACCACCATCCTTCACTCTAGGTCTGGTGTTGATCTGTTGGTGAGACGGGCCAGGTTTACTAAGAAACATTTACTTCACAATTATGTTCTAATTTGTTGTGATCCATCACATGAAGTCCTACTAAAATACATTGACTATTATGGTTTTAACATGAAATTGTAAAAATGTTCAGGGGATATGAATACTTTTGCGAGGCTCCACAGGTGTTACAAGGAATCTTTTTAATCCCTTATGGCATGCCACATATTGTCCTACAGGCTAACCCCGCCCATGGCTTTGATTTGGTGAGTGAAAAGATAATTATTTCACCTTTCACTTGAAATTTATTATCAGAGGGAGAGAGAGACAGGTAAATGACAGGTAATTGCTTTTCAGAGTCAACACCATTCTTCCTCCAATACACGAGAGCAAGTGGGGAGAGGTGAGGAATAGAAAAAGAGCTGGTGAGAACAGCGAGGCAGAAACAGAGTGGGATGAATGAGAAGGAAGGGCTAATTTCCATAATGAAAAGGTAATAATTTGTGGTGTTAGTGTTAGTTTCAGCCGAGTGTCTACGGCATGTCAGTTCCTTGCCCGAGGTCATTGTGTGGTACCAGCCATGCATACTAATTTGTTAACAAAACCTGCACGGCCTGCCCCTTCTCAAGGATGTCAGTTTCACCTTTCTCCCCTTTCCTCACTTCTTTCCGATTCAATCAACACCCACTCACTTTTCACTCATCATCCAGCTTCATCACTTCCTTTTCTTTCCCTGCATTTCCTTATCTTTTTATATGCTCTATGTGGCAATAACAAACAGAGCAATGAATTATATGAGAGTGTGTGATCTCAAAGGCAAAGGAATATGATTTTATAGTTCCTCTGACTTGTACTGTTTTTTTTACTGCAACATCGATAAAAGATGCTTCGTTCTCTTTGCACTTAACACACAGACACACACAATCCCTTCAACTCAGCAACATGAATGATTTAGGACGGTGCACATTGACTATCTGCCACCTGCCTTGGGCTCCGCTCAGGCCCACCTAGCTGCCGGCCCTGCATGTTAATGCCCAATGGATAGGGACTTGCATGTTAACATGCAGCAGGACATGAGGCAGGTTGACAGATTGACGGAGGAGACACTGTACACCTCCACAGCTGGTTCAAAATGAGACACTGTGATGTCGAGGGAGCTCTACCTTCAATTTGCTTTTTATTTTTTGCACGTTTAGCAGAAGTTGCTTCCTATGAATAACTAAGATCCTGTAAAAATTCAAAGGCATTTAATCATGGTTGTTTCAGAATGGTATGGAAATGTCAAGTGAAAGCATAACATAAGTATTCTCGTCAAATGGTAAGAGATTTTGTCATTTCTCACAACAGACACCTGTTTTAACAAATGCTTTTGGAAGGACTGGTAATGATTGCTGCTGTTGCTATGTGACTAATGGAAACTGGTTTGAAGTGCACTTCCCTTTTGCAAGCTAGAAGTTTGACTGTTTCTCTGCTCCCAGCACTGCGAGCCATCATGACATGCTAAGCCCTCATTGCTGCTGGAATTGAAGAGCAGCGTCGCTCTGGTTATGTTGTAAATGGAAAGGAAAAGGTCTTTGTGTTTGGTCACAACACAAACAGACTGAATCATACAGGAAAAGACCACACAGGGGCTGAAGGGTTTTAACTATAACTGCTGTCGCATATTTACATAAGGAAATGGCCTTAGTAAAACATTTTACACTGTTGATGACAGCAAGTTTTGCACTGATTCATATTTGACATGGACTAAAAATATAAGCAAAACTAGCAGTTTTGCTGTATTCTATTTCAATTGTACGATTGAAATTAAGTTACTGAACCATATATATAAGGTACATACAGTATATCTATCTAAATTCTTTTTTTTGACATATGGACATAGTAGGTTTGTTTTCCCTATAAAGCAAACAAAAATGATGAATCTGTCAAACCTATTGCACATATACCACAATCTGTGGTTTAGTAGCCCATCATCATTAATAATAATTTTTAATGATCTAATGCAGTCAAATCGCCCACTCCCACCTACGGTAACAAAAGTAATTAAACACAAGTTGTATAGATTAACATGATGCCCTTGAAACTAAGTGCATTTACATTTCTTTTTGCTAACTATAAGTTGTGTATGCTTTTATCTCAGGTAAACATGGAAGTTGTGTGGACAATGAGCATTTCATCTAATTAAAACATTCACCACACCATCAGTTCCATACATGCTCTTCTTATGTATGCATCGTTTTGCAGCAGACTAGTTCTTTACTCATTGGTTCTCTTGCCAAGCTGGTGTGTCTAAGGCTAATGTCTTGTCTTAGACAGCGATATGAGGTAATTGAAATTCATTGTATGTATGTGGTCACTTTTTACCCATTAATTTTTGTTTCCAACTCACTTGCTTTTCTAAATAGACTAGTTTGCATGAAGAATACTAATGTGTAACTTGCAGTCAATTTTATGAGGTTGAGTACTTTGCAGGCTTAGAGAAGGATGTTCATGAATTTCAATTGAGATTTTAAATAAGCAAGTTGGCATAATTATAAAAAGTTTGATTCATTTGACTTAGCATTAGTTGTTTTAAGTGACAAATGTATTTTTTGCAAATTTTAAGAACATCATGTAGCAAAGAAAAAACATGTTTATTTAAAAATAAAACAAATACAGCAGCTAATTACAGTGTTTAGAGAAAATGATAATATATTTGTGGAGAAGGAAATTTTTAACAAGGAGTGGAAATTTAGAACATTGGAAGGCATTGTGTTACTGTTTGGTTTATGTTTGTGTGCTCGTTCTCTAGATAAGGTTGTGTTTTCAGCGTAATTGGATTCTTGAATTCTACAACGTTTTACTCCATGTCTCAGTGGCAATGCAGCACAGCAATAGTCTCCACCGATCCACATTTCTTTACCACGTTGGTGTGTCACTGCTAGAAAATCATCAAAGACCAGACTGCTAAGGGATTTCATTGTTCTTATTTATGGGAGAATATTGTCCAACAGATTGCACTGATATTTGTCAATGCCATTCTTGTAGAGAAAGATAGCTGACTCGTCAAAACCTCACCAACCCCTCACATCAGTTGATCAATGTTTAAATTTCCAGTTACTGTGTGTAAGTTGTCTCAGTCAGTGGTGCCATGTCCCCTTTAAGTTAAGGCAGACATGCATGAATTCTAATTTGTACACATCTCATTGAAATGAAAACTATGGCTTTTGACAAGATAGTGAGGTTGCAGTGGACAAGGCTGTGATGTTTTGTGAAAGATTGTGCATGACATTTTTAACAGAGTCTGTAAATGAAAAGATGACTTCAGTAAACAGTAAAAAACTTAAAATTTAAATAAAAATAAAATCCAGACATTTGTGATTAACTTTTTTCTTGTGAGGAACATTTTTAAATTTAAAAAAATAGCAGTTGTATTAATGTCTGTAGAGTCCCCTAATATTGAATAACTTTAAATGGTATATTATATTAGCACAATATTGGGTTTCTGAGGCTGCAGAGTGAAGTCTCTTAATGAAAAAATAAAGCAGGTCTCTAAAACATGGAGTTGCCACTTCTATGTTCATACTACCTTGTGAGAGCATACACCACAGGTGTTCCTAGATTATTGACTACCTGATAGAAGTCATGTCCCTACAGCTGTTATGTGTAGCAGTGTAGCAGCTTATGTTCTCTTAATTAATCTATATGATTGCTCTGGGATGATACATCTAGTCATGTTGGACAAATTTCCCAAATGTCCTAGGAGTCAGGGGCAGGAATAAAAATTCTTTACTGTTTTAGATTGGGAAGCTGTCTATTTTTTTTTTTTTTTTTTTTGCATTACATGCTCCCTACTATGCAGACATCAAATGGCCTGAGTGCGTGGAAGAAGAAAAAAAAGATCAAAAGAAAGGGAGAAAGTTGAATGTAGAAATACTTCCAGTGTTTTCTTGTTGGTCACTGAGGCATGGATAAATATTCTTCCAACAATAAGTGGAGGCGACAGAGGTTGTCGGAGAGCATGCATCCATCTCCGTCCTCTCCACCACTCTGCTCTCCTTTCCTCTTCTCTTGATCGAGGTCTATAGTATTGGTAGAAAACAGTGGGCTGTTTGCTTTTAAATAACTTCATAAATTGCACCAACTATGGAAAGGTAATATAAATTATTCATTTGACTCTTCTTTTGTTGGTGTCCTTTTCAGGTAGAAGTAAATAGTTAAAATGGTTGACTCTTGATTATAGAATATTCCCCTTTGTTTGCAGACATGGTCATTATAATGTGTAGTGTTTCTGTGAGCCCATTAGCCCTGAGCCTTACCCACACACAACAACCAAACCCACCCTGTCCCCATTTGAGAATATTCATTTGCAGCAAAGGGGTGGTTCGTTTTTTATTCTTGATTGCACTCGATGGGAGCAAAGGCATGAACATCGACAATTCCCTTTTGACAGTTTGAAACTCAGTGTATATAGCCATGCTGAAGTCACTGTAGCGTGTTAAGCTGTGGTTACAAATTATTAGCTGCAAGCAGTGTGGAAACAGAGCAAGTGGCTCTTGTTAGACATGGGGATTTGAAAACCTGCATCTTGTCTACAGTGTTGAATGTGTTCAAAGCTCAGTGGCTTCAGACCCCACTCCCCACAGGGATATTTATGGAGAATACATTGAACAGCATACTGATTCCTTCTAGGATGGATATGTTTCATTGAGCGGGATGCACAGTGGTAACACTGTTAACATACAACAAGGAAGTCCTGAGTTCGAATCCCTGCCAGGGGTCTTTCTGCATGGACTTAGCATGTTCTTTTTATTGTATTCTCAGAGTACTCAGGCTTCCTACGACAGTTCAAAAATATGGCTATCAGGTTAATTGGTCTCTCTAAAACTGTTCTTAAGTGTGACTGTGTGTGTGTATAGTTGTCTGTCCTCTCTCTCTCTCTCTCTCTCTCTCTGTGTTGCCCTTTGATGGACAAGTGACCTGTCCATATTGTAACTTGCCTCTCGCCCGACTACAACTAGAGATAGGCATCGGCCCTCCTTGTGACCCTGCAAGGATAAGCATGTTTAGATAATGGATGAATGGAAATTGCATAGTATGCATAGTGCTTGTTCTGGTAAATCAAACAATGTCATTGAAATGATTACAGGCGTTTATATGGATCCATCATTGCTCTGGGTAATCGCTTTTGTCAGTTGGTGGATAGACAGACGGCCATGCAGGGCACTCTGAGGGCAGCAGACGTTTCTGCCTCCCCTGGGTCGGTGATGAGGCAGAGCCAACACAACAGGAGGCCAGCTGACACCTGGGTCACCCTAAGAGAGTCTGCTGTTCATCTAGCCTCTTTGTCTCACTTCACTTTTCAGGTCTCAATGGTCCTGAGGCCACTGTCTCTCTTTCTCACACCACACCACACACACACCACACACACACACCACACACACACACACACACACACACACACACACACACACACACACACACACACACACACACACACACACACACACACGCACGCACGCACTGTGTGCACAGACTACTTTTATGTTTGTGTATTTGTGGTTTCCTCCAAAACTGGAAGGCAGAAACGAGCTTGGGAGAACAAATAATTGCAAATGTCAAAACAATGGAGTATAAACTGCTAGCTTGCAGTGAGTGTTCATTATTTATCATATTGGTATCTGAAGCATGCTTGTGCAAAATCTGTAGATGACATTTAATATAGTAGGGATTGGACAACATTAAAAAGAAAGGATTAGATAATATTGTCAAAACATAAAGGTCTAATCGACTCCATAGATGATAGTCCTGGGTATTGTTTGCTGCAATAAAGGTTCATTATAACTTTCAGTTTGAAAAAACTGCCCACAAATTGATACTCTTATCCTTTTACAAGACTTTTTGGTTGCCCAAACCTAATGAAAACAGTTCACACCAGCTGATTTTGCTATACATGCAAACCTTTTGGACTTAGGTAATGCCGTCAAAAAATATAACATTAAACATTTAGCAAGAAATTTATTAAAATAAATATTGAAATAAAAATCCAAGCAAAGATAAAATGCACATGATTCCAAACTATTATGTAGTTCCAATGGCAAAAGCTATAACTCCAACAGAACACTAACCAGAAGCACACAGTTCCTGCTTCGTCATTGCTGCCCGTTCTTCAGAGAAACATGCTGCTTGCTGGGCTGCTAAATCACGGTCATTCTGCTCCAAATGTTGCTGCGTGCGTTCCGGCTCTGCTCATGATTAAACTCATAATTACACTCTTCCGTACTGTACTGCTTTTTGATAGCAGAATGCATGTCCGCTGCTCCACTGCTAAACATTGTTTGGAGTATTCCGTGACGTAAATCACAGGGCCAATCAACAAATGTAGTCTGCTGTCAATAAAATTGCCTGTGTGCAAATACACTGCTTGTACTACCCCTGAAGTGCTTACAAAAAGCAGGGAAGTGCTGTTAATGGAGATGAATTTGCCTGGGGCAGAAACGGTTAAAGCCACGCATGTGAAGAAGAGGCTTTAATGTGTGCATTATGCTTAACACTGTGTCATTTCTGTTTGAGGCTCTTATACAGTGACAATAGACGCTAACATCTAATAGCAACCTCCAATTTTTAAAGCATGTCATCATTACAATGGGAATTATTTCCTTGTATATGATTGAAACCTAAGTAATTCTAGAAAGGTTTGGAAAGCTTAAAATGACTAGCTTATGCTCAATAGCTTATGCTCGAGACCTCATTTCACAATTTCTCAATCACAAAAAGGCACTCTACTTGTCAAATTGAACTTTTCCATACAAGGAGACATCCAGTTTCTGTCTCCTTGTAACTTCATCTGTTGAATCCTTATTTTGAATTAGGGAAGGAAGTAGCAAAAGTTGCATGGTTGTGTAACAAAGTTGGCTGATAGAGCGTGCTCAGTGGGCTGGCTGGCAGTGGCTGTGAAAATATTTCTACAGTGACTTCAGATTTGTTAAAGCACAATTTGCAAATTGTGCAGCCTTTGCGCTCTCAACTTACAAAAAAAAAGTATAAATGCTTAGTTTTCCATAATTAATAAATGTGTGTGTCCTCATTCTCACGGACAGAATATTGTGAATTGTCTTGTTTGACGAACCTTGGAGAAAGGCTCTGTCTATAATAGAATTCAGTGAGGAGCCAATTACCAGCAGTTGTCATTTTAGGCGTGGTTCCACCTCCTGCTGTTTCTGACTTAGACGCTGTCTTCAGTAGAGAGGGTAAAAAGAGGTGCAGCCTTGATTGGAGCAGATGTGACATGGTTGTCGGGTGACCTACTTCTGTCCATATTATGAATTAAAATTGTATGATGGAGACTAGGGCAACTAATGAATGTTACATGTGAAGGTGGGGCCAAGTAAGTTTGTGAAGAAGGAAAGCAAAGGTTACAGGGATGTACTAAATTTGTCTTTAGCTTTGTGTGCTTACGCATGGTGCCATTTGGATGAATATGTGGATTATGTTTCTGCATATCATTAAAAAGATACTGGTAGTCTAAAGAATAAGCACATGCAAGAAAGCTGACCCGCATACAGCCCACCAAGCCTGAATGGCTAATGGCCCTTTAATTGGCAGAGTGTTTTCTGGGAGGTAGCTGTAGACAGATGTTATCTGGTCCTTTTCTCCGTAGGAGGTGAGAGTAGAACTCTAATGGTTGCTGCATATGGAACTAAGACCCAGGGTGGAGACATGGCCTGCTGATCTGGCCCCTTTTAGCTGTTGAATTAGTTAGCGTGGGATGACTGAGGAAGATATATTTCCACGTTTTGTACCAGACACAATTTTTGCCTGCATCAGCAAACCTCTTGTCCACTGATGTGGACATAAAGTAACAGTGATGGTTTCAGTATTTTGCTCTTGTGGTCAGCTTGGGCTTTCAGTTGGATGTTGTATTTGATAAATACACAGTGACTTCGCTCATAAAAAGTTGTTTGTCTGTCTTGGCCCATATCCTTGTTTCTCTGTCTTTGTGGCTCCTTCTTCCTAATATTCCCTCTCATTTTTTTCCTCTGCACTTGCTTCGTCTCTCCTGCTCCCTCTGGCTCAGTGAGGCACAACTGCGTGTTGTGAAAGATCATATCCTCTTGACCTTGCTCCAGGAGCTCTGATATATTTCATCTACCATCGATTTTCTATCCTCTGTCATTTTTTTTATCACCCACTCCCTCTGTTGCATTGCCATTTTTCATCCTCTCCACAAAATCATTTTCATCTCATCCCATACAAACATGCTAACAGAATTTGTATTAGTTGGAAAAAATTAAGCTAGGGGAGTAAAGACAAAGGACAATGTGACATTCTAAATCATTAAATCCTGAGGAATATTGCAGACAGAAAAAGAGACGGAGAGGAAAATCAAATACCACAAACTTTTACTTTGAGGAAAAATTAAGATAAATTGGATATTTATCTTAAATGCAATTAGCTAATCGCCCCAATTTAGTTAATTTTAGCAATAAAAACTGTATTTGTAGATAGTCATCTAAACTTTTACAACAGCCTGTTAAGTCTATTGCTCGTATTACATCTGAATAATTTTGCAATGTAAAATAAGTGTATCAGTGGGATACAGTGTTGTCTGAGCAGATATTAACTGTGACAATTTATGTAGGCACTGGTTTAGGTTTTTTGCAGTCTTCTTAACTGAACAACCGCCACGTTACTATTCTAAAGCAATTTTGGTTGATGATAAATGTTGTATCAGTCCATCTCATCGGGCCCAACTCAACAGTCTGTTGTATATCTATTGAGACTTGGGGCAATCAACCACCCAGTTGATTGGGCGGATTGAGCTTCAATTAATGTAGCTTTCTTAAAGTAACATGCGTGCTCTTTGTGCACGCATGTTACTTTAAAAATGGGATTATTGCTATCTTTAAATATAGCATTGTTTCATTTTCAGTTTGAGTTGTGTTAGAATCATGTAACTAGCTGTTAGCCTCCAGACTTTTAAGGAGTCAATTTACCACAAATTCAGTTCATTACTACACTTTTCTGCTACAGTTAAATTACCTGTTACCATTAGTAATTTTACACAACCCCCACTTCATTGAAAACATTAACTATCCCTTAAAGAACCAGCATATGAAACAACCATTTCTTTAACCGTCTGCAGTGATGGCAGCACATTGCTTTGAGGTATTTTTAAACTCTTAGATGTCACCACCTGTGAGATTAAAGAAGATACACAAAGTTGGTGAATATTTTTGACCCTGATGCCCCTCATAATGCGTTCTGACTAACACAGTCTGTCCCATTAGCATCCATGCTGTCAAGGGGCAGGAGGTCAGCTTCAGTATTGGTGTAACGGTCAGGGTTCAGGGTTATTGATACGCAGACTGCGTAGGCATCATGTTTACTGTCCATAGAGGTGACTTGGCTTGTGACCCGCTGCCCTCTTGCATCTGGGTTCTTAGGGGAGAATGAATTTTACTCGTTTTTAAATGCTTTTCCTCAGCTGTCACTCAATTTCTTTAATCAGCTCTTATTGATGTGTCTGTGCCTCATTAAAGAGGAGAAGAGGGTATGAACATAGTAGAAAGATGGCAAAACATGAGCCGTCTCACAGAGGAATACAAAGGGCAGGGTATTTCCTGTCTGTTCATTTTATCATTTTCCTATATTTCTCCGTTGTAAAACACATTATAAGAGCTGACATCCCTGCAGTGAATGGCTCCCAGAGAGTCATACCTTTCCTTGCTCAAAAACACGACTACTGAAGAGGAAAGCACAGACTAGCGATAGCAAGAACAGGCTCCCTATTGATTTGGCGGCTTCATTGAAAACAGAGTTATGCAATGGCTTCCTTCAGCTTTCTCGCCATTAAAAGTAATTATTGTCTTAATTTACCATGATCAAAATTCAGGATGTGTGAGTGCACGTGCATGTGGTTATGTAATCAGATGAATTCATGCTCTGATAGATATGTCTATTGCTAGGAGATTTTGACTACTAATTGTATTAGGATTGTTCCCTGCTATAAAAATAGACACTTACATAATTTTGTCTGTAGCTTATTTGTCTCTATCTTACCCTTTGTTTTCAATCTTAAGTTGAAATTTTGAACTGTGTATGGAAAATAGATGGATGAATGGATAGAAGTGTCTAATCTTTTTTTCTGTTTTGACATTTTGTTAAAATTAACAACTAGAGAGGCAATCATATAATGTACACATGAACATATACATGGGCAACAGTGGCTCAGAAAGACGGACATTTCCTGTTCTAGGATCCAAAGGGGGAACAGAGTTTGTTTGGCAGCAGATTTTTTTAAGCAAACACTTTTTTATAATTAAACTTTCGAAATATTACGTCGTTTTAAGCTGTACTTAATGCTAGCTTCTTAGTACTCTAGCTTTTCTCAAACTTTATGTCCAAAAGATACAAATCTTACTTCTGGGTAGGTTTAAGAATCCAGAACAAGCACAGATAAGCAAATCCTGTTTCTTAAATATGCTTACAACTTATAAGCAAAATAAATGTCAAATTATGCTAATAAGAGACTGTAATTTCTACAGGAAAATATAGAGAATTATAAACCTAAAACAAACTTAAACTTAGCCAACTTAATAAATGTTGCAGTTTTAACAAATGAAAATGTCTCACTTGACTGACTAGAAAAAACAACAACAAAACAGAACTAAAGTACAAGAAGACACACTAATATCAAAGCAACTGAGCGAAGACTTGCAAATACCAAGAAATAACTTAATGTGTAAAACTGCATTTTATACCTTCAATGTGATACTAAAGCATAGGATAGGTATCAAATTAGGTTTTATTTTCCAACTTCTGTTTAATTTTTCATAATTCCAAGTATTCCAAAACAATTTTTCATCCTTTAAAACGTTCTCATTAAATACTTAATATAAAAATTTGGACACTTGAATAGAGAATGACCTGAATTATGTAGGGTTTTTTTTTTGTAAAGCTCCACAGCCACATTTGTGAGCTAAATATTTTCTACATATGATCAACAATGTAGTTTTATAAATGTGATCTTAATTGCCCAACCAGTAGCTACTGATGATCAAAATGCTTTTACACCAAATTGTATTTTGTTGAGTTAGATGTTGTGGATGGTGTTCTGATTTACAAAGCTGGCTTGCTTCCTCTCAGTAATGAGGCTCTGGTTGATCCTTCATATCAGAATATTTTCTTTTTGCAGTCCCAAATAACTGTTTGAACAGAATCTACTGTGGGAGCCTATTTTTCCGTTTGATAAACAAAGTTTGTTGCTTTGTAGTTGTAGTTATTAATGAACAATGCTGTGCTGCAGTCAGGCCTTTATCAAACGGCTGTCTGTCTCCAGGAGCGCAGAGCTTCAGCTGAGTGGTTCAGAGAATACAAGCTGAGAGATCGCAGCCAAAATGACGCGCTTTCTGCTCTCTCAGAGTGAGAAGTTAACTCATTGAACACTTTCAGTTTTGGAGATTTGTTACAGTAAATGCACATATTATCAAATGCTATCATATTACACGGTTTTTATATGTTGTTTTAAACGATTTAAACCACATGCTTTGCACCGTTGCCTTGGTCCGGATTGATGTGTTGTTCGATCTGAAGGCCAACCTGAGTTTGGACTTGATGAAAAGCTGTTATGCACTGTGGTCTGAACAGTGAATTAAAACCCATCAAATTTTAGCATAGAGGCTTGTTCCACCGTGAAGATAGACAGCAGGCTGCTCTCCTATGATGTTTAACTATATTAGGCCAGTGTGAGTCCAAGTCAAGTGTAGACCGACTCCTTTTCATTAAAAATGCAAACCAGTTGATGCATTACGTCTCTGAAGAAAATATTGCTTTCAGAGAGTAGGAAAACTTCACCAAACTAGTGTAACTGTGACTCATCATCCAATATGAAATCCTGCATTGTCTTAACATTTTCTTAACCCACCTCTAAAGAGAAATAGTAGATTCAACTCAGACCTAGTAAGCATCTTTCTTATGACATATGAGTCTTTGATTTAGAATTTTTTTTATTTTTATAAACATCTGAAGTGCAATAATTATTTTGAGGGATGATGTAAATTCACTATAGATCCAGCTATTCTCCAGTATTTTTGACATTTAGTGGCCAAATGGATGTACAATGCAGTAGGTGTCATTAGCGTCCACTTCTTCCACCAATGTTTAATTTTTAACATAGATACACATCACAGCACAGGATGTAGACTTTGCAACTGTTGGTAGCAATATCAGGAATGCTAGCTGACAATTTATGTGTCAGTCTTACAAGGTGCTTGTCAGTGCAATTCTATAAATGTTGAAAAACTGAAAAACATGGTTAAAATTCAGCTTAATCACTATTAATTCAGCATTATGCATTTTTATTACAAGTACCTCTAACTGGTTCATAAATATATGTAATTGATGAGCTTGACATATTCAAGAATTTTGCTTAAATATTTGCTTAGACATGACAAAATGTTTTTATTAAATTGCTAAAATAGTCTCTGACTTTTGTATAAAAAAAGCCACCAGGAAATGCACTGTAATGTTTAACAAGCATTAAACATTGATCTGCACTAAACTAAATGTTTAAATATATATGGTTTTATTTTTTTTATTTTTTAAAAATAGTGAAGTTTCAGAATGACATATGAACTGTTTTAAGTTTGTACTGAAATTTTCTTTTTAAAATTATCTGAAAATCTCTGTTAAGGATCAAATTCGATGTATCTGGCCCTACCTGACCCTGTCTATTTGATGAGAGTGAGCAGAGGATATGGTGAGAATGTTGACCTCATGTATTTTCATGGTTGACTTAAGCTTACCTGTCCCTGTGGAGGGGGAAAGGATTGTAAATTGCAGGCCATGACATTCTATTCCCTGTGTGCTCATGGTTGGCTGTGCTCATGGTTGGCATCTGGTGGACAACTCGTCCCACAGCTAGCGTTGTCCACAACTCACTCAGCACCGAGACCAATGAAACCCTGATGTAACATTTGCATGTACAAGGAAATAAGTGTGACAATTGTTTTTAGACTATAACAAGAATATAAAAAAATAAGCTGTACATGTATGTCTTTAAGAAGAGTTCTACTTCTGGATACATAATGAATAAATCCTCAACATCAGCTGTAGCAATATCTGGTCTGATCCTGAGAACACATGTGAGGAAAAGCCATTTTAACTAGAAAATATTTTAATTTACTCAAATGTTAACCAAATTAGTTATACTGTATAACCAGAATGTTGGTTTGATTTTAAAAACAGTTTTAAGCTGAAGTCACATTGGAATGTGTATCCTTATTTTAAAACACAATGTACAGATTTATACAATGTGCTATGTAGGCAGAATATATTCAGTAAATGTAAGGGTTTTAAATCTTTTATAACTATTTTTTAGAATTGTATTTAAAATTCACACTGTGGTGTAATCTTTAAAGCAAAGCCACAGGTTATACTTAATAAACATTGAGATTAAATCACATTTCTTTATTTTGTCATGTTTATAAATTTAAATGTATTATGGTAAAAAAAAAGAAAAGAAAAAAAATTGATAAACCCTCCACTAAATTTAAACCTAAAATGTTTTTTTGAAGTCTTTGTTTTTAGACCTTTACATTAACTGTGCTTCTGGTCCCAATTTAGATCAGTGAGCTTCTAAAAAAATACTTAGTCACAAAAACACAAAAATATTTTTTGATAGTAAATTCTAGATTTATAAAATGATTAAAATATTCTGCTAACATAGCAGGTACAAAATGTTTGAAAAGGTGATACAAACTGATGCAAGGGGGGTATAAAGGTCCAGTAGCAGACTCGGCCTTTTGGTGACCAGTTGTTTTGGGTGCAAAAAGAAAAATAACAAATGACTTGTAGGAAAAATACTTCATTTAAAGGTGATGGTATAAATCAATATTAAGTAGCAATGCAGGCAAAATATGTTTGTTTATCTGGTAAAAAAAAAATATGGTGTGGAAGTCTTAAAATGAAAAAGGGAGATTGTTTTTTGCTTTATGCACTTATATATGTATGTAAAATTAATTCCTGATAAAAGTTAGGTCCTACTAAGAGCTGGATCTAACTAGAGCCTAGTTGTCTGCTAAAGTGCTTTAAAATGACATTGTTTGCAAATAAAAAATGACAGGTTAATAAACTCCAAATGAGTTGAAGAGAAGTGAATTGAACTGATTTAAACTGGTCTTGATCAACTTGCTTGACCCCAATCCCCTTCTCTTTCTCTGTCTCTTTTTCTTGTAGGTGAGTACTGGAAACCTGTCTGTAGGCACCATGGTCATAAGAAGCACTCACAGTATGCACTCATTTTTTTGTGTCTACTTCCACTCCGGAAATTTATCGTGATATTTGAGGGCATCTACACTTAACTTCCTTGAGTAATGGCTGATTATAGTTGCGGGCGGCACCATAGATAATCATTAGCCATATGCACTGTGTACTGGCATCGCTCAAGATTTAGAGTGCTGTCCGCGGTGCTGAAAACAAATCCATCGCTGCCAATACGTTTGCGCTCGGTTGTGTAATAGGTCCATTCTGTGTGCAAGAATCTGCGGGAGCATGTGACGGTGTCTGCCCGTCCATCTTTACAGTGTGCTCGTGTGTGTGAAGCGGTGTGTGTATGCGCGTGTAGCTCCATTATCTTTGCGTCTGAGCAGTTTTCCCATCCCATGCATCATCCACCCCCGTCTGTCTCCATGTCAGGCCTGATAACAGCTCCTATTGCCCACAGAGATGACTAATCAATAACACACAACCATGGGAACAACAGCTTGCTGTCCGTGCACACACACTCGGAGCGGAAATATTGGCACACTGTCCGCAAACATTGCATTGACTGCTGTAGGCTAACAAAGAACCTGTTGTTCGAGATACCAAGAAGACTTCCACGACAACCCGGCCCCCCTCACCCCCCACCATCACTATCGCCACAACTCCCACGGCTGCTACGTACCTTTACATCAAAGGATGTGGAAATGCATGTGTTCAACAGACGTACCAATCTGCCAGCAGGCACAGAGTTAGTCACGTTTTATCAGCCTGACAGTATCACTGTGTGGTCCTGAGGATGTTTCTGCTTACAAAGAGCCTTTTTTCTCCTTGCATCATGCACATGATTTGTTGTTACCTCCTTATCTGCTCATGTTCGGCACTTTAATTCTTTTCTGCTACGACTCCTGTCAGCTTTCACAGAAGCTAAATCAGGAAAGCTAAATCTACTTGCTGATTTCATTTGATTTGATGCCCCTTACCTTCAATCAGTATCCCAGTCACCCTCAGCAGAATAGCTAAAGCTAGATGACAATAAATGCATAAAACCCTCAGAGAGAGTGATAACACACACTCTCCTCTTTTTCTCTTCTAGTCTATTTTCTCCCACCTTTCAAGGAGGTGTGATTCCCATAGACAGACTTGCCTGTAGAAAAAGCTTGTCTAGTGCCCTGACTCCCCCTGAGGTGCCATTCTGACCCAATAACTCCTTCACTCCTCTCTTATGTTTCATTCACTCCCCTTTTTCTGTTTCCTTCTTTCCCCTCTCATCCTCCACTCGCTCTCTTGTCACTCGCTTTCTCTCCCTCCGGTGGCCACAATGCTGTAATTGAGTTTTTTATTCAAGTCAATTAAAAGTGCAGTCCCCGTCGAAGACAAAACAAGTCGACGGAGCTGCTTTTTCCTCTTCTTTTTTCCTCGGGCTCCCTCATTTTTTATTCAGTCCACTCTTTATATCACTCAGTAGCTAAGAAAGCACGGGGTGTGTACTTTCATTTCATATGTGTCATTAAACTGTTTTGACATTGTTTACAATGTAATTTATCTTTCTGTATGACACCCCACCCCCTCCCCCAAAAGAAATCCTATTTAAATGGTAATTCAAACTTCCATTAAGTTGGGGTCTTTGTGAATGCCATACAGAAGTTAGTCTATTCCTCCATTCTGCCTCAGCAAACATCTGAGGCATGATTGTTTACTCCCAAAAAGCCAAATATTCATCAAACAGATAGATCAGCAATGCTGTCTGCAGTCCATTATGCTTTCCTATCCTCATTTATTGGTGTATCGTGTTACTCACTGAAGTGATGAATCATATTCCTGAGTTCAGAGGGATCATCTGTGATGCTAAAGTATTATGGTCAGATGCTATTTGCCATTGCTAATAGCTTTGTAATCAGCAAAAAGTTTCTCAGACATTTGAAAAGGCTGGTCCGTCTCAGACGCCGAGTGCAGTTTTGCTTACAAATTCACATGCAGATGTTGACACGAACTGAGCTACACATTACGTCAACTCAAAAGATCCTCCTCCTCTCATTTACTAAATTTTAATTTGGTTTGTGCAAAATGAAAATATGGCAAAAGTGAAGGTGATGTTTTCATATGCAAATGAGGGATGTAAAGTGAGACTTCCTCTATTTGTTGAAGAAAAAGCCAGAAGATTTATAGTGGCTGCTGGGCTAATTTTCTATAAATACTTTAATCAGCAAACCATTCAGAGTATATTTACAAAAAAATGCAGCTGCTCCTCCACTTGGTCTCAGACATTCATCTTCGTTTTCCAGGTGAACCATGCTGACTTTTGTAGCAACGTTTTAACTGACAGACTGACAATTTTATATAGATACCAGTTTTGCTTATTTTTTAAGTCATTTGATCAGTTGAATAGGTCAGCTTAGTTAATGTATGATGATAATTTGCTAATGGAGACATGCCTAATTAAAGACTATGTTTCTTAGTAGTGCCCTGCGTTCCCTGAGATGACAGCTGCACAGGATGCAGTGTGAGAAGTGGGTCATGTCTTCTGCATTTCTAAAAGCTTGATTTAATTTGGGAAAAGGGAAATATTGGTATTAAGTTTTTTGGTATATGTTTACTTTGCTTTATATTAGCTACATTGTTGTAAGTGTGTTCCATTAAAGAACACTGGTCATTTTCTCCCTTCACCATTTCACATTTTAGTAGATTTGGTGGTTTTGTATCTAGGCTTTTTAAGCCCAAATGAGGTAACTGCTATATTATTTTTAATGATTTCCCAATAGTTCAAGATGTAAAAAAGAGAGATCAAAATCACAATGAATACAAATAATTATAAACTAATCAGCTTTAAAAAAAAACAACTAAGAATCTTCATAGTAGATGTCCCAAAATTTGTGTGTTTTTATTTAAGCCAAAAATAGTGCATCAGGGTATATACTTTTGATTATGTCTTTAAAAGAAAATGTTCTTTGATTGGCTCTGATTGGCTTGAATACAAAAATTAATTTCTCTTAATTAAATTAAACAAAACAAAGTAAAACAAGCCAGTTTTAATGTGGTGAATTTATTTGTGCGTTTAAAATGAAATTATCTAATTATTTATCACTGTGCTTTATCAAAATACTTGCAAAGGTAATTAGCCTGATGTGGCTAACTACATAGCTGTGAAGGATTTGTTTACAGGTAAAACAATGGTAGAGGAAAACCTTCTTGTCCCCATGGGGCAATTAGATTTACAGCACAGTTGCAATCACAAGCACTTATTACAGGAAACCTAGAAATACACAGAATAAATAATGATAATTAAAAAATATATGATGCAGACAGACAGCAAGAGACAACTTATATGTTATATTCCTTCTTCTCATACTACTGGGTCTGGGACAAAATGTTGGTGTTTGTGTATAATATATGTATAAGTCTGAAAAGGGGGAATTGATCCAGAGCCTTGGTTAACCAGTAACATTTGCATTGTAAGCTGCTGACATGGATGTTCTCCTGGGAAAACAAACATCACTTACTATTTGAATATTCCAGTCCATCAGTGTAATCATTAGTGGCTCATTCACAGAGACAAAACCAGTTAACCATGAGGTGGGAAGAGTTCATGATGCTGTCTGTGCATCTCCTTGTAAAATACTTTTCATTCTTTATCCTGAGAATGAGAGCAGTGTAAATGCAGTGAATAACTGAGGAAACGATTATTAATACAGCTTGTAACACTCAGACGTTTATGCATTTATTCAGGCAATACTCACAAAGTTTACTTCAAGAGACAAGATATTTGTCTTTGTCATTTGGACCAAGCTTGACCAATATTACTTAACTTTTGAGCAAACCAGGTAGATTTTCTGGACACATACTGACTTTATGTTTTCATTCATGCGTAATGTCTGATTCTGTATGTTGACCAAATGCCAGTCACTGAAGAACCTACTAACTCAATGGGAACAAAAACATGCAGCCCATTGACAAAAACATAACCAGTATTTATATAGCACAATAAATGTGTAAAATGTGTAGTGTTTACCAGCTGGTTCTGTACATTTGGCATATCAGTATTTGGTGGCTGATTCATTTGAACTGTAAATAAAGGTTATTTATCTGAAGACTGGCATTTTAAAGGCCATTCCAAACCCTGCTGACGTCAAATTAAAGTTGTTTTTTATGTATTTTATCCCATAAGCTGTTTATCTGTCTTGAATTAGCATCGACATGAAGCACAATCAGTAGTTGACATTTTAAGTGCTGTACTGTATAGCATTCTTTTACAGATTCAAACTCTTATTTTTGACATTTTGAGAGTGAATATTTTAAGGTCTCTAAAAGGTGTCAGTGGTGTGTTATATAAAGAGTTATTTGTATCATATGCTTTATTATAGTTGATTCAGCTTTAAGTCCATGCATCTCTCCTGAATCATTTTAGTTTTTTCCAGTTCACTCACCTTCATTCTATGAAATATCAACTGAAGTATTAGAAAAAAAAATCACCACTGGAAAAATACATTACTTCAGTGGAAAAACATTGTGGTTTTACATGACAGAGCCAAATGTTGTCTACTTCCAAAGTAATTTAACTTTTAATAAAAATAAAGGACAAAGTGCACACATGACTAGCAATTGCTTGTAAAAAGTTAACCACGGGGTGTGGCAGCGGGGCAGGGGTAATGTGAGTGACCTTTAAGGCCTCACTCTTTCACACAGCTTTTACGGGTTTGAGTCTTTTTTCCACATTTTCCATTTTAAATGTGCCATAAGAGCAGATTATCTGGAAGAATTGATTGCTTAGTTTTGAAAAAGTAATTTTTTTATTTGCTTTAGTTAATTTTTTAGGCTTTTGATTGACTGGTCAATGAGAGTTGTTTTTTGTACCTATAAAAGCCGCTTATATGATATGTTATGTTATATGTTGATTTAATTTACATAGAAATTGTTATTCATATACTGTTGTCAGCATATGACAACAACAACAGCACAATTATGAATTACTATGGAACTAAGTATTGTGACCAAGTACTGAAGATTAACTTTAACACAGAACTGGGTTCATATAATTGCCGTAACAGTAATGCTAAGAAAGCAGGGGGTTAAAAAAGAGCTTCACAATACATCAAATCACATTCATTATTGTAATATCAGTGTTGGCAATTTTGAAGTTGCAAAGTATTTGAATCTGAATATTTAATAGGATACTACATTCAAATGTCATACATTCGCACTTTGCATATTGATAACATATCCGTTAGCAAACCCAGTGGACTTAATAAATTACCCAGCCTTGAGGTGGTGTGACTCATGGTCTGCACTACTAACTTGCATAAATGTGTCAAGAATGTATCTCTGCTATATCCCTGAATGACACTAACAGTCAATGTCATATTGGGTAACTGTAGTAGGTAACATAAGCCAAGTTTATGTGCCAGTTCAAGTAAAACACCCATGAAAGGTAAAGACGAAAAGAACGGTTTCCGAAGTTAATATGATAATTTTTATACTTACAGACAAATTCTTCCACTAGTTTTTATACCAACATGTTTTTTTAATTATCAGCTTTCTAAGTGGTTGAAACTGAATGATTTATTTAGCATGTCTGCTCTCTTTTAGGAAAAAAAAACACTTGCAGGCAAAAGTATTTCCAGTTTTTTTCTCACAAAATTCTAAGAGACACTGAAGACAGATGACACCCCCTCCAACACTCAACTATGCACTAAGATCTATCTTAAAAAAACATATTGGATGTTAGCTGCACTTATGCTTTTGTTAATTTTGTACCTTATTACCTCACCACTTTTGGAGCAAGTTAAGTTTCTACAATGAGTTTCCATGGTGATACCCCCTGGTAAGGACTGAACCAGTTTTGCTGCACTGAAATCCCAGGGTTAAACTAGCAGATACATGACTAAGCCACTTTATATTATATCGCAGGACACCTTAACGTTTTGGTAAAATACTATCTCTCCTTTACACACTTTTGCTGCTGAAGATCCTCAGTAGCCTTTATTCTTCTACTGTGATTGAGTTTTCCTTTGATATATTAGATTTTAGTTTGATTCATCAGTTTCCAGCCGAAAGCGTCTTAGTCCTGACAAGTATTCTGTGACTTGACAGGACTGTGGTGTTGTTTTGGAGGATCTGTCCTTCAGTCGACCACAAAAATATAATTTGCTTCCCTGTAGAGCTACTGCTGACACTCTTGACAATTGTTGGGGGGGAATTCAAGAGAGGCTTAATTTGAAAGCTGGCTGAGGAGCTTTGCACTTTCTTTCAAAGGTGTCTTGAATTTATATTGTTTTGGTCTATTTAGTGTCTGCAATACCAGCCCAACCACAAGTGTACATATTTATTATACGAGGAGAATTTTAGCTGTCAAATTAATATTCAAAATCATCTTAAGCAAACTCTTCTTGTAGTTCAAACACAACTTTAGTAGAATGAATATGAATGGCGGTTCTGTCATTTTTAAACCATTAAAGTATGCTTCTCACAAAATTCTAATGAGCACATATTCTTTCTCAAATCCAAACGCTCCAAGTTGGCACAGTAAGCATAGGACAGATACACTCAGATACCTTTGTCAGCTCAACTCAGCAGGATGTAATGATATTGATGACAGAAAGTCATCACGGAGGACATGTACCTCAGCAGGAAACGTCTTAGCTGAAGCATGCTCATTCTGTACTCATCAATTCTTTAGCAACCACCAGTCACCACCCACCTCCCCTCCCCCACCTGGGTACAGCAGCATGCCTTACACCTTTTGCTCTTTTTGCGTTTACGTTCCTTGTAGACACAGACAATGATTCTTGTGAGACCGGTTCTGTTCAAAATATTTCACTCACAACTGTGAGTGCAGATGAGTCCAAAATATGTAGTACTATGAAATGGAGGGGGAAACAAAAGCAGCTGCATGTTTGTTTTGTTTTTGGTAAATGCAATATTATTTTAGAGTGAATTATTCAACCAGTGTCAGCTATTTGGAAATTGAAAGGTTGGTTAGGTTACAGTATCCATGTCAAGAAGGACAGCAAGGTGACACAAAAGGTTTTCTTCTCTTCTGCTTTTGAATATTTTACCTAGGCAAGAAACAAAAGTACAAGGCATAGTATAAATCCATGTCTTAAAACCGCAAATAGAGTTCACTCAAAATTTTCAATTAACAACTTTACATTAAAGTTTTAATTTTCAGATTTTTGTAAAGCTATGACTTGCCAATACAAACTACGCCAGATACAGAGTTCTCTTTGAGAGCTATAATTAATATTTGCGTATTAAGTACCTGTTAAATCAGACATTTAACTGATTCAGGGTTTCCTCCAGAAAACTTGCCGAGCGCGGCGACAGTGGCGCTAACAGCTAAAAAAATAAAATGTTACACCAAAAAAGTACCGTTAATATTGATTTTCCTATAAGGTGCTACGATGGATTCAGACGTGTGTCATGAGCATTGGCATGGCAGATCAACGTTAAGACAAATCAACCTGAAGATTCTTGAATCCCAATCGCCAACTGAGCAACTGGCGCCTCCCAACAGTCGCTGAGTTCAAACACAGCCTGCATGGTTTAAGACAAAAAGCACACTATGGCCCTTCTTTGTTATATTTTGCCATCTGCTCTATGTCACCACTGTCACAGTAAAGTGGACTCTACAGTTTCTTACATGGCACTGCTGAAATGTGCCATCAGATGCATTCTAAGTAAACAGCCCTCTAAAACATGACTGCAGCACAGCCACAGCAAACACCTGCATGTTTTACTTACTCTCCAGCGGTATGCATAATTCACGTGAAAAGTGACATTGCATCATAAAAAGGATGCCGATAAGATCTGTGTAGTATATGCAAAGAATGTCTTGGTGGAATATTTGCATGCACATTTAATTTTATTGTCAGATGGAATTTTGGCTCGGCTGTCACAGGTCTTTACTGAAATACTTCAGGCAGTGTTGAAATTTTCATTTTTTTCTAGTCTCCTCCAAAAATGTATCCTCCTTTTAAAAAAGCGATGAAATTATTCATTATTATCTATTGGATGTGCTTGACAAGAGAATTTCTCAAATATATTTTTGAAAAATAAAACCAGAGCAGTAGTGATCAGCTTATCCCTTTGGGGTATTTATGTATTAAATATTAAGGTTGACAAAAAAGATTTTCAGAAAGAAACTTTTTATTTTATTATCTAACCACAATCTTAATCATTTATTCTGATTAAGGAAAATGTCATCACAAAAAATGTACAAAATGTAAAAATATGAAGATGAAATAAGTTGGAAACAAAAAGCCATGCAGTCTATCTTGTAATTGGTGTCTTAGGTCTCAATGAGACAACAAATAAAGGTAAAATAAAAAATAAAAAAATAAAATTCCCATACTAAAAACTTTTTGACCTATGTGATCTATGAAAGTAATTCTGCGAAAAATTACCTTTTGCATGACATTTTCCAGTTTGTGGACAATTTCATTGATCATATAAATTGTACATTACACTACATTTTTAAAACAAAAATAATCTTAAAGGTAATATAAATAGGAACATGCTTTAAAAGATTTCTGTTTAGCTAAAAAAAATATTAAAACAAAATGTTAACCTTGCATTTTGGGAAGAGTAAAATACAGTAGTGTATTTTACTCTTTCCTGTCTGACCTAAACTGTGACCCTAAGTATTTGTGTAGTTATTTTTTATTTTCTTACATATTTGCTGAATCTGTTACTATGCTGTGAAAGTATGGTTTGAGACGGATAATCTGTGAAAAGATCGATCTCCTCCACCTAATCGCTGAGCTATTATTGCTGTCTGAAGAAATGCACTGCTCCGAAGTTGACCCAAATAAAAGCAACCAATCAGAGCCTGGAGGAGAGTCTTAGTGCTGTCAATCAACCTCATATACTCGCTACTAAATGTACTAATGGTGGAGAAACAACTTACCGTTACACAAAAATCGTTTATTTGTTGTCATTGGTGGCAATGCTAATTAGCCTGAGCATTCATATCAGGATGTGCTAGCTGCAGTGTAGCGGAGAGCAAAGAGGGTAGTGGCTCTGATTGGTTATTTCTAGACAGCACTGCTCTGGGAGAAGGCAGAGGAGTTTGATTTTTTTCACAGCTTATCTGTCTACAGTCACAACATAGTAACACTTTTCACAAATATGTAAAATATATATTTTTACAAAAGTTACACACTGCAGCTTTAAGAGGTCTGGATTAATATATTTTAAAGTAATATCCTATTGGGGTTAATACACTACTCAACATATGCAAATGCAAACCTTTTTTATTTGGCCTAATTATTATTTTTTTAATTTTTTATCTATATATCTCTATTCCAATCTGACAGGTAAAAATTTCATAAATTTCCTCTAACCTTCCCTAGTCTCTGTAGGTGTCCATGTCCCCTGTTGAGCAGAAGAGAGTCAAGCTGTTCAACTGAATATACAAGTGAATTAACAACTCTACAGCCTGGCAGGTGTCTCATTAGAAATATATTAGGGCTGTTATCAGTAACCCAGCACTCCCTAAATGTCTATAGCTGTGTACACGTGTGTTTGAGACCGAGCCTTTCAAGAGGGATAGAGAGTGTTTCTGTGTTTGTGTACGCACGACGCTGGTAATTGGAGTTGTGTTAATTCAGTGCAGCAGTGATGCAATCCAGAGGCTGAATGTATTCATTTTCAGACCTCGCATTTATTTTTGGCATGAAGTGCCTCTCATGCAGCTGCATCTGAAAAGTGAAGCGATTAAAAGTGTCCTGAAACTTTCCTGAGTCGGCAAGTGACACATACTAATTAATATAGCACCAAATTAAAGGTTTGAGCTGTGACAAAAATTTGAGACCAATAATACTTCCATCATGAATAAGTCTATGAGCAACTTATTCCTCTGTAAATGTATCCATTAAAATGACAAAAAACAGCTTTAAATTATTTCTATCATAGAAGCCAAAAAGCGGGTGTAGAATTTAGCGAAAGTTTGTAATTCATGACTTGCGTTATGCTTACAAGGTTCAATTTGTGAACAGGCTACGTTAGTATTGTAGTGCACAAATTAAAGTGAAATGTTAGAAATTAGTATCTAGAATGTGCTAGGAGGGAATGTCAGCATAAAATATCCTTCTTCTGGGATAAATTGATGCCTTTGTAAATGTGACATGTATCATTAAGGATTCTTACCGTTTTCCTAATATATATAAGTATTCCAGCATCTGTCAAAGTAGCAAAATCAAAATAGCAATAAATAGATGTTAGATCATTTTTCTTTTAAAATGCATGGACATGAAAATTATGGGCCAGTATTGATGTACAATATTACCACTGCTGGTATTGCCAAGAAACATTAATTACAATGTTTGTTTTTTTTCCAAAGTATATGTATTTCTCCAAAAGGACACCACTTTCCATGGTGTCCTTTTGGAACCATGGAAAGTGGAAAAGTGCTGTCATTGCTACTCGATTTAACACCCCATAATCCTCTGTTGCATTGTTTGGGCTGCCACATGCCCAAACAAAAAAAACCACATTGCCAACTCCCTCTCCACTCCATCCCAAAAGACATATACAAGTAGTAACAAGATAGAAATTAACATTGGTTATTAAATAAATATATTTCATATTTTTGTTTTAACTTCACTAATGGGACTGATGTATCCCTAATTATTACCACAAACAATTTATATTTGTGGGCAATTTCAGATATCCTTGAACAGCTTATTTGAATCCATAAATGCTTTTTAATTCCCTTCTAATGTATTGGATCCACCTTTATTTTTGCAGATGCTAGTTTTTTTTTTTTTTGTCCAGTTCCAGTAAAACTACTAGGGAGAGATACCAGTGATGGACTTTCAGTCTTGGATGTGGAAGCCAAAGACCTAATTAGGTTCTGTTTTGATGTTTGTGGGAGAATGCCTAGTGTTGTTAGCCTTCAACTGACCCACTCAGGAAACGTTTGAGGCCCTGACTGCCGACCATGACCTCAACATTCCCACTATTTATCAGTGTGGGATGATTTTGGGGGCCAAAATAAGTAAACATAAAAGAAAATAATTATAATGAGTGATTTAAATACTTCTTTAGAAATTCTGCTTCAAATCGAACATGCACCTAAATACACTTGCATAAATTGTAAATCCATTTGCAGCTGCGAATATACGACTTTTTGCCTCGTTTTACATGAGTTTTGGGGAAACATGATGGAATAAGAAGATAAAAACAGTGTGGACGCTGCTTTGTACACAGATAGATCAGAGTCTTTGCAGAAAAAAAAAAACATCTTCAACACAATTCTCACATATTTGTTAGTTTTCAGTCGTGTTTCTCGGTTTCTGGCCTTAGTCAAACACAAAACATTTTTTCTCACTGTCTCATCTTTGGTTTAAATTTAATTATGGCTTCAGTTACTTTGAGTCAGATTAAAGCCAGAGAAAAGGTAAGTGCACTCTGCTGTGTGAAAACTGCTACATATTGGTATACAATGTTAACAACAAAACTATTACAGATTATTTTACTTTTTGGGTTATGTATGTCTGGAAGTAAAATCAGTTTTACACTGAATGCCAATTTAGGAACATTGGATAGTATTTGTCAAAACTGTCGCTATGTTGTGACAGTAAAGTATGAAACAGAGAATCTTTTCCTTTTCCTTTTGTGTCTATCAACATAATTGAATACTAACAAAACCTCCATGAATGTCCAGTGGATCAGTTAAGAATATCCACATGTTTCATGAGAATGAAATTATTTTAAAAAACAGGTACAAATTATTTGACAGGAGTGGTTATAGTGATGCATTAGCTGGCCTGATAAGAATTTAGAAAAAGCTATGCTAGTTCAGTAATTTTTTTCTCCCCTCATTTATCACTTATACAAGCACTTTTTTCCCCTCAGTCTGTAGCTTTATTCTGTAATCACCTTGGGGACTAGAAGCAGTCACAAGGCTACTTTGAGGTTAACCTCCCACAAAAACACTGTGGATATTTTGGTCTCTTTTTTTCTTTTGCCCTGTCTGGACAGTTTCATAAAGTTTTCATGACAACATTAATAGTGCAACATGCTACCATTTAACACTGTTATGAATTAATGTCTTGAGAGGATTAATGATTTTAATTTGGGCAAACATGAGTAAAATTTATCCTTCTGAGTGAGGTACATGCAGAATAAGGATCACAAACTTAAAAGGCACCAGTTTTACTTTTAGCCATAACAAGCTGCTTCAGATCGGACCACATCTCTACACACACGCTCCCTTGTTGACCTGCTTACAGAGACACATCACATGGAGAGTGTGTGTACCGCTCACATATGCACAGATGCATGCTTGCTTTCACCTTGTCAGCACTTGCTCCAGATGTGTCTTGATTGGGAAAACATCCATTAAACACACTAGAGTGTCTTTGTACATAACGGTGCAGCTGCACGCCGCGTGATGCGCTTTTTCACACACACTCAGATGGAGCTGAGTTGTTGCACAGCAGCGTTGCCAGCAGGGTGAGCTGTGACCGGGGTGTTTGCTCATGGTTACGTAAAGACAGTCCAGAGAGGGATTAATGTGTTTACTCGGGGGAAGAGTAAGTATTTTCCAGTGACCAAAGATTGCTTTGTTCACTGAGGTGAGTTTGAGCGGCTAATGTTAGGTTATATGTCAATGACCCAAGTTAATGTGAATGCTCCTGTTTGGAACAAAGGCCTAAGCAAGGTTTTGTAGGTTCTTCTATGTGGCTCATTAACTTTGCAATCATCAGATTGGAGGAGATCAAGCTCCACTTTGCTTTTTTGACTTGAGACCACTGCTTATTACCTATCCACTTTAATTCTCTGTCCAGTCTGTTCTCATTTCAGTCACAGCTGTTATTTTACGCAAGTTAAAATAGTCTTCTTAAAAATGTAATTTTTTCTTATTTTATTTAGACAGTGCATAATCAGTGATCAACAGAGGGTAAATGATGGCAGAAAACAATAAACTTTTTCTTTTAAAGGAAAAAAAAAAGAAAACAACCTTTTTTTATATAATTTGGAGCTGCTGGCAGCTGACACTAAACCACAATTCATTTCATAAAATGCCAGATTCCCATCCACCCACTTGCGCTAGTTCTTTGAAACTCATCTACACAAAGACACAGATGTGTATCTCATCTTTTAGAATAAACACACTCTCATCCCCCTCCAAAATCTTGATCAGTATAATCAGTATGGAAACACATCATGAAGCCCTGCTGGTGTTTCAGTCCAAGAATATATTTCTGCTGTATGTGAATGAACATATACTGTAGTGCGCCTTCTATGAGACATAAAGGGATACTTTGGCATATTGAAATTGATGTTCTGCAAAGTTATCTGAGTAAATGAGTCTAATTAATATCCACATCCTGGGGAAAGTTAAGAGCAAGTCATAGCCAGATCCCCTTTTTCTGATTTTATTTATTGTACATTAAGGATCAATCAATTTACCATGTCGAAATTTCAGTGTGGCATTAATACCATATTTTTTAGGACTATGGACCACTTTGAACCATGCTGTGCATGGTTCTATGGATTTTTCTTCAACCACCAGGTGGCTCTTTAGCAGGAAGTGAATCATTGGAAGTCAAACTTGGAAATCAAAGAAGAAAGCACTAATTTTCATTTAGAACAAGCACATGCAAAGGGGAAACCGCACGAAGAAGTTCATGTGGGGCAGCTTTATGTTGAGGGCTTAAAAGCTGCCTCACATTTCCAGGAGGGAAATAGAGCCGCTGAACAAATCCATGGCTTTGTGTTGGAGACGGAGGGATGTGTCCATCTGCTTTGGAGACAGAGGGCTACGTCTGCGTTAATAGCTGATTTAGCTCTCGGTTTTTCACAAACCGAGAGTGGAGATTGCAGCGGCTTTTAGCCCGATGCGGCTACATGTTTCCAGTTTCCAGTTCCACTTTGTAGGTGTGGTTTATAGTAAGGTGTGCTCTATAGTTGGAAAATACAGTACTCTTAAGACAATTAACCATTTGCCAATTTAATCATATAGTAGGTGATGTCTTAAGTTTTTGTTTTTCAATCACATTTCTAAGTGAGCAGTGTGCAGTAGGAGATGAAGTGATTTTCTTTTTTGTTTTAGTCAATATTTGAATTGCAGTTTTATTGTTTTTGAAGCTATGATGAACATGTGCATCCACCACTCTGAGCTTTGGTCTGTGAGATCAATGTCAGGTGTGGGCGTTAAAGACAGTAATGGCAAACTGTTAGATAAACCATTGACAGAAATAGCCAGAGTACATGCTATCCGGAATACTGAATATCCCATCTAAGCAGTTCCTTGTGTTTATGACACTACATAGTAAAATCTTGATGGTAATTATGAGAAAGTGCCACCAACATCCCCCTATTCTCAAAACTTTGTTCTGTCTGAGTGATATAGAGGGAACCAGCATTTAGTTCTACCACAATCTCTATGCTCCCTTCAAAGCAGCAGATACTTTTCTGTATCCTTCCATTTTAGTTGTAATGTGGTAAAAGCCATAAGCAATTTTATACTGCGCCCTTGACATAAATTAAACCTAATAAGTCCCAAAAACGTTTTTGTCAGAGTACATGGAGAACCAATCCTAAGAGCTTTTACGAGCACAAAAAAGCTGACAACAAATGCTAAACTGACAGTTTAAGTATAAAATTCACAGATTTATGTCACTTGCTGTTTTGTCACAGGGAGTTGGTACAAATCTTCTTTTTAGATGCCGTCTCACAATGAGGACAGCACGTTTGAATTATCCTGTTTTATAGTGAAATAAAAGCCAGCCTCAGTGATGGACCATCACAATCCTGCAATAACCCCTGCTACATGTCATATGTAATTTATTAAAGGTGGTTATACATTTTAATATTTACAAATGTTTTATTTGTATTTTATCTCTGGAAAATAACTTTCTGTGACTAGGGAACATCTGAATTTTTTGGAAGTTTTATTTTACTTTAAATTTGTTAGTTGGCTGTTAACAAGAAAAAATAATAGCCTATTACTTGTAGAATTGAGTGACTGACTAACCAATCAGTGAGTGTTCATTAATGACTAATTAGGATTGAATAGTAACATTCACTTGGCTGATGGTTAATAGTTAATTTGTGTTCTCCAAATAATATGCTAACTAATTGCTTTATTCTGAATGGGAAGAATATGTAAAACTATTTCATTATTCAAGTAAAAATAAAAAGAACAATAACTTAAAAGATTGTAAGTCAGTTTTATGATTTATTGTGCAAATGGCTTTTTAACTTCAAGGTGAAGTGAAACTGATGAGCCTATAATTGTTGAGTTTGTTTTGAATGTACTGTTACTTTCATGTTCACAATTAACTTTTTACCTCTTTTCAGGTGAGTCTGTGGTGAATCCTCTTCTGTGAAGTACTATGGATTTGTGAGTTGTTTTTACATCAGTTACTTGTGCATTAAACACAGATTCTCACTTAGGCTTGACTAAAAACCCCCCGCAGGTTTCATGTTCCACAGAACCTCTAAGGGTTTTATTTCAAACTAAAATGAAAAGCTAAGCAGTATTTCATCTCTCATTGCCAACAACCACCCCCCCGCACCCCCCAAAAAAAAAAACAAAAAACAAAAACATAAAATCAGCTCTATTCATTATTGTTAGTATGATTTCGAAGGTCTACAACCATGGGCAGGTCTATTCTGGAGCCCTTGAAAATGGATTCTTACCAAATAATAGGAGAGTCTATTTTGATTCTGTGAACACGATTTCACAGGCGGAAACCTTTAAATCATATTTTAAAGCACAAACGTTGACATCACAGCAGCAAATAAACCTGTGTACGTCCTCAGAGACTCTTCTTGCATTTCTCTTACAGCCAATTTTATCATCCCAATAGCAAAAAATAAGAACTATGCTGCTCCATTTATTCCTCTGTTTCTTCACCAAACCACTGGCTTTCCCCAGGAGCTACACCTCTGTGGGGCAAGCTCTTTCAGGGGATGTTATGGTGTTAATTAAAGTTGGAGCACATGTGAAAAATACCCAAGTGTTTGACCTGAAAATATTTTTCAATTTCAATGTAATGAAAGGTGCTTTTTGAGCATGGGATAGCAATTTACATAAAAAAAACTTACATAATGTACATTTTATGAGAAAAGTGAAGTTTAACCTTTAGAAACTAGTGCGCAAAGGCAGTAACATTTGCTCTTTGATGCTTTTATGTTTTTCTGGACAAGTGTTAGCAATGTAAAGGCTTATTTTAATCAAGTACTGTTGAAGGAATCAAAAAGCTTTTTGGCTTATATAAATATAACAGAAATATTCTTTTTCGCTCAGATTGGAAATTTAGGAACATCAAAAATGCCTTGATATGTCACAGAAGAGTATTTTGTTTTAAATATCTTGCTACATTTGACTTCATGTTGCACCTCACTGGTGCTAAAAGCATCAACTTTAAGTACCTGGAGTAGTGTTGTTGAGTTTGTAGTGGTTAAAAACAGAGCATTTACCGGTCAGAAAAAGATAAAATTAATTGTAAAGGGCATTTTACTTATAGCAATGCAAATTTTGGATGCTTTTTCTTTCTATAACACATATGTTCAAAGTGAGCAATGTAGAGGAGTAAGAGATCACAACAGTAAATATGGTTAAATTATGGAAAGGTCAAATGACTGTCAAAATGACAATGATTCAGTTTCATGAAAAAATACATAAAAAACAAAATCATGTGCTTATACCCAAGTCCTGCATTTTTATTCTTTAACTGGGTAACATATTTCTGTAAATGGACTAATTAAAAAAATAGATCTTGGCCATCATAACTTTGTTTAGTTTTTCACATTCTTGCGTACTTTGTTTTGTATTCCATTTTAATGTGTTATATTTCTAATGAAATGACAGCATTTTGTCTTAGTGATGCTGTTGGTCTAAACACATCAAACCATTCCACCCACTACTATTTTTTTCTTTATAGAAATGACTGTTTAGACTAATTCACTATCATTTGCAGGGAGTATTTCATTTCTTTTCACAATCATGCTATTGCATGAACACTGTTCCTGCTGTCTCTGGTAAAATCTTAGGGAACTAGTGATTTGTCCCAGCAGAACACTACAGAAAAAGTAACAAGTGAACCTTCAGCAAAAGTCAAACTTTTATCCTGCCATAAGGTGCTTTTGTTGGATCACAAGGCAGCCGGTTCCTCTATCCATAAAAAGGCTATAGTGCACTGAGCCCAAAATCTACCAATACTCATGCATCTGGTTTGCATTAGCAGAGTGATACTCATCTGGGTTACATGTCTGCTGCTGCAGCATAGACCACCCTTCTGTTTTCTTCTCTCTCTTTAAGTGGTTTCTGGAGATATTAACTACTGGTTTGGCTCGTCATAAAACAGAACAGACAAAAGGCTCAAAAGCTATAAAACATTACTGCCAAATTGTGAATAAACAGGCTAAAAATAGGGGTTATTTTCAAGATGTTGCCATGGTGGATAGTGGGTTTTTTGGTTTTGGAATGTTTGATTCATTTGTGCAATATTTGACTTGTTCAGTAATTTTACTTGTACTCAAACTTTTTCACATTTAGAGTCCACCTTTTTCTGCAATTTCAGCTTTCTTTCTCTACCAACATTTGGATTTTAAGATTGTCATTTCTGCTAGTTATTATTTGAAAATTGCTTAGACTCACTTAGATTGTATGCAGAATGTCTAGAACATCAATATTTGAGTCTTTCAACAGATTTTTAATCGGGTTTAGTTTTAGATTATGACTTGGTCATTTAAGCACATGCACATGAATACATGGGTTATATTCGCTAACTGAGTGACTTCCGATGGGATTTGCACTAAATGGCATTTAGTGACATTAGACCAATGGGTGATAGATAAATATGAATGCCACACTTTTCACATTGTTTTTGTGACAAACATTACAAAGCATGTATTACTTACTCATTTTTACTTTATTACATTAAATCCTGAAAAAAATACAATGAAATTCATGGTTGTAGTATGATAACGTGGAACACTTCAATGGTGTAAGTACTTTTGTAAGGTAATTCATTGACAATTGTTGGATGCATTCAGCTCTCTTGAGGCTGTATGACTTCTTCCTACTCAGCCCATATTTTGTAGTTTGACAGCAGATAAATATTTTTCCTAACTTTTGGATGATTTGACTCCAGTTTACACAGACTGGTAGATACAAGATAAACATTTGATCTTTAAAAACAAAAACTTCTAAAATGTGATTAGACTGCATTGCTGTGTGTGGCACATCCTCTTTCTTTTCTTGTGAATATTGTCGCATTTTGGGGTGTTAACAATCTTTAGGTCAGAACAAGCCTAATCTCTTTTTACAAGAGCTGTCACATCATTTTACATACTGGTTCAGATTGGGAGCACACACACACACACACACACACACACGCACACGCACACGCACGCATGCACGCACACTCACACTTACAGACAAACCCACAGTTACTGCCCAAACCCACAGAACCCCCAGGCTTTTGTGAAGACCCACGCCCATGGAGCAATTGACTCATCTAGGACCCACAATATTAAAAAAGAAAAGATTAAAAAAAACTGAACAACACATTTACAAGACCAAAATGAAGCTGAAATTTAAAGATGCCACTTGCTTAAAAAAATGTTTTGCATAACCTCATCAAAATTTGGCCTTTACTGTTTTAGAGCTGTTGAAAAATAATTCCAGCTTGTACTCAGTCAAGCCAAAAGTGACGAACATACTCAAACTCACTCAGCTTTAATGAAATGGAAATTTTACTTAAGAGCAATCTTGTATGTCAGTGTGCAAATTGAAACAAGCTCATTAAGTGTAGTGGGCCACTCTTCAATCAGTATGTAAATCAAAAGGGGCTGTGATGGTTCCACACATTTCACGAATACACACTTTATGGTCCTATTCTTCTTCTTTTCACAAGCCTCTTTTGATTCCCTGTGATTGAATCCTTGGGTGTACAGATGAAGTTACATCAGTCTTAAGAAAGTACATTTACTGTACATGTGGTTGAAGAGAAGAAAGGGACAGAAAAGCAAGCAGAGAGGTGAAGAAAAATATGTTTATTGCTCATGAACGTGTCTGTCGCTGTATGCCTTGGGTTGACCTCAAACTATGAGAGACAACAAGCAATTTCAAATCGCAGAAACCCACATTGCAGTGCTTGTTGCTGAAACAGCCAACACAAACTTGGCCATCATCAGTTTATGGATGCACTTCCGAATCATGACACATCTCACAATGGTGCAGCAGTTTGAGCCATTATCTTTTAAAAATGCCACAGAAGTGATTCCTTCTCTCTCAACAATGACTCATCCATCCACATACCATAGACAGGCTATTCAGCAAGCCAGGCATCTTGTAGCTATTTTGTCTTAAATGGTTTTACCTAAGCCCTATTGTAAGCGGTGACAAGACAGTAACATAAATTGATAGGGAGGAATGATTGGTAACCGCAAAGTGCATGACTTTAGAGCATTAGGTTGGAATACAGAGCCTTGCAAAAGTGTACGCCTTGATTTTATTTTATTTTTTCAAGCTTTGTGACATTGCTCTTCCGTTTAATTTATTAAAACAGACCAGCACAGAGTACTGTATATTGTTGAAGTGGAAGGAAATTGAAACATGTTTTTCTTTTTCTTTTTTTTTTTTTGCACTAAAAATCTGAGACAGTTGGCTTATAAATGTTAACAATCCCCTTACTTGTTTACTCTTAAGGGCTGTTGTAATTGTAGTGAAAGTTTGTTTTAAGTTGTGGTGTAGGAATTGACACTTCTGCGCCGGCCCCTCCACCCCCACAAGTTTCCATTTCGTAAAAGTGGGTCTGAATACTTTCACAAATCATTTCAATATTTACATGTAAACATTTACATTATTTTTATAAATAGGAATTGAAAATAAAATGAATTGCTGTACAAAGAAAAATATTTTTTTTAGAAAAGCTTACAGTGTCAATCATCATTAATCTTAACTTGAAAACCAAATGACCTATAGTTGAGAGTGATCAGCTTCATATTTTATTCTGTTGGTTGGCCATTTTAAAAATGCTTTTCTGGTTTTATTTTCCTTTGAATATCATGTCACTTCTACTTTTTGTAGATAGAAATGTTGTGTCACGGGAAGACATACAGGAGTCCACAGCCTGTTCCCCTTCTCATTTTTCCCAGAATGGTCCCCATATGTGTCCCAGATGAATAGCTGGAGATAAAAGTAGGGCTTTCTGGTAGATGCGGAAAAAAAAAAAAAGATGGAGTGGGTGGAAACTGTGGTCTGGGGTCTTGGCTCTGTTGCTGTTAAATATAGGGTTGAGAAACGCCACAAATTCTGCGTCCAACTTCTATATTAGATCATTCTGGGGGCTGACTGGCATGCAGTCATAGCAAGAAACACACGGTTATGACTTGCACAAATAATTCCTCCACATTGTTTTGCGTTATCTCTTTTGAAACGCACATGTTCAGCAGACATTTCAGCACCACTGGAAAACAGGATAAGATCTCAAATTACATTGAACAAAGAATTGGATTGTTGCTTTGCAGTATGAGCTGTATAACATCAAGCCTTATATCCGTTTTTGCTTCACTATATAATATCTTTATGACATGTTATCCTATGAGTCCCTGGCTTTCTGCAAGCCAAATATATTACTTTTAGTTTGGTCTAATGATTTTTCAGAGACTCTTTAAAACTGCTGGTATTTTTATTTATTATTTTTTTTTTATAAAAATGCTGTTTAGATATTTGTTGTCACTATGCCCTAACAGTATGAAACAAAATAGGAAAAAATAAATCCCCTCTGCCTCTTCCATGTGGTCCTCCTGCCTTCTGCATAAATTCTCCACTCCTAGTCAGAAACATCCAATTAGTCAGGAGTGTCTTAGTGCTGTCAGTCATTCTTGTGTATGCACTGCTCACACCTCCCGTTGCTCTCTGCTATTCTACAGTTTCTTCCCCAGAGCAGAGACCGCCTTGAATGCAGAAGCCAGTAAATATTGCAACCAATGGAGGTGGATAAACAGTTTTCCTCTAACATTAATTTGCTTCTCTGCCATTAACACAGTTGCAACAAAACAGCAATTTTGAGGTTGTGCTGTGTGCATACAAGCTCAAACATTGATTTTGTTCTTCTGCTGTCTCCTGAATCACTGGGTGATCCGGGCGATTCTTGCTGTCCTCTGCCCCACCTGAGTCCAAATTGCCCTACATGAAGAATGTAGAGTTTAGATTGAGGCGAAAAGGTTGATTACATTAGAGATTTCTATCAGGAGTCATTTGAAGTCTAGTTTAGAAACAAAGTGATGGTTTTTGAACTTTGAAGGTGACCCTCACATTGTAACATTCATTCATTGTCTTTCTGTGTGTATTTCATAGCTCTACAAGAAAACAGAGGAAAGAACAATACTCACACAGATGTTATCCGTGCTTCAGTTTCTCTGTACATAATCACAAAAACTGCTAACTTAAGAATTCCCAAAGGCAAGTTCCATTCGCAGAACACAATTTTGGAAAATGTATTATTATTTTTTTAAAGATGTTATGTTCTTCTGAATAGATTGCAGACATATGTATAAGTTAGTGGAAAAGAGGTGACTCAGAAGTAAACGACATATTACAAAAGCCTTGCAAAAGTGTATCCAATTTTTTTATGTTGTCATAACAAGATGTTTCAATGTGAGACCTTAAAAGTATCAAGTGGTCATATTTGTTCATGTAAAGACTGACATTTTTTCCGGTGTAAAGGCTTGCTCTCATAAAGCTGCGGCTGTTTCCACAGAGCTCCTTCTTGGAGCTGCAGTCTCCAGGCAAGCGACCACCCTACAGAGCCCTCCTCCCCTGTGCCTTCCCCACTCAGCCAGTCTAGTAAACTTCAAATGGGACTTCTTATGACTTCTTTCAGATATGACTTTCCTCTTGTCACTCTTTTATAAAGCTCATATTTCTGAGAAGCTATGACTCACCACATCTCTTCCAGAGTCCCTATGAGCCTTTTGGGCACTTTTTTGATTGTCATCCTTGCCTAGCTTGTCAGTTTTGGTGGACAGTCATGTAGGTTTGTATTTGTTACTATTTCCATTGACATGTAATGGATTGAACAGTGTGCTAATGTACTGTATCCAAACCTCTGAGGCCTTCACAGAATACTACCAGGTTTTTTGAGGTTAAATTATACATTTGGACTCTGTTTATTATTGGTAACTGACTAATGAAGGCAATTGGTGTACTGGGTTTTATTTTGGGGTGTTGGACAAAAGGAGGCTGAATATAAATGCTTACCATATTTTTCAAATTCTATTTGTGAAATTAATCGATACATAACTGTTGTTACGCTTCACAATTATCCACCACTTTTTTAAGATTCATGTTGGGATTAGAAAATTTTTAAGAGACAATGAGCAAACCTAATAAAAACAATCACATGATAAAAAAGGGGCTCTAAGGTTTTCATACTTGCAAATAAACATTTCTCTTAACTTTTTTCATTTGCAACCTTGTGAAAATTTAGACATTTTTAATTATTTTGTTTTCATATTGAGATGATTGGATCAGCATGAGCAAGAACAGCACGCATAGACACAGGTTATAAGAAGATACGACCTTCTGATGCAAGAAGCTAGAGCGCTCATGTGCAGCAAAATTGTTTGTATTTGCCACTGATGGGCTTAGATAGAGTTAGGCCAACAGAGGTAGACTGTTCTGTTTACATTCAGCCTCTTCTGGTCTCAGTTGTTTGACCCTTTTCAGGGCCGTTGTTATTTGTACAGAGGGACATTACATAATTATGTGATGTTTACAAAAGCAGAAGCCAGAGCCTGTCCAATCAAGCCTAACCATTTATTAAGCGTCCATGGCCTCAGATAGAAAGGAAATGCTGGCTTTCATTACTTTCCATTTGTCCCTGCTTAGTATTAAGTATAAATTTCTCTATTGAAGGATCTGAAGTAAGATTTTTGTTTCTAGTTGGAATTGTATTAGGTGTCACGGGACCTAATACCATTAGGTTGTCCTTGTAGAACTATATATTGTAAACAGGATGCTTAGGAGGGGGAATATTATATTTGTAGCACAACTTGGCAAAACCTCTACATGTCCTAGTCCTTTAAAGGTCATCTGGGAAAGCTTTGTGATATGTGGTTTGACATTTGGTTGTCACAGTTTTGAAAAGAGCAAGTATATACTCTTGTTTATTTTTATAAAAAAAAATGTTCTCCAGCTCTGTAATGTGTGGGACATCCTTCTCTCTTATCTTAAGCATATATAGACTTTTCTCAGCTCCCACAAGACTCCATAGAAAGACTTGTCTCCCCTACCAAAACTCTGTTCTATCCATTTCATGATGTAAGAATAATTTAAGCTGGTAAATGTGCACGTATTTCACAATTACCAGCTTTACTGCAGAGTAGTTGTTAAGACATTGTTAAGACTACTTAACAATGACCAGACTTCAAATACTTAATGTAACTTAAATAATGTGGATTTAGGACCACACTTCCAAGTGGCCTGTTTCGCATTTGTAAAAACTGGATTTGTGTTGTTCATATTGTCATAAAAAGATCAGACACAGGTCACATTAAGGCAAAACAATTGGATTTCAGTTTCTTCAGGCTGCAATGTGCCACATTCTAAGTGGCTGGATTTCCACAAAAATTTTATGATTTCACTAAAACTAGTAAACGGTGTCGAAGTTCAGGCCAAAGCCATGTTGTGGAAAAAAAAACTTTTTTTCCCCTCTCCCACTGGATGAGAAGAAGTAAGCTATTAAAACCTTGCAAGGTACAAACAAAAATACATAATGAAGGAAATCTGTCCAGTCTGCTCAAGCTTTTAACATTTGATACTGATTGAATTATATAGGTCCTGGTCAGCAGATCTTAAAAATACAGCTTGTGATTGTTTGTGGCTGTTTCCCAACATAAGGAAGAGAGGCTTTATTGAACTATATCTGGATTGTTATGCACAAGGATCTTGTGGAGCTCACCACAGATGGTCTTGCCATTTGCCTTTTGTTAAGAAAAGGGGTTGTGTGTTTGATGTTAAAGAGGACAGCTTTGATCTTGATAAGTTCTGGGTCTGGGAAATAACACGTAGATTTGTCTCGAGCATCAAGGACCTCTCTCCTGCTGTTAGATGACACTGTAGAGGTCTATGTGATAGCAGCTGACCTATCTTATGATAAGACCATTCAGATAATCTAAAAGAAGAGTGGTGAGGACCATATAAAATTTTCCATTAAAATCATCCTATTTAGTAATATACCGTATGAATGAAAGTGGTGTCTGAAAGAGAAATAATTAAACTACAACCACAAATGTTGGCGTACTTTATAAGGATGTTTATAATGTAGATCAACACAACGCATTACTTTGTTGTTCTGTGAAGTGTAATGAAAATGAAACAATGTTTTCAAAATGTTTTACAAACAATAACCTAAAAAATATATTGACCAAATAAAAAATGTGGACACCTGTTGCTCTTATAGGCTTAAATAAAATCCTGTGCAACCAAACGCCTTCAGAAATCACCTTGTAAAATCCCATCTGTGTTTAATTTAATCTCAGTTTTAAAATTGTTGTTTTGTAATGGCCTCGTTTCATCAAGCCTTCCCCAGAGACACGGGATTAAAAAAAATGCTGGCTTGTTTACAGACAAACACTACATTTTTGAGTGAGAGTGTATATAAATTCAACGTTTAGTTGTGTTTAGATGGTATTTCAATATCTTGTCCTCACCTTTCTTCTTGTTTAACTCCCCTCTAACTCTGTACTCTCATATCTTCCTCTCGATTTTCTCCTGTATGTTCATGATGGATGGGCTGCTCTATCATATGAGTAATACTAATGCAGGCCTGTCTGCATGCACCGGCTTGAGCCCTTGCAAATTGAATTTGTCAAGGGCCCATTTTCCGCTAGGTCTTTTGTGTTCACTCTCTCACCTTTTCCATCATCCGTGTCAAAGGCTGTACACCTAAACCAGCAAGATTTTGTGTCATTCAGGCATTCAGATTTCATTCTGATGGCGAAATATATTTGTGTTCATTTCTGTACGGCCGTGAACGTCTGGCAGGTTTAGTCCCTCCTTCTGGCCTTTTTGTTTTATAGCATTTCTATTTGTTCATTGGATCTAGTTGCGAAAATGTGCAGCACATACTCTCACAAAGTGGCAATTTCAAAAATAGCCTCTCATTCACTACCCTTTTTTCCTTGACTAGGTATGTGTGTGACTTTCATGCTAAATGATTTGCTGTTCACCGGGAGTTGTAAGATGGACAGGGACAAGTTGTACTTGCATTCACTTCTCCCTACCCTCTTTGTCTTGTCTCTTTTTTTGCTGTTCACGCTCTCTCGCTGTCTGAGAATGACATTTAGTAAACAGACATATTAACTGACCCAATTTAGTCTCCATTGCATGTGTGCACATGCACAGGATGAGGGTGCAGTCATATATGCACTTTGGCTGACATGCAGAGTGTGTTTACGCACACACCTAGTGTATTCAAGTCATCAGTCTGCTGCTGTGATGAAAGCTGAGCATCATAAGCTTGTAGTTGTAGGCCATCTGATTACATGCTTTAGTGTATTTTATTGGATGTGTGGTGACGGAACCTCCAATCAAAAATGCACAAAAATGATTGCACTCCAAACAGTCCTTTGCGAAATAGATATTTCTCATACTGATATTGTGCTGATGATATATTTGTAATAAATCGTGCAGCCCTAACAGACGTACAGTAAAACACAGTGACGCACACTGTAACTGAATTGAATGGCGATTCTACAAACTACAGATTTATGGGACTGATGCAATTGCACATCACACTTTTACATTTTTTGTAAAAAAAAAAAAACATCCACATCATTATTTTACATCACTTTGTATGTGTCTGTCACATGATATCCAAATTGAGATTTGCAGTTATACTGTCACATGACAAAATGTTTAAAAGTTCAAGAGACGTGAATATTTTAGCAAGGCATTATACAAATCTGTATGGTTACAAATTTCCCCTCTACGGGATGCCGTATGGATTTAGTAATCTTCAACTAATATTTATAATATGCACCCAGGAAAAATTTACATTTTGCAGCCTTTTGTAACTTTCTGTATCATTTACTCACAATATGGCTATCATGTTTCCTGGCATCTCAGTCTCTCCTCATCATCTTCTCTCAATCATGCTGTCTGTTTTTATTTGTCTCTGCTGTATCAATTACAGCACATTTCTGCAAAGCTTATAGCAATCCCCTTCCTTACCATCCCTCTCCATCCCCCACTTTTGCCTCATCTTCTCTTTCATATCCACTTCAGACTCATCTACACATTCTCTCTCCAGCCATTTAATTTCTCTTTTTCTTCTTCTTCTCTGTTACTGTATAACCATTTTCCTTCATTAGGGACCATTTGGGTTTCAGCTGTTCCTAGGAGAATGATGGAGTTGCTCTGACACCTCTGCAAGAGAAATTAGGTAGAAGCCATGATGAAAGAGAGTCAATATAAGTTGAAATTTTGGAAGCAAAGGAATTAAAGTCAGAAAAACTATTCTGCCTATTGTCAAGACTTGCTACAGAGATTTGTGTGATGGCATGAGCATGGGAACAAAAGTAAACACATTTTCAGACAGATGATGGATTATATGATGAGGAAAAGGACAATGTGACAGTGGGAATTACAGTCACCATGGTATTCATACCATTTTCAATTTCCCAGCCACTCACTGAAGGACATACCTAATCTGACACTGTCTATAAAAATAAAAAGGTGTTTATTAGGAAGGTAATGACACATTTAGTTCACAAGACTGCGATGTGTAATATTCGATTTTAGCAATATTTTGTTGAAGCAAAGATTCCCCATGCAGTTTGTTTTTCATAAACATAGCAGAATGTCCATTTTTAAGACTGTCCTACAATGGTTCTAATACACAGTCCAGTCACATTAATGTGACCACCACGTACTTTCCACTTCAGAGTTAAATAACCAATCACAGAAGGCAGGTGGCAGCACAGTGCAGTTGAGCGTATATAAAGGGTGTGTGTGGGCTTCGGAAAACATTTCAATCGTTGGCGTAATGCAGAAACGAAGCGATTTATCCGACGTCCAAAAGGGCATGATCATTGGCTTTCGGGCCAAGGGTGGAAGCATTTCCGAAACGGCTGAGTTTGTGAACTGTTCGCGTGCCGCCGTGGTAAAAGTGTACCGTGCATGGCAAAATGGGACTGTCCAAAATCAACGACGTGGCAAATGTGGTGCACCACGGGCCATAGATGACAGAGGCGAACGACGGTTGCGGAGATGCGTTCGGGCAGATAGACGGGCTACCGTTGAGCAACTGACCACTAAAATGAACCAAGGGGCTACCACAAGTGTCTCCCAAACCACTATTCAGCGAACATTGCTGCGTCTGGGCCTCCGAAGCGGACGCCTGGTTCGTGCACCTATGCTGACTGGTGTTCATCGACGACGAAGGCTAGAATTTGCACGCCAGTACAGCAGCTGGACGTCCACTGAGTGGCGACAGGTAGCGTTTTCAGATGAATCGCGTTTTATGCTCCATCGGACAGATGGACGTTGGCGTATAAGGCGTGAAACCTCTGAAAGGAACCACCCTGCAACCATTGCAGGAACGGTCCAAGCTGGAGGCGGGAGCATTATGGTCTGGGGAATGTTTTCCTGGCATTCTCTGGGTTCACTGATTATTGTGGAAGGCACGATGGATCAATACAAGTACGCATCTGTCCTTGCGGACCATGTCCACCCCTACATGCGCATTGTTTTTCCTAAGGATGATGGCATCTTCCAGCAGGACAATGCGAGGTGCCATACAGCTGCCAGTGTACGTGCGTGGTTCGAAGAGCACCAGGATGAGTTTACCGTCCTCCCCTGGCCAGCAAACTCACCTGACTTAAACCCAATCGAGCATCTGTGGGACCATCTCGATCGAGTTGTTCGCGCCATGGATCCTCAACCGCGTAATCTAGCGCAGCTGGCCACGGCATTAGAGTCGGCATGGCTCAACATCCCAGAGAAGACCTTCAGGGACCTAAGTGACTCTCTTCCTGCACGTCTCGTAGCAGTTCGCTCTGCGAAAGGTGGTTATTCTGGCTTTTGACAGATGGTCACATTAATGTGACTGGACTGTGTACAAAACTAAACTACAGTAATACCGTGTATATTTTTTTCACATCTTTACAAATAAAACTCATATTTCACAAGTACAAAATTTCAAAGAGCTGCAGTAGGGGCTATTATGGAGTTAGTATAGATTTTAAACTACATTTGACCTACTCAGACGTATTAAAAAACTGTATTATAGCACTTATTATTTTGCACTTGCAAGTGTTTACTAATGTCTATTTTACACGCTTTCTATATTACTTTCATTATAACTGTTAACCTATCGATTCTCATTTGCCAAAAGTACAGGACAAACACATGGTTGTCAACATATTAAATGCAATTGGTTACTGTGTCTAAGGATATACAAAGACTCAAAAGTGGTAAGAATCAACATCTTTTTACGTAGTTCATGGAGCTCCTTTTTTCATTTCCAGCCACAACTGAAGGACATTTTCCTATAAATTTTCCAACCATCAATTGGGAAGCATATGTATTTCATCTAGTTGACCTTAATTGCCAACAAAATCGACCTAACATCCACATGCTGTGATTTTTACCATCACAAAGCTGCAGAGAGATCTGGTGGAGAGAAAATCTGACTTAAATTGGTTTCTTCATAAGTAGTTATCAAGCATGCCAACACCTGCGGTTCTTTATCTTGTTCCTGTCAAAAATAATTGCAGCCTAAAATGTTAGTAGCTTGCATAGACAAATATTCAGGATTACTACAACTTAGTATTAATGTTGCAGATCTGTTAAAAATATCATCCCATATTGATTTGTGTGATGAAAGATTTCACTAACTTTCTCTTACTCATGTCCCAGTGCGGTTGTAGTCTCTCGCCCCCTTTTCATTAACATCAAGAGGTGCCACAAAGTAATTAAAAATGGCTTTGCATTTGACTTATAGGCATCTTGGGGTGTCAACTTTCCAGCAAATTATGGCTGAGTTATGTTTTACAGTAAAAGCTACCAATTACAGCAAAATCTCTGCTAACTATTTTGTAAATGTTATTGTTTTTAGGTGTGGTGAATAAAAAAAATGCTTGTACAGACCTAATAATGCAAATATTGATTGGACTGAATTATAAATTAAAAACAAAAAAAAGAGGGGGAGAGAAAAATGGATAATCTGACAGTGCAGTTGAGAAGCATTCTTCAAACAGGTGGAAATGGATTTTCAAGAATGACACTCAGTGCTTCTTGTACTTTGCCCAATAATACACCTGTCACCAAAATTTAATAAGTTCTTCCTATGAATCTTTTGGTGATCCTGCAGAACACAAGCAATAGTGCAGCCGGGTTGTTAAAGTGAAATGTTACCTTAATTCAAATATATTTTTAATTCCTCTCCATTTCAAAACTAGACTAAAATTGAATTCCTTATATTTTACAACCAAAGTAAGACATTTGCTTTTTTTATATGAACAGCTGGTGTATCAATTCATAAAGGCTAGTACAAACCTTGCTTGGTTTACTTTCCTGCTATTAAGGTTTCCATAGAACAACACATGTAGATATAACTTAGGACAAACTGTTGAGGTTTAATATTAAAAGGGGGAAAACTCTCTGTGCCATAACTGTTTGGTCTACATCTGCACCCCCTGTCTGATTATAGGCCACTGTGAATTAAGATTTGTGTGCAAAAGTGTAAGAAATGGAAAGAAGTGGAAAGAAATCTATCAAAATGACACTTAAAGGGTTGTAGATCCATGAGCTGCTCGGCAAGAGTGAAGTGGAAGTCCCTAAGCACACGGCCGGGCTCACAGATCTGTTTTAATTTTGCTGCTTGGTGTCAGTCTTGCCTGACTAACATGTGATCAATATAGGCAGACATCCATGTAATTATGATAGATTGGATTTCTCTGAGCATGAAGCCACTGACTTGGGGTGGGGAAATTGTGACATGTTTAGTCAGGTCTATTTTTATTAGACGACAGATTCTGTTTTCCAAATATCTGTGATTCCCCGTGTTCTCCAGTATTTGGAGTTCCGCTCAGTCTTCGTGGTCAAATTGGATAGTCGCCAGTAGTAACACAAAGTAGAGAAAGCATCAAAGAAATTATATTGCCAATCCTCGAGAGTTTATGAGAGCCATTCCAAGTTCATTTATGCTAATTGACTAATCATTGATTTAACTTAATTAATCAGTAACAGAAAAAAAATATTTAAGATAAAAAGGCAATCCCTTAAAGAAATAGGTTTTTGGAGAACAATTGAATCAGTCCTAAATATTTTGGGTTGATGTGGCTTTGCCAACACATCTGGCAGAAGTGTTCTAAAGTTTTTTTTATTTATTTATTTTTTAATAGAGGGTTTGGGGGCTAGCATGGCGGATGTCTTACTAATATCCAAAACAATTTACAGCTTCTATTTGATGTACCTTTTCTAATTGTTTGTATTATTCATATATCATGTTGAGAGAAAGAGATAAGAGTTTTGACAAGGCTTTAGCTTACACATAGACCTTCTTTTATACAGGCTCCATCAATTTCTCTTAGAAAATATTGATTTCTCCAGTAGCATCTTTAACAGCAGCTTTTTGAATAGGCTGCAGCCATCATTTAGATGACTGACTAATGTCATGTAGTCTAGGAGAGAGGAGATATCAGTATTAATAATTTTCTCCAGGTCTTGGAGCATTAATGAACCAGATCAATCATCCGCATGCCAAAAGCTCAGAAAATAAGACATAAGTTGAATATGTATTCGTAACTGAGGCTTTGTCAAATTAAAAACAAATGTGCTATTACTCTGAGTCCATGTACTTCAATATAAAGCCAGTGAGATGTGAAAGCAGTTATTCAACATTTTTTCTGTGGCTGTACACCTTCAGGGAGCCATGTTTTTTCCCCCCTGTGATAAACCAGGAAAAGAAGGAACATCTTTCAGTGCAAACAAACAATACTGAATAACTCAAGTAAAGCATTTGACAATCAACACTCAGCAGTGCAAGTAAAAACATGCAGATTATTTCTTCTGTTTGAGTGGACTCCAGCGGGGATTTTTGCTGCTGTGTTGGCACAGTGTGCATTAATCCAGTCCATAGCTACGGAGTCACACTTGTTCAATTTGTGAAAATCAAATTTTGTTGGTCACAAGCACCCCCAGAATCCCTCTAAATTCATAACTTTGCACAGGAGAAAAACAAGTGAACTGTCAACAAATGGATTTTGTAAAATGAAAAAAAAAAGGTCTAGTTTTTAACAACACATTAGCTGAGCAATAAAACTGTTGATGTTTAGGGGGTTTATTTAAACATTGTCAACTATTCAAGAGTAGGTATGCTTTGAGTTTAAATTCAATTTATTTTGTTTGTTTTTTTTTACAGATTTGTTTCTGACTGAGGTGAAATCATTCATATTTCACTTCACAGCATACTGCATACTGCAAAAACAGATCTGTCTTAGTAGCTTGTATAGACAAAAATAAATCACATAGATTATAAATTCATCAGATACTACAATAGGGAAATACTGTTTTTTGTTGTTTAAATTGTGATCAGAACAAGTAAAGTAATTTTGTGACATTATAAAGTGTACAGAGCCTGTTCTGTTTTTCAGACTCAGAGATGATTTCCAGCCAGTTTTAGATATTTTGGACACATCTTCCTTATTGACTTATTGTTGAGATTAAAAATCCAAATTCCTTTGTAAATGTTTTCAATATAAAGAACTCCAAAGTTCACAAGGGTAAAATCAAAGGAAGAGGAGGTTATTAAGTGTTTAAGAAAGTCATGTAGCCATCCTGCGAGTGGGAGGTTGAGAAGGGTGAAGCGGAGGTGATGCATCAGCCATGCTGTCATGTATGGGTTCACCTCTGCACCCCACTAAGAGGATGCTGGGCTTGGCTAGAAGCGCTTGCTGTTCCCTCCTCTAACTCCAAGAAACTCCCTGTGGGAGTCTGCTGTGTGTCAGCAACGTTAATTACTACACCTCATCTCCTCAAAGATTAATGAAGCCTCTGTTCTCACTGTATTTATCATCCTATCTAGTCATTTGTGTTCTGCTGTTGATACCGTACATATTGCCATACTTTTATGCTTGTTCTGTGTGTAACTGTGTCCTTATCCTATTTCAGACAGATTTTAACTTACTACTTTTTCTTTACATTTTCTGTGGCTCTAGTGGTTCCATTAGTAGCTGGACAGGAAGGAGGGTAGGGAGAGAAGGGGAAGAAGTGCGGTAAATGACCTGGGTATCGAACCAGAGACAGCTGCATTGAGGACAGTAACCTCTGCATATGGTGCTCCTGCTCTACCACCAAGCAATGTGTTGCCACATTAACAACTTGCTTCTTAAAATGCTGTGAAAAGCATTAAAAACGCACCATGTTGTTAAACTAATTTATTTTCTTAATTGCCTGCCGTGCCTAAAGCTACTGTCTTCCTCAGTGTTTAAGCCTTTCCTGGTGAGGCTTTGTTTTGGCTTTGTTAGCATAATTTCATGTTTTATTATTAATCTTACCATTTGATACAGGCTTATAGTGTGCTTTTAGGTGTGAAATTGACCCATGGTAAACCATGTTGGGATTACCTGAAGTGGTGAGTTAGTGCAGTTTTTTTTTTTTTTTTTTTTTTGCAAATGTGACATACATGTATTTATCACAATGCACAGCCTTGTGGTTTTATTTTCATTGGCAGTATATTTGCAGGTTAGAGAAGAGGCACATCTGATTTTTTATTTTTATTTTTAGATTTTAAGTTTTTCATCGGACAATATTAAATTATGTCAGGAATGTTTGACTGTCCAGCACATTTTTGCAAACACTGTTTATGTATTAAAAATTTGTTATTTATTCTTATGTTCTATTCCAATTATTTCAGATATAGAATTTGGGGTTTCACTAGCTGTTAACAGTATTTGTCAAATTTAACAGCTGTTTCAATGTTTTCAGATGCGGCGATATAATAACTTATAACTGTCATTATTATTTACTGGTACATCTTAGTAAATTAAAATTAGCATTCAACAGGAGCTTGTTTGTCTAATTTACTTTTAGAATATATATTTTTTTAGACATGTATAAAACATATTTTTCATTAAGCCCTTGTTTCCTTTATTATTTTTTTTATTGGAATGATCTAATATTTTAATGTTAACTAGTATGTTTTCAATTAGATTTAAATCATCCATCTTGTGTAATCAACCTGTATTGTGTGTTTTACTTAGCAAATTGAACTACTGAAGAAAATGTTTTAATAATATTCTAATTTTTAAGATACACCTGTAGTTTTGTTCAGAATTTCAAATGGTTGAAGGATTCTCCACAAATCTGTACTTGTTCATGTCAAGTAAGTTCAACTGTGAAGTGTTCTGCATTTGGCTGCCTGGATAGGTCTGAATGAATGTACAACATGCCAGTAAATTCAATCCCATGGATGGCAGTGCATTTAAATGATTAGAAATTAACTGTGATTATTATGCAAAATGACAGTTTTATCCTTAAATTCCCCTTTCTTTTCAAACCAGCAAGTGTTCATTTTTCTGAATGACATCCCAAATATAAACAAAATGTGAAAATAGCTGGGGAAGATGCTGCCAGCCAAATCACAGTTATTAATATCAATTTATTCCCATGCCCTTGTCTTTCAAACAGTTTCTGCATAATCAAGCTGTCATCAGGCAGAAATATTGAGATATGGGAGTCTGGGGTAGAGGTTAGGAAAGTGTAGGGAAAAAGTGAGATAAATGCTGTTTAAGATTCTTGAAAAAATCAAATTTTATTTTATTCAAATTGGAACACAGCACTGGAGTCTGGAGTATCTGCTGAGTTTGATTGTTTTTGTCAGTGGGAAGGTACTAATTATTATGAGTCGAGTGTAATTTTACAGTTTTGTTCACAATGATAAACAAATAATTGTGGGGATAAAACAATATTACTTTAATTGTAATATTAATTATTTTAGAAGTTGGAAATTCCCAAGAGGAAATTAAAGTGTTGCTGCTTCCAAAGATGACAGTTGTGCATTGTGCTTTTTAATAATCCTTATTATCCCTGATTATCTAAAGCACTAACTGAGAAGGATCAGTGTGTTAATTGATTGAAGAGTCATTAATTTACATGATAATGTGCTGAAAAAAAAATCTGCCTGTGACAGATGACGGATGATGATAGGCAACTTAATTGCGGAGTAATTATTGAAAGCAGCAACATTTTGCTGGGTGCTGTAGTGAGATTTGTATCTGTTCTTTTATGAGTACACTAAAGAATATGCTTTGTGGTTGTTAAACTGTTTTGTAGAGTCTTTAAGGCTCTTGACACAACTGTGATTTCACTGTTGGTAACTTCATAGAAAATCAGGTTTGCTTTCTACTCATTACTTTTCTATTACACAACATATCTTATATCTGAAGACTACTTCCTCAGATTTAATAAGATTTAACCGATGTGTGTTTACGTCCAAGTGACGCAAAAGCATATTCAACATGGTCATATATTGATCTATTTGCACATTATTTTGTCAAATCAAACTGATACAACAGATTAAGCAACACATAAAACAGGCAAAAAATAATATGTGTACAACAATAGCAATTAGTAAAGGAAAACACTTTGGTTTGCCAACAAAAACTTGACAGTCCAGTTGGAACAGGATAAATTTAGTAGATTTTTACACTACCTTGGTAAGTAGCTCTCAGTGGAACAAAACAACAGAGCCATTACTGTCTTATTTTCAAGCAAAGGCAGAATTGATAATGCAATACTTAAGATGTCCTGGGAGACGGATTGGGCTTTTGAAGTTGTTGCAGTAATTATGAAGGACAAAGCAACTGATGTGGACCAGTTGTAATAGGGTCCGACTAAATATCCTGTCTTATAATCAGAGATCTGTTTTTATCTCTGCTCCCCTGGAGTTTAATACTGACAAGAAAACTGAAAAAAATAGTTTTGACATGGTTGATTTGACTGTGGCTCAGTGGGTGGAGTAGTTGTTTTGCCATATGAGGGTTGTGGGTTTGATTCCAGCTTCTCCTGATCTTAATCCGAAATTGCCCACTGATATACAGTATGTGATGGTGTATAATTTGCTACATATTTGTGAGTGTGAATGTGGTTCTACTGTGTGTTCTTTCAGTGGTCAGTATGACTGGAAAAGTGTTGAGTCCATTTACCATGATTGTCAGTAATAAGCCTCAGCGGGTCAAATATGTCTCAGTTCCAACTTAAACTAATAGAGAAAATAATTAGATGGAAAGAGATTGTAAGGTTTAATAATAATAATAATAAATGCAATTGTTATTTAGCTATTTAAATGCATGTGAAGATTGGCAGTTTAATTTTTGGCAAGAGGGGAGAAGTTCTTCCTGAGGCTTACTACTATCACTTAACCTTTTATGACACTGCAAATCTAGTGTAAGGATGCTTAAAAATACACTCTTGTGCTCATGGATTTTTTTTCTTCCACTACTGTGCCATTGTATAAGCTGGTTCCAGTATTCCTATGGAAACACACAGTTATTTCTAACTAACCTTGGGCCAAGACTGTGCCGAGGAAGGAGAGACAGCAGCAAATAGGAGTATTAATCACAAGACAACCTCAGCAACACTTCCCAAATCTATCAACTCCCCCACTCCATGCACACACACACACACACACACACACACACACACACACACACACACACACACACACACACACACACACACACACACACACACAATCTAACATGAGTCTGTAGTCACATATGTGGACCTCCCTGCCAGACAGAGCCAATCATTCTCAGGGAGGCAATGAGATCCCTGATGAGCAGTATCAATAGTAATCATAGAATTTGCTATGATGGTGATGGATTTTTATGCCATTTTGCCCTCATTACAGGTCAGTATGATTGCTTGGGTAAACTTGAATTTACCCCACCAAACTTTTGGGAAGCAGAGTCGCTAAATGTACTATTGATCAGGGTTTTTTTGCTATTAAATAATTAGTCTCAGTGAAAATAAACCGTCATTAAGTTTTATTCCTTTTGTTTATTTCACTATTTTATTCAACTGCTTTGGCGCATAAAACAGCCGCCATGAGTTTCTTGCAGAGGTTTTCTACTGTTGGAACATTTCGGCACTTTTAAATCACAAGTCAAAGTATTTATTGGGATTTCATGAATCAGATACAAACAAACTAGCATATAACTGTAAAGTGGAAAGAAAAGCATTCATGGGTTAAAAATTACTCTACATGTATCTTAATAAAATTCCAGTGCAAGAGTCGCACTGGACATAAACCAGTGATAACCAAATTTTATCATGCTGTTTTGCGATATTTATTGTGATAACATAAATCTGGTGATGAAAAACGTCCTTTCAACTTCTTCTCAGTCTTTTTAGGTCACTATTATGGCTGTGACAACATATCACCACTGGCAGTTTCAATTTAAATCCATTTCAAAATAGGCATCACCACTGGCATAAAAAAGTCTCATCACCCAATAAAGTGGAAACCATGCAGCAAGTCATTTTTATCTATTATCAAAATGCCAGTAAAATCCACAGAGATTTGTTGTATCATGGCATGTAGAAAAGCTAATGAAATGATTAAACCTTTGTAATGTACTACAAGTAAATAATAAGCTAAATATTTTATGAGACTGAATTCTTGTTTGTCTTGGTTGATTTAACTATACATACAGTAAATGTGCTTCCTATACTGTGTGAATGTTCCTTCCAAACTTGGCATTTTCCTTCAGTTCCAAACGAAAAGTTGAATACATTTGAACTGAGTGGGTTGCTTGCTGTCAGCCGACATGGTCATCCAGTTTTTTCTGATGCTGCATTGGTAGGAAAAAATAATAAAAATAAAATATATATTATCTAATTTCATCACTTCTGCAGTAGCAATGCTGGGTTGAAAAACTGTGCAAGGAAAACTTGTCTGAAGGAAAAACAGTATAATTTTTAAGAGCAGCTTCATTTGCCATATATAAAGGCTGCGATAAAGCAAACAACCCGATAGGTTGAGAGCTTACGAGCTTTTCTGTCATTAGACCAAAATAAACTATTTGGAAGAATGATGACATGTCTTAATCTTCTAAATTACAAGACATAGTTAGTTTTATTTTGCGTTTACATAGTTTATATATTTTTCTTTAAGCTGATTTTTTTTAAGCTGTCCTCAGAGAGAACTGAGAGGCCTATAAATCTTGCCTGTCTTTATGAATAAATCCATCCATGCATTCCACTATTTTTTAGACTGGCTTAATCTTGATCAAGGTTGCTGTGGGTTGGTAACTGTGCCAGTCAAATGGGTAGTGCCATGGCACAACGTAGAGAGCTTTAACACCCTCAAATCAGTTAGACATAAACCAAGTTTTCAAGCTTGTTTTTGATTGTTTTTCCTCAAATTGTTTTTCCTATAATGTGCGCCATTAGCACATTGAACAGTGACTACATGAGGATGATTGACATCGATAAGACCTTCCTCCTGGCTCTGATTGGTTGTTTTTGGTCAGAAGCGGGGCATTTCTTCAGATCGCAATAATAACTCGGGGAGGATTTGGAGGAGATCAATCTTTTTACAGAATATCTGCCTCATAAAATACTGTCACAACATGCTGACAGTTTTAACAAGTATGTGAAAAAACACATTTCTTTAATAAGAGTTGCATACAGCAGCTTTAGGTGGAAATAATTCTATGGGACAAAAATAACATTTTACAACAAAATGAGTTAATAGCTTACCAAGGCTATTAACTAACTTACACTAACACTACAGATTATCTTCTAACCAGTACACAACATTATATATGATTTGATATCTTACTTACTTGGAGTGCCAAGCCATATTCGAGATGCACTCAAATTCATATGTTATTCTCAGTTCAATGGGGAAATTAATTGTACAGAAAACTTATTCATGACTAGTGGAGGGATTTCCCATATATTTTTCTTCCTTCATTCCTGCAAGGTGTTGGCAACATAAAACTAAAATAAAACATGTCTTGCCCTCCCTTAACTTTTTTCCCCAAGCTAAATTAATTGAGCAATTATTATTTTTCCTTTAAAAAGTCATTCAGAGATAACACGTTTAGCGAGAAAAACATTGAAAAAGTTACTGATTATTTTTAGAGAAAATATTTAAATATTTTTTTAAAAAAGCTTAAGAGGAGGAAAGAGAGAGTTTATTAGGCTAGTTGTTATGGACTGGCTGGCTGTTGTTTCCAAGGGAACAGCTTTGCTGTGTGTGGAGGTTGTTGTAACCTCTGAATTCCCAGGCATTAATTTTGGCTACGGGCTGAAATTGGCAGGGATATAAATGGATAATGTCTTATCTCTTCAATTAGATCCACCAAAGGGCTCCCTTTGTGTTTTGTGTGTGTGTGTGTGTTGTGTTGTGTGTGTGTGTGTGTGGTGTGTGTGTGTGTGTGTGTGTGTGTGTGTGTGTGTGTGTGTGTGTGTGTGTGTGTGTGGTGTGTGTGTGTGTTTGCGTACATATACTGTAAATGTGTATACGCTGAAGTGTGTTCTAATGCAATGGCCAAAAAGACTGATTTGTCACAGGGATAAGTTGTCTGTCACAGCCATATGTATCATTCACTAATTGCAATGCATTACAGAGCACAATGGCAGCTACAAATTCATTTTACGGGTGGTGGGAAAGGGGCTTTTAACATGAATGGCTCTCTCTGCGTCCAATATGTAAGCTTTTGATGTCCTTCTCTCACACTCTTCAATAGCTATCTAAGTGCATACTCAATATTTTTTCCTTTAGCATATATAATGTATAATTATCTATGCTCAGCACTCCTCAAAGTACTGCACTTCAACCGATTTTCAGTTTTATTCTCCTGTATCCTCTTTCCCATCTATCCTCAGGGCAGAAAATGTGTTCCTCTCATCTTGCGTAAGGCATAATTCTCTCTTTCTCACTCTGTCTTTCTTTCTCCCACTTTCTCTGAACCAAAACACTTTTTTTTGCAACACCTTCTACTTTTTGCATCAACCCAATGCTTTTATGTTGCAGTGTATAATTTGAAATGCTCAACTGCACTGTATTATGAAAATTTACCTTCTGTGCAATGAGTGAAATTTTTTACTTTTATTGATTTATTTTGCACCCAAATCTAAGTATACTTATGCAAATAGGGCCTGATATACTAAGATTCCAAATATGCAACGCGAAATTGTGAGCAAAAACAAAGTTCAACAAGTGGCTGTGTTTCAATTGATTGCACATGCAGAAGTACAGTTTGCACCTGCTTTTGAAACATCCTGAATACAGATGCAAAAACAGAATAGAATAGAAATACCCTTTATTGTCCCACAGAAGGAAAACTCGGCTCCTGTTGTCTGCTTCTGGTTTAATAAGTCGTATTGCGGGTTATCACATTTGCATATTTTTTTCCCAGTTTATTGCACTTTCTGATGATTCACATATGTTTTGCATATTTATGAAAACAGAGTCTAAATTTATTGCACCTGGTATTCTCCAAATTTCATCAATGCAGTCCTACTTTAAGCTTTTTGTAGATCAGGCTTGCGCATGTTCTCAATCTGTTTTTGTACGTGCAAACCTTTGCAAGATCAGGTTCAAGTAAAGCCTTTTTTGCACTGTAGCACCTGACCCCGTTCAACCCTGCCCTGTTGTATTCCAGCTCTGGTGGTGTTTGGGGGAATTATTAAAAAGTGTTAAAATGGTCAAAAAGATGTGAAATGGCAATGAGACATGGATATGTATGTATTTGTGTGTGTGGTGTGTGTGTGTGTGTGTGTGTGTTTCTATACAGGCATCACCATGTCTCATAATAACATATACTTGGCATATTAAACTCACCAAATATGTAAACATAGTGACTTCCGGCACCTATGGCATTTTCCATGTCAGATAAAAGCAATTGTAAAGGACAGAGCTCTACAGAGAGGACAAGACATTTGTTCCAACCAATACAGACACAATGGTCCCATTCATCATTTCAATGTGCTGTAAGAAAATGGCTCCTCAGTGACAGTGTGCCATTAAAGCAGCTATGTGAAGCATGTTATCAGTGCCAAAACATCCATGAACAGACGTGTTTGCGATATTCTCAACACGTTAGATATTTCTCTCTTTGCTTCTGATGCTGATGAATGCATATTTTTTTCTACCACACTGAGTTAATATGAATAAAAAAGTCTTAGAGGAATGGGCTTCCATTTCAGAAACATTTGCCGTCTGTGTTTTTAAATAGATTTGCTTTGCTTTAAAAAAACACACACACACAGCAGTTCTGCAGTTCTGCCACTCAGTTCCCACATTACTTATGAATACTATCCACAAATGTAGCCGTTTTAGGAAGTATACAAGTGAGTTTGTTGGAATTTAGATTTTTGCTTCAATAAGGTAGTTAAAAAATAAAAGCTGAAATTTGCCAACAAATATCAGGAATGGTTCAAGATGAAGCTTATAAAAAGTAACACCAAAATAATTAGCAGACTGAAACCCCTGATCAGGAAGACTTAAATGATTAACTTTAAAGATGGCACACCAAGCTGTCAGTATCACCAACTCTAGCAGTCTGTCTGGCAGAATGGCCATTAGATCCTCGAGGAAGCAAGATCTTCTGTCTGCTCAAAGAGAAAAAAAAATGAAATTTTTCTATGATTGAGATGCATTTGCCTTTTTCTTTCTTTCTTTATTTATTTTTTTTTGCAACTACAGCGTTCTGTTATCTGTTTAAAGATAGCCCGAGAAACAGTCACCAGTGTCCTGGACTAATTGACGTGTATGGTTAGGGGAAAGACAAAATGAGAGCTGTTATTCACCCAGAGCAGGCTTTACCCTTAAATATGGAACATTTAAAACCTCTAACATGTTTTCATTATGATTTTTCATGATTCTTGCAGTAAAAGAAAACTCCCCAGATTATTTCCCCTGTCTCATTTTCCCCTTTGTGGATTCTCCCCTCTGTTCCTGTAAAGCTGTTCGACCTTTAAGTGCAGGCTAATCTCAGTTCGTCTGTCAGGCTGCTGGGTCTTAATCCACTGACTCTCTTTATTCATTCTTCACTTTCTTTATTCAACCCTCTAATCTTTATCCAACGAATGTTACACACCATGTCTGCTTCCCCATTCTCTTTCTCCCTCGTCTCCGTGGAGATTAGGACACATAGCTACGCAAACGTGTATCTCGATTTCATTCTTTTCCTTCCTTTTTCTGAATTAACTTTATTTTCTGCTGGAATCTTTTCATATTTACTTACCAAACAATGAAGATCACAGTGTTTCAAAATATGGTATTATGGTGCAGGAGTTTAAGAAAATAAAAAAGGAAACAAAAAGTCTGGTCAAACAGACACAGTGATTGAGTTTGTGTAGGTAACATGATATTTTTGTCACTAACAGCCTCACCTGCTGGGTGACTACAGAGGCGTCACGAGTCAGAAATATACATAAATTGTGTTGTTAAATGACGGCAGCAACATTCAGTCTGGCTTCCTGATCAACACACTGCAACAGGCAGGATGATCACACACTGGCACAGTGACCACAATGTCAGGAAGACTGTTGGATTACTGGGTCTGTTGAACTGTGGAACAAATAGCTGTTCTATGGCTCTTTGTGTGTTGTATATTTTTCCTATCCCAATGTGTTGGTGAGTTGGGAGATCAGGTGCGTGAGCAGAGTCTTGTGTGAGTGTTGGATTGTGAAACAGCTGTCTGGGAGAATGACTCTGAGGAAGATGGATGAGATTGCTGCACAAGGCACCAGCCACCAGTGAAGGTATGCTCCGCCTTTGATCAAGAAAATAGCAAACGCACACATGCACACGCACGCACTCAGAGTTATACAGTGCTGTGAAAATGTAATGATCCGCTAAGATCTTCAATATCTTTTTTTGTCGCACTAAAATATTTCATGTCATCAAAGTAATCTGAGTACAAAAAGTGACTTTTAAATTATGGTTTCATTTATTATAGGAGATGAGGCTAGATTTTTTTTGAAAGGATTATATGGGAGAGAGAACAGAACTCATGGTTCTGTCTATTATTGGGAAGTCATTTTGGTCCTAAAGTAGCATCCAGCATCAAACTATGACTCCGCCACTGTACTGTTGGACTGTTGTTTTAATGTTCTTTTTCTCGAATGCTGCATTAGTACTATGCCATATGTACTCATCTTCCAGACTCGGCATTCATCTTGGCAGTTCAAAAAACATTTCATCCAAACAATCCTTTAGTTGTAACGTTGGACCACTCTCTTTCGTATTGTTTAATGCATTTGGAGCCTACAGTTAGGCCTGTCACGATAACAAATTTTGCTGAGCGATTAATTGTCTAAAAAATTATTGTGATAAATGATAATATTGTTTCAAGACCTTTTGACACTAATTTAATGGAAATGATTAATAATGCATGCAATTTCCTGCCATAGATGCACTTTATTTTCAAAAGAACACATAACACTGGAACTGATAAACTAAACAACCAAAAATAAAATGGATTCTCAATTAACAAAAAACGTACTTGAATAAAAACTAAGCAACATAAAGCCAAAGTGGAAATAAATACTGCATTCAACCAAAAGAGTGCAGATTATGAAGCCTGTGTACTCTATTGCCATATATTTATATGGCAATAGAGAAGATGGGCACATCTGACTACACGATTTTTTGTGTGTTACGGTGGATTGTCGTGGTGGCTCTGATCTAAATCAGGGATTTCCCCCGACTGGAAGCGTCAATGCATCCCGTTGAATGTGACAGGTAGCAATCGTAAGCGCGGATTCACTCTGGCTTTCTGAGGGGAATTACGAGTGATTCGCCAAACAGTGACACAGCGCAACCCGAAGTAGAGTGGACATCGGAGATATGTGGAAACAGGATTAATATTTATTCAACATTTTGTGCAAAGGATATAGAAATGACGAGAGGAGTTGGAGTCAAATTGCTACTGCAGTTGATAAACCCGGTTTTTAGCTGTTCTTCGTTAACGTGACATAAATAGGTTATAATGATTTTCATTGAGTCAGGACTTCACGCTGACTCTAGCCACATGCCTCACAGGTAGATTCTAGTAAAGCATTAATTAATACCTGGTTTTAAAATTAGTTAACTGGACTTGTAACCATTATTTTGTGCCCATGTGGTTGGACACCACTCGGCATAACGAACCCGATTGAACCGTTATACCTAGGATTTCTGTCATTTTTTGAAAATTGGCCGACCGTCCGACAACAACTAGTGTAGTGTGCGCTGAACATTACACTATGGAAGAGCACCGGAATTTAGCCTTTTTTCATTCAGCGTCATCAAATGAAGCCGATAATTAAAATGAGGTCAATAGGTTTAATTTATTGTGCGATTAATTGATTTATCGCTTATCGCGACAGGCCTACCTACAGTATTTTTTTTACTTACTTTCTGTGTGAAAACTTGATACACTCTTGAAATCCTTTAGCTTTCTTCATGTTGTATGACATGTTTAATTTCCCAGATAGGTAGAGCAGTGGTTCTTAACCTGGGTTTGATTGAACCCCAGGGGTTCGATGAGTCAGTCTCAGGGGTTCGGCGGAGCCTCTGCCGCGGAGGTAAAGACACACTTGTGTAAAGTCGTGATGACGCCCTGCTTTGCCATCACTTGCTGCAGAGGATCATAAGAAGGGTTCGGTGAATGCACATATGAAGCTGGGAGGTTCAGTACCTCAAAAAAGGTTAGAACCACTATTCTAGAGGCTTGACCGTGTTGAGTACAGGCCTATGTTTTTTTTTTCTTTCACTATTTCATTTATAATCATTTACCTTTAACTGATATTAAAATGAATTTATTAATCTAAAATTTTAGGTGTCATAAAAGACAAACACAGAAATGCTTTGTAAAAGGGCAACTACTTCATCACCTCACCGTACAATTGTTTTGTTAATTTTGGCTTCCCTTGTGCACACTCTATAAATGCTTTTTGTCTCAGAAGGTAGCTCCAGAGTGACGCTTTGCTGCTGTTTTGCTTAAGTGGTAACTAGAAAGAATGACGGCTCTGAGATTAGCTAAATCTGAAAATCCTAATGCCATGGTTGTCTGTGCCAGCTGACACAGGACCAGACTCACGTTGACATAAACCTTGTTGTGTGTACACAAACATGCTCACACATACACTGAGCCAGCTTTGTGTGCTGTATTCTTGACAGATAACATATTTATTGGATTTCTTTTCTTTGTCAGCATGGTGTCACCCAGCAGTCATCCCTCAGACTGTCGCTTACAAACATGCACACATGGACACAACTTAGGCAGATTCCAGTGACGTACAAGCTAGTGTCACAAAAGTCCTTTTTTGTATAGCATTTATTTTGAAGGATGCAGTTTTTGAGAGTGAAAGAATGAGGACTTGTGGGCGTTCCATATGTGTCTTCACCATTTCAGCTTAAGGGTTGTTTTTTTCTTCTTCTTTTTGGAAAGGAAGTTGAAATCTTGGCAGACAGGTAGACAGATAAAAGGAGTCAGAAACCAAGACAGAGAGCAGAATTGAAAATAAGGCCATGGCTACTCACAAACAGTCGTCTTCACCAGTCAAACGCAGGCAGGAAAACGTCACTTGTCGGCACCAGTCACACAGTCACAGAGGCATGGACAGTCACCTTGTACAGAGCATGTCCTGTACAGAGAAAAGGCAAGGGCACAGAGGCACCTCAAGATTGGGTGGAGGTGGGGAAACAAGAGGGGTAAGAGCAAAAACACAGGGAGTGATTTTAAAAATGTCAAAAATAAACTCTCAAACATGAAAGCTTTTGGACTGCGCTTTGAAGAACCCAGGTAAAGAACAGACAGGGCTCCCGAAAGCATGGATCTTTCCTCCTGTTGTACCTTGCAGTACTTTTTATATGTTTACACACTGTTTTTTAGCAATAATGTACTGTGCCAGCCAGTTATTTAGCTTTAGAAAGTATGTGACTTCAATTAAATAATTAGATTCACTAAAATGAATCAAATACTGCTTTGAAAGCATAGTTGCTTCCATCTGGCACCAAAAAACCTTATAGTGTTATTTCTAATTTCAGTTATTTTCATTACTATGTTTTTAACTATTCACACTTTAGTGAATAACCCCTAACTAATTTAGCATCTTCTTGACAGAAAGTTTTGTATCTGATTGTAGCTAAATTCACACCGTCTAGGTTAGTAGTTTTAAACAACAGTAACATGAAGTTTTTCGTAAGAAATTACAAGTGAAACAGACTGAATTGGAAAAGAAAAATGCACATCAACAGAGAAACCATGTATATGTCGTAAATTAGACTGAAATGGAAGACTTTTATTGATACTAAATGAGGAGCCATTTTGGAGATAATCTTGGCCAGATGGGGAGCAAGTAGATATTAAAAAGAAAGGACCTGATCAAATCTCAGGATATACGCCACTTGCAACACCTCTCTGCTCTGGTACAGTTATGTATTGACACAAACACAAGAAAGTGTCCCTGTTCTTTAGGTAAACTTAAACCAGTGAATTACTCTACCAGATAGCTCTCCTACATGTGAAGGAAGGCAACACTGGTGTGTGTTTTACCTTTTACAAATAAGACGAGGCATTTACCTTTTATCTTTGGCTTTAGCAACAGCTTGTCAATATCATCCAGACGTTGCAATTTTGAGATACGACTGAAGTGGTATGTTGACGCTGCAATTCTATGACCAGAACTGAACTGGTGCCTCAGAACTGATGGTGTCAGCACTGATGTAACTGTTCTCATAGAAAAGACTACATCTGACCTCAGGAGTTTGGAGCCTGACAAGTTAGCATACCCCACATTGAGAAAAAGCTTTGTGACTCTTTAGACCACAGCAGGGTCATTTGCTTCTTAGTCATTAGAGCAAGGTTGCTTCAATTTATTATATTCCTCTTGCCTGGTTATCGGTAACCCCTCAGCTCTCAGGGTCATTACTGATGATAATTACAGTGTTCACAGATGCATTTCATGTGATGGGGTGAGTCGGTCCTTCTGTGATTGACACATTATTGATATTATTGTTCTGCAAACACAGTGTTTATTAAAGGTGCTAACACTAATGGTGTCTTGCCATTGCAAGTTGATGGCTTAGGAAATACCACTTCAGTGTTCATGTCTTAGTCTGATGGAGGATTCAGTAGAGACAAATCAAAAACCTGAACTCTCTGTAACAGTGAAGCCATTGTGTCTTCAATGCAAAGTTCCCTATAAATGACAAGAGGGAGTTTTTATGTTAATATGTTCTATTTGTATGAAGGGTGTGTCTTGATACAAGGTCGCTATTTCAGATAAACAGTCTGGCATTGCCCACAAAACATAAGCAGAGCAGAAAGTAAAGCATATTTTTTCTGTCCACTCACTCTGATGGACTTTTTAATGATTCCTGTGCATCCTCTTTTCATGACAGCATTTGCGGTTTTACATTTAGCCGTATTGTTTTTGAGTAAATCTCCACTGTCCACGAACCTGTTAGATCTCTTTTATTGTTGCTATCCTTCTCTCTTACATTCACCAGCTGCTGTAAGACAAGGCCACCTCTCTGTGCTTGCTGTCTATTTGCTCTCATTCAGGGGATTCACTTGAGAGGCCACAGCTCAAATAAATTCACTCAACAGCCACTGCTCAGTAGGGACCCCTCACTCACTTCCCCACTTGCTTGCTCATTCTCTCTCTCCGTTACTCTCTGCTTCTCGGACTCCCTCCACATCACTCTTTCTCAAACTCTGTCCTTTGCGACTTTTTCTGTCTTTGTTCTTTTTTCTTTCTTGATTCTTTGACAGAATTTTGGTTTCTCCCTACTTAATGTAGGTTGTTAATTCTCTGTGTGACATTTCTACATCAGATTTATGAACAACACTTTTGTCTAACAGTTTATGGACGTTTAAACAAATTAGAAGAGTGATGTCAAAAATGAATCTGAATACATATACTCCAATAACTTTTCATAAAATAATTTGTGTAGAACTATTTGCAATGGGTTGTGACGGTTTGACATTTCGAAAATATAGAGAACATGGAAAAGCCACATTTTTATTTTCTTTCAACTTTAACAGCTGATCTGATCTTGATCTTTTGGGCTTTTGAAATTAGACTGTTTGGCTTATAGTTTTGTTTTCTCCTTGTTTGTATTGATTCATTTTCAGATTATAATATTTTCCTAATTTTCCTCACTGGTAAATTGTTTTTGTATTTTGCAAGTTTGATTGATGTTAGTATTTTCCTCTGTATTTATTCCACGTAGCTCAGTTATTTCCTTCGAGAAGTTTTCTGGACAGCTGCAGCGCATTCATTTGAACAGACTTAACTGTTCCTACCCCTCCAGTAATTATTGTCTCATTATTTACATTCTCTTTTCTTCCACTCTTGGCTGGATTCTCCTTTTCACCCAGTCTGTTCCTGTTGGCTTTTCTTGCACTCTAAACTAAAAGGCTATTAAGCAGATTTTAAGGGATATGGATTGCCTCTGGATCTAACTAAATCTAGATGACTTGGATTTTGCACACCTAGTTGAAAATCTAGCACTAATATTGAGAGTGATCAAGCACAGATCTCCCTATTCTGTTGGTGGATTCTTCATTAGCAATATTTTGGATTTGTGACAAATTTATTCATATTGCAAAAACACAAAGGTGACTCATTTTTAATCCTTCTTAAATATAAAGATAAAATAAAAGCCACATATGCACTAGTCAAATAAGAACTGAAATATGCTACACTATCTAAATATTCTTCAAAAACAGTTTGTAATCTGTGAAACCTTTATTCTCCTTGTGAAAACAAAATGATGTATTCTGTTTCCCAAAACCAGGTACAATCTCACTTCTCATCTTCTCGTGTCGTGTCATGAAATGAATTCATCGGCACACTCCTACATTTCATTACTTATTACTTTTTAAGGCTGAGTCTTTTTAGCACTCAATCCTGCACTTCAAAAAAACTCACAGTGCACATAAGCTAATGGACAGATGCAAAGACCTCCACAAGACACAGACAGTTGCCCCTATTCATGTGTTTCTCCTCATGCAGGAGGAGCATAAATAAAACAGGAGTGCAAGGACTTAGTGTGCGGCAGCGAGAGGCGTGTTGCGTTCCGGTGCATCTCGCTCCAGTAGCAGTGGTGCATTTGGGACACAATTTCTTTGTCTAGACATACAGGGTTTGCCCTCTATTGGACCCTGTCTGCTGTGAGAATTTGGTCTTATGTGCATTGCCGGCCTGTGCAAACAAATTCTCTTACAAATTTGTAAACAGAAATTGGCTGATAAAATATAATCAAACTAGTACCTTGCTATACAAATCCAAGAATCTTCAGATGACAATCAGATGTTTAGGTCCTTTCTTTCAGCCACGGGATGTGGAAAATGTGGGAAACTTTTATACTTAATCTATTATTTTGTCTTTTTTTTTTCTTTTGTCCAACAGTGAAATAATTATATATTATTTTAGGATGGATTTATTGTTTATTTGATAACCTCATGTAAGCATTGCATTTGATTTTTTACAAATTATATACTCACACATACATATCACAGCAGTGATGTCCATCTTTTCTGTCTTCATATGGCTCAGAAACTCAATTCTGTGCCATAGCTCTATAAAATTATTGACAACAGAATAAGATTCAAAAGCATGCGTGTGCATGAGTGTGTGTATATGTGCTGGTGCTCTCTTAACTTGTCCCTGAATCAATACTTCAAAATCTCCAGGGTTTCTTTGGTCTGCTCATGAAGCAGTTATGAATTCTGAAGACTCAGCTGACTGAACGTGTGACCCTGAAAATGCCCCACTGAAAAGAAGGGAATCAAGCCACTATGTTATTTCAGTCTTAGTAAACAATTGAAAACTAAAAAAAAAAAAAATTAAATGAAAGATTCTTTATGTGCTTTTTGTATTTTATTCCTCTGACTGACCTCAATTCACAGAATGTCTGGATGGGAAAAACAGTCTCAAAAATGAGTATCCAGTACTTAGAAGACATAATACAGGCATTTACACTCAAAACAAGATGGCTTTGAAAATGTAAAAAAAAAAAAGAAGAATCTTTAAACGTGTAGTTTTGTGAAAGAAAAAAATAAATAATGTAAATTGGTTCTGTGAGTAGATAATACTTGCAATTCACAGAGTGAAGACAGAAATTGCCATAGATTTTTGTAGTAACTCAAGAGCACATTGCAGGAAGTGAATTTGAAAAATAAATCCATTAGACAAGTCTTACTAAGTGCAAGTGTGTCTATGGTTAGTGTTTTCTTCTCTTTTTTTAAGGCTGGAATTCCAGTGGAGCAGTCAAAGATTCGATAGATGTGCAATCGGCATGTTTTATTCTAGGTCATTTGTTATTTTTTTTTATTGAATCAGTAGAACAGCAAAAATCGTTTCAGCTCATGATTTTAAAATGTAGCTTAGGTTGTTTTAAGAGAGGTCCTGGAGCCATATGGGTTTTACCTGGAGTAAAAAATAATGATCATAAAAAAACTCTGCTGGTTTTTCCATTTAGCATCCGTATTAGTTGACCCCAAAGACCGAAGCTTAAGGCTAGTCAAAGCGTGATTAAGATCAACTTGGTTTTCTACCACCTTGAAACAATCTAATCTTAAACATGTCATAGTAGTTTATGTGACCACTATTTAATGAACTTTCAAACCATCATCACATTGATAGTAATGGACAGTTACAGAGATTTAATAATAAATTTGAATCTTTGAAATATTTTAGAGTATTTTCTGTCATGTATGTTTTCAATTTTATTTAAAATGTTACATATATCACTGTCTAATTTATAAATAATAATTAACTTTGCCAGCAACCCTTACGACCCGCGGGAGCCCATCTTTGACCTTTTACATACAGGTGCATTACTAGAAGTTCTCATATGTCCGAAAAACACTTCCCCAATCACTAGTTACAGAATGCCTTCGGTGGGGAAGCAGAATCACCCATCTAAGGTGATTCTGTCCTGGGCTTAGGCAAAGCTGTCCACTTACCTGACCCCGAGTCATATCATTACTACCTTATCCTGCATTTTGTACAGTTGGACATAAATTGATGAAGAAGATTAAATAAAACTGTAATAACATTGCTTTCATTATATTATGCATTTTTTTCTGGAAAACCCCCCCAAAAACATGAAGTTTAGTTCTGCATGTGTCTAAGTACTGGTATGGTCCTATGTGCGTGTTGTTGGGCAAGCTAGTGAAGAAGAGCAGTAGAAATCCTATGAAACCTTAATGTGCAGCTTATTTAAAAGGAAGTGCATTAGGAGTTTTGTGCCCCCATCCGTCCTCTCCCAGACTCCCTCTTCCCACCCGCAGCTCTTTTGAAACTCCTCTCAAAAACCAGCAAGCTCAACTCTGTATACTTCTGTTTTGGAAGTGGAATTCAGTCACAAATGAATAAGAGCATTTGGATCCCTCAGCAACTAGGTTCAAGTGAGAAAATGCAACAAATGCGGACCTGCTCTTGGTGTTGTTAGTGGTGAACAGTGAAACATTTATACATCTGAAACCAGATATTTACACACACTGTATAAAAAAAAGATAACCAGTCTTTCTTCAGCATCCAACAGTAAGCTGGACTCCGTCCCCTGTTTTGGATTGGTTTGGATTAAGAAATATATTTCTGTTTGCTTAATGCTGGAATTTTGAAAGAAATATTTTTTTTGTTCTTTCTTAAATTTAGCCATCAGTGAAGAATTAAATGGATTACCATCCCTTTAAGTAATTTAGGAAAGCTCAGATAGTCATGTCAAGGGTTTGCCAGAAGATTCTCATAAATTGAGTCATAACTTTGTATTAATTGGAGAGAAACCTGTCCATGCATTTTAAAAACCCACCTTAGTCATACGACTTGCTTGGGTGACAGTTTGAAACAAAATCGGGCAAGATACCAGGTGTATAGCTGTGGACCTTAAGCCTCGTCCAGCTTTGGGGTACAATTATCAGATCTCTGAAGATGCCAAGTTATTTTGTTCAAAGAAGCCAATATAAATGTCACAGGAATTTCCAGTCATGTTCAGAAAAAAATGGTTTCATATTGCTAAGATGAACCTGTTTCCTTCAAAACATACAGTGCAAAAGCAACAAATCTCATAAAAATACTGGCTGAAATGGGTAAGAATGTCATAAAAACCAGGAACACAAGTTCTGAACCAACATATGCTAAAATTCAGAAAACATGAAAAGTCAGAATATTCAGTTTGCTAATGCACTCGGGGACAAAGCATTTAATTTGTAGAGAGACACATCCTGCGATTTGCAGAAACTGAAATTGATGTTTTTGGACTTAGTGACCATTGTTACAAGTGTAAGTGCAATCTAATAAACACTACCTCATCTATAAAGTACATCTTATGTCATCTTATCCTGCGGGACAGATAGGAAGAAAAAGATGGCACCATGAGGTAAGAATATTTAAAAACCCAAGATATCAACTGGAAAGTTCAATCGTGAATACAAAGAGTTTTTTCCAAATGAGCAATTACCTTAAGCCAGCAGACACAAGACTTACAAAGAGATATGAAGACAGCAAAGTTCATGTGCCAGTGTCTGACAGAAAGCTCTAATCTTAATCCCAAAGTTTGTAGGCAGATAATACAAAGGCACATGAGATCAAGGTGGCCAGTGAATAGAAGTAATTCTATTAATTTTACCTGACCTAAAGCAGGAAAAGTTTAGTCTGACTTCGTCTCAAAGGGTGATTTCAATGTGATTTTTAGAAGGAATCTAAAACTCAGTCCTTTTCTTCAGAATCATGAAAAACGGTTTTACTGCCTTCTTAGTAGTAATAACCAGGCTTTGTAGAATTTTTACATTTACCAGAATTTCTTTTGCCAATTTCCTTAAATCTTCTGGGGTTTTGTTGGATTTTGTGCAGTTGGGGAGAACAACAATCAAAGCAATTGTACAGGATAGCAGGAGATCACATGAATACAGCGGAAGAACAGCAAGACATCTTATGTCATTATGACTTGTGCTTTCAATGTAGACATTTTCCTCTCTGCCACTTTGATGACAAAATTATGCCTGTCCAAATGCTGGCCAGGTTTAAATGAGGCTTTTCTTTAAGAGAGTGTGCATGATTTCTCTTCTATTTTAAATGTGGACCAGAGCTGAATTTTGCTGCTGTTGCTTAGCTGGTTTGGGAGAATGGTCTTTTGAAGGATGGGTTCAAAACCACAAAGGTTTGTAACTGAAGTGAAATTGTCATCCAAGATGTCAATGTAACCTCTAGTTAAATGTGTTTATTCTATTTGGAAAGAAGCTTTTGAAATGCTTACCTGCATTACCTTTGTTTCCATTTCTGTGGGTGCTAACCTGTGCTGTTCATTTTTGTCATGCATAAGTAGACATAGTATAACAAGGTCAGTTGAAAACATCCATATGGCTTTTGACTTTCACAGCTGTGGCAGCTGTTAGAAACATGACAAGTTTCCAGGAAAATGTTTTGTTTGTATTTTTTTCCTGGTTTTCTTCCTTTTTTTTTTTTTTTTTGCAGTGGCGCATGTATGGCAGAGGTCAGTTGTACACAGAATGAGAAGTAGCCGGGTATCAAGTTGTGATCCATGTTCTCTGTTGGTTTGCTGTCCATTTGAGCCTTCTTGTTTTGATAAAAACACAGTCAGTGGGGCAGCAGGTCTTTCAAAACCTTTTTGATTGCACAGATTTCCCTGCCACCAAAACCTGTCTGTCGCTGTCAGCCTGCTGGTGCAAGGTCCGGATTTCTCATGGTTTTATCTTCTTTTCTAAGAGAGTGGTCTTGGTGTGTCGCATCTTTCTTTTCTGTGTGATATGAAAACAGAAACATGTCATATTCATGTCGCTCTAGACAATACAATATAGGTTGGCACTGTTTTTCTGGTAAATCCTTGTCAATGTGTCACACATACTGACAAGGATTTACAATCAGTGAAGGTGCATCTTTATGGAATAGAGTATTAACAAAAAAATGTGACTAAATAAATTCAAAAGGTAAAACACGTTTAACCAATAAAATGACATTTTAATGCAGATACATATTAACAATTATGTGGGAAAAAGTTAATTGACATTTGAACAGAGACAGTCATTGAAACTCTCCAGAAACTGTTCAAGCTCAAAATATCATTCTGAAACGAGCAAGAATGGCCACCAGTGACGGCGAGGACAGTTTCTCTGTAATAATTAATTGTTTTTTCCACTATTAGTAATTGCTATTATACAGCAAACTGGCAATATTGATCAGCATTACATACTGCTCAAGATTGTTGGTGCTAAAACCTTCAGCTCTAAGGCAGAACTTTAGGTAAAGACGCTTCTCTTTGAATGAACAAGTGTAAAGGCATCCCCAAATGGTTGACAAAGATTTCTCAAATATGCATGAAAGAATCAAAGTGTCTCTCCAGGTATGTTTTTGATCAGGGAATAACATCATAGCATAATAAAAAAGCTTACAAGTGGATTTTACATAACACTTCCCCTATAAGTAATTAATATTTGCTTTCAAATTTTCTATGGAGCGTAGACTCAGACTTTATTTTTTTTAAGCAGCAGTGCACCAAATCACTCTTCTCTCAATGTTTGTTCTTTGTTTTTGTCATGACTACTTTGTTCAACACATCAGAGACTGAACACAAGTGGGAGAACACACTAACAAAGGAAAGGCAGTACAGAGAACAAAAATGCAGTTTAATTTCTGCAAGACATTCATACACCAGAAAATGTTCCTACTCAATGACACCTTCATTTTGGCTGATATTTTCCTAATCACAATCTAGGTTCTCTTGTGGTCATGATATGTAAAAGGGGCCCATTGACTGTGAGACTTGCATTCATAGCTACACCATAGATTTACACTTTTGTCACACTCATTTATGTTTTTGTCATAAATTGATTGTGAAGCTGTTAAAAAAAAAAAGTGCTACTTTCTTAGGTGTGAGTTTAAAAAAAAAACCAAAGCAAATTTTTTTCAAATTATTTTAACTTGTGCTTAACACTATTTTGCCTTCACAGGACTAAAGACTTCTTTGCCAAGTTGCTAAAAAAATCTGAACTTCCTTTCTCTCTTTTTCTCCCACACTTAGTATGAGCCTCACACTCATCAGTTCGCTTGTCCTACATCATAGTCTCCCAATTACTCCAAGTCAGTGTGGTTCAGTACAGAACAAAGGCTAATTTGAGGCATGTCACTAGCTAATTTGTGACATGTGGCTAGCTCTTTGAAATATCACACGTAGACGGTTGAAACAGCTCTCCGCTTTAATCTCATTAGCAGCCTAGTTGCACGTCGGAGCTCAATTCACTGTTTATCTGCTCTGTAAAAGGGGGCATTTATGAGGGGAGCATGCTAAGCAACGAATCGCCATCTGATTTTGTATGCTGATTAAAACTAAGCCCACAGGTGACCATAAATATTGTCCATCTCAAATGAAGAAAAGAAGACAATTAATTGAAAGCTACAGATGTGACCTTTTTTTTGCCGTTCTATTAACCCATTTATCATGTTTTAGAAGAGTGTGAATTTTTATTTGGGTATTTGACATAACAGCTAATGTTTTTAAGCCCCATTAAGACCAAATCTTAGAGTGTGATTGCTAAAACAGCTGTCTGAACTGAAATCTATTGTTAATGTTACAATTAAGAGTAGAGAACAAGATCAGGACATAGGTTAAACATATTTATCCATGCTGAACACTGCACTTTCTTAAATTGATGTTGCTTATCTCATCCAGAATATGCCAGTTGAATAAGCATTTACTTCTGAAAGGCTCATTGTTGGCCCGTTATGAACTTTATGAGTAATTGCAAAGCTAAACAGCTGAACCTGCTGGCTTGAGCTTGTCTGTTTTGAGTGTTGGTGGCTCATAAATGGCTTCAGCCAGACGAGGCTGTTCTTCCCTCTCGTTCTGCTCAATAGGGTTTGTAATTAGCTGGCAGACTCTGTCTGGGAAGAGACCTCGATGCCCAAAGGTGACCATGAAAAACTTTTTCTTTTTTTTTTTGAAACACGAAATTATATCTGTTCTCCTTGTTAGTGAAGCAACCAACCACACAACCACATACATCTTTGTAGGTTTGGGCCTCGATTTTAAAACTGAATTTTTCAAAGATTTTTGGTTTTGTTAAATCAAAAATATGGAAAACATGCTATATTCAAATTTTAACATAACTGTACAGTGAACTATTATGAAGAGAAAATATTTCAAGGGCAACAATATGACCTCAATCTAGATTTGCAATCCACAATAGAGATATTGAATATCAACTTGTTTAGAAAATGAAATTAGTTTTATTTCCTAAATCCACAACAGTAAGAGAGGGGATCTATCAGAGAAATATTTATTGATATTGACAAAATCAGAAGTTTTCATACTATTTATTTATGTAAAAAAGTATGAAGGAAAAGTATTTGGACATTTGGATTACTTCTTCTCTTATGTGTGGATTTATCACAAATATAACCTGACAGAGGCAAAATCATTATGAGGTGTCTGAGAAAAAGGTCACTTGCATAGTAGATAATCCTGTGGAAGAAGGATTCTGTCTTACTGCTATCTTTCATCCACCTTTTTCTCTTTACTGTAATCTGTCCAGAGCTTGTCTTGTTATCTTTATGAAACCGTCTCCACTTCATTTCACTCTTCATTTATGTAGAGATACAAAAAAAATGTTTTTTGCCTCTTGTAAAATATTCTTAGAACTTGTTAATATACTATATATAGTATATTAATAATAGTTAATAGTTAATAATTAGTTAATATGTTTTGGACTATATATAGTCCAAACTATATATAGTCCAATAGTTTGGACTATATATAGTCCAAACTATTAACAACTTCTATCAGTGTGTATTTTGTTGCCATTGATTTTGTTAACAAAATAAAAACTTTATTTTATTTTATTTTAACTGCCACGTCTACTTGACCAAAACTGCTTTTCTTAGTAGGATAAAACTAGGTGGCAGTGTTAGGTTTCTGTTTGCAGATTTCTGCAAAGTATCTAACCTTTTCAAAAAAAAATCTGTTTAATGTATTCATGAACATCACACACACACACACACACACACACACAAAACCCACACACACACCAACACACACACAACACCACAGTCTTTCCCTTTTTTTTTAAACTTTGGAAATCCCAGCTGTAACCCCATAACCTCAGCTACTGTGTCAAGCCGTGCCTCACTATTCTGAGGGAGTCACTGCAGGTGTCCCGGTCACAGTAAATAAAACATCTTCCCACCAGTGGTGAAATATTGAACAGACGAGGCACTGAGCTGCTTGTCTTGTCTGACAGGGGGGGTGAAAGCCCAGAGGAACTGTGGATGCAGCAAATAGAGAGGGAACGGCACTAATGTTACGCCGAGAAAGTGAGGATATGGGTGAAAGCACATTACCACAGAGAACTCGGTTGGAAGAATTGGCTCCAAAAGACAAGAAAGATGGGAAGAAAATGGGAACCGATAATGGAGTCCTGCCAGGGCTGTTTCATCTTCCTGCTTCCTTTACCCCTTTACCCAGTTTGTACATGAACTGTGCACAGAGCTAAAGGGAAAGCGGGTCATGGTGACTTTTCAGCTTGAGATGTGAACTACACTGGTCTCCTCTTTGTTCTTTCATTAGGCTCCCGCTGACTCACCCTGTAGACGCTGCACACAACTTCATGCTAACTCAGATGCACTGTCACATCAACACTGCCAAATGCCAGGGAGGCTGTGGTGACAACAGAGAGCAACACAGCTCTTTCTGGGTCTGTTTTTCTCACTTGCAATAGAGAGGAAAGGGTGCTTCTCAAAAACTGGATGTTTTTCAGTTACTTGAGTATGCACAAAGATTGTGCTTGAAGTCTAACACATAACACTGGATTTTTATTTTTGGTCCATCTCTTTCAATAACATTATTTTAATATCTTTGATTAAAAATCCTGTTTTCAGAGGCAGCACTGCAGATATTAATTGCTACTCTAATGTTTGGAATCACAAAAGGAACTATAACACTTATAGCAAATCATGGTTAGCCGAGTGTTTAGAACAAGAGAGTACAGCAATTATTTAGTTGCGTTTGGTTTGGTACTTTTAAACTCACTAATCAAATCAAATAAAAACTTCAAAGATTTGTGATTATATTTCTGCACTCTGCAAGTGCAGATTTGCTTTCCTGTTTTTCCAGCATGTATGCAACAAGGAATGTATGTAGCACTGTTGTGGCACTTAAGGCTAGATGTTATATAAACTCAGGAGTCTAGGAAGCAATCACTGGAGCTGTTGTCAGTAATTAAGTAGAGCACAGAAAATGATTCTTGGTTGCATTTGAATTTAAAGTGAAGAACAAAAACGAAAATACATAGACTAACCCAGAGAATAAATAAAAAGAAACATTGCACTTACATAAAAACATACATACTGTGAACAAGGTTCGTTGGAATGTAAGAACAATCAGAACAAGATAATTAGTTTCTTCAGTGATAAACGGGACCAGTCAGCACAGCTATACAACCGACATACAGAGAGGTCCTGACTTTATTTGTCCGTACTATTTGAGGAGGAATTGTCCATGACTGAGAAGGGATAGCATAGTGAGATGGAGGGGGGGGGAGAAGAGCACAGACTGTAACAACCTTCCAGACCAGAATGGAGGAATGTGCAGGACCTCCTGGCTCCCAGATGGATTCCAGTAGCTCCGCAATCCTTTTTTCTTTTTCACTTTTTATTTTTTTGAACATACAGTGGAAAGCAAACAAAGAAAACAAAATAATCTAAAACAGGTACACATCGCATCCTTTCAGCATTGTCATTCTTTACAGAATGTGTAAAACAATCCCATTTTTCCCCTTTTTACTGTTGTAGGGTTAGGGTTAAATATAGTCTCCTTGAGAGTACACACAACACATTATATTGATCACCTAATATCAGTCCTACCTGGACATGGTCAGAACATGTCCAGGTGCGTTTGATCTGCTTTCTAGATCCACATTCCCTCAAGCAGGAAAGCTGCTGATTCACATTTGAATCAGCAGTTTACTGCAAATTAACATGTTCTGCATTCCTGAATTGAAAGGGTTATGTAACACAGTTTTCTTTAATGTCTTTAACCAATTATGAATTTATGATTGCACAGACTCCTGATGGAACTAGATAGCTGCTGTATTACGGCTTCAAATGTTAACATTGGCGATATTGAGAGGTAGTGATGCTGCATTTGATGTTGGCAAACATTAGAGCATGAATCATTGGATTAATTGACTCATTTAAACCATAAACCATAATGAGTACTTAAGTAAGGGAAAATTAAAAGATTCAAGCTAGAGGCAAAACAAAGGATGAAGCCATGTAAAATTTTTCAATTAGTTTTGTCATCTTTAAGATTTATAATATTGCCATGTCTGTTTGCCAGTTTGGGAGCCACACAAGTGTGTATTCTGTACAGATTGCCTTTGTTGAAAACTGGAATATATACCATGCCATTTCACTTATCAGATTTTAATGCACAACAACAGATCTTCAATTAAAAGGATTCTCTGTAGCTGCGCTTAGATACGGGTGCCCCTTAATCAGTGCAATTATGAATAAAGAAAACTGACAGAGCCGCCAGCTGTTCACCAAACTCAAGTCCAAGAGACAGAAAATACTCATGAAATCACTTCTTTGCACTTTTCCTGTAGAGACAACAGCCTGGAAATGAATACATTGCTCCTCCAGCATTTGACATAAAGTTGAAGGCATCAGTAGTCACAGTCTTTGAGGGTTCAATACAGACAACAGTTCCACCTGCTGGGTAATGATGGTTCACCGCAATTTGCACAATTTTTAAATGTCCAGTGGATATTTTCTTAGAACTATTATTTTATTGTAGATTTTTTCATTTCCTTATCACAAAAATTCTGGCTGTGATGAGGAAATCCAGTTTCTCAACTAACCCAGACCAGCCTGGCTGGCAGGTACAACCATGTAACATAAAAGTCACTTTACAATACAATACATTTGAATAACTATATCTAATTAAGGCATCTATAATAACCTTCTCAATATTGAGATCTATTACCATTTCAATTTGACCTGTTGGATAAATAGATCTATAGGTAAATTAAAGAGTCAAGTGCTAAGATTGTAGCTTTTCATTTCTGCAGCGGTTTTTGGTCTAGATTAGGATCTTGATGCATGGGATTAAGTTCAACCAATTAGATGGAAGGAATAATCAAGTAGACTTCTAGATCAAGTCTGGATCAAGTTCACCTTCTAAGGTGCTGAGCTTAGAAGCTGCTGAGCTTCTAAGGTGAACACCTTAGATATTTGTGCTTTTGAGCACAGCTGGGGATTAAGAATTCCTCCTTCACTAATGCTTAATCCACAGCTGTCATGTAAACAACAAAGCAGGACAGGCAATGTATTGGCATTCGGCAAGAGCTTTCTTTCCCTCTTTTAAACAGTCCAGTCCAGCCAAAGCTGCTATTTTCTGAGTCTTGGGCCTGCTTATTTGCAGAGATTGGTTTTACCTCATTCTTACAAGCAAAATAAATCATTTGCAGAAAATCAAAGTAACACACGGACAAACAAAAGATAAAAGTTGGATGTAACATACACATGCAAAAAAAAAAAAAAAAAACCTCCCCAAAAATTCACACACATTGAAACATCTGGTGGCTATGTTCCATTTTCCTTTTAAGTGACTAACAGCTGTCCCCTGGATGGATTCTAATTAGAAAGCTATTGATTACACTCAAAACGCAACTCCCACTTTCGGCTTGATTAGGAAACGCAACAGATGTTTTAAAATATTAAGGGAATCATTATTTAATGAACGGCATATTTCATTTAGTTTTTTGCATCATTCAGAGCATGAGTACAAATGTATTCCAAAGACACTGAACTGTCCGCTCCATCACAATGTGAGACCTGCCTAACTATGAAAATCTTTTCTAATGAATCAAAGCTGGAAAATATTTAATCTGTCCAAATTTCATACTGCTTTTCATGTTAAAATGTATTCGTAGCATTTGAACAAGTGACCCAACATCATCATGTTTTTGTAAAGTTGGATTGCCATCCAGTGGGGCTGTTATCTGCTCTTTGTTCTTGAATAAATGCATGTTAGCATTTTAACTTCTTGGGGTTTTTTTATGCAATGTATAGAGCAAAAGAAAACTGGTGACAAAAGAAGATGGTGAACTTCTGCTTTAGCTAGAACAAAAGTTTTGCTTATAAGCAGTGCTAATTAAATCAGTTCCTTTGCACACCGCTGAGATCAGCAAACTCTGTACTTTTCATTTCAGCTGACTTGTCTGTATCTGCTGGAACGTGTTTCTAATGTATTCTTAGAACAAAAATGTTTGCTTAAACATTAATAATTCCATACCATATTTGATAATGATGTATGCTTATCGTGGTACCCGGAGATGGAAAATCACTTGAGCTGAGATATTTGATCATTTCTTCAGAAAATAAAACACAATCATATTCCTGCAGATCTCTAGCCTAATGCATAAGATGTTCTTTATGTTTAGTGTTCTCCAGTTTATTGGGCAACTCTTCATTTCTTTTAACCTCCAGTTCCACCTAAAAATATTCACCCATACACCCATTATTTTATCGGTAAAATAAACACTGTTGGAAACATATCAAACAAAAACTGTTTAACTGATATTCCACGTAATTTCTCTAAATTGAACAGTACCCCAATCACCCCTTTTATACTGTAATGAATTTCGTCACAGTATAAAATGATGCAGATAATCTCTGAAAAACTAAAGCTCATCTTCCTCTGCTCTGAGGATAAACTGCCACTTGGAGAAATACACGACTCCCTTCAAAAACAAACCTAATGGAGGAAGGTCTTATCGATCACATTTGTGTATGCCCTGTTCAAGATTGCTAATATTTTTTGCAAACAGCTTACCATTATAGAAAAACTGTGTATCCATAGTCATTAGTGGTCTTGGTAACCAGCCTGCGTTTCACAACAAGCTTTCTTGTAGGGAATTAACTGTAGTATAGCAGAGAGAAAGGGAGAGGGAGTGAGCATTACATACAGAAGTGTAATTGACAGTGCTAAGACCCTCCTCCTGGCTCCTCTTGGCTGTTTCTGACTGAGTGGTATATTTCTGCCGATGACAATAGGACCACAAGGAGTAGGCAGAAAAGCTCAATTTTTTATTTATTTTTTAACAGCATATCTGTTTAATACTGTCATGACATAGTGGCAGTTTATCAAGTATGTACAAAACCAAATATAAAGAGTAATGCAAGTAATTTACAGGATTCTTAAGAATTATATTTATTGGTCTGAAAATTTTGGAGATTGCAGTAATCACTGAAAGTAAGATTTTGTATTGAATTTGAATCTCACCCCTGATATATTTATTGTGTCAAGTGGCTTAAACTGTTCCACTGTGCCAGTAAACGTAACTTGAAAAGGCTGTGAAATAATACTAATCACAACTGTGTCAAATATTTCATTAATTGAAGTGTAAAGTTACAAGGAGACAAGTCGATTCACATTAGCTCATTTTGTTGCTGCTGTTTAAACCCTTCTCAACTATTACAAAACAAATTGCGTTTTAAGCAAAATGCAAGCTAACTACTAAAGGTTGTACAAGTGTGCAAGAGGCCGCTTTTTGATGTCGTTGTTGATTTACAAGTTTTGACAGCTATTAAAATGCCTCAGGTTCAAAGTCGTGTTTCAGCAAAGAGTGCTACATCCGTGGCTGTCCCCCTGCGGTTCAACCTAGTGAGGGTTCTTAATGAGGACTGTTTTTCTTTTTTCTGCTTTGGGCAGGCTGTATGTCTTCTCCACCCTGTCTGATGAAACAAGAACAGACATACGACAGCATGAATACACATGAACAGAAAAGGTTCCACGTCAACTATTTTGTAGTTGGTCTTTGTTTTTGTTTGTTTCCCTACAAGTGCAGTCCGTTTCAATTAGTAGAGTTGGCAGCTAACTGCTCTTGATCCCTGACAGATTTAAGCAGTAACATCCAAAAATGACCATTTTTTTTGTACATAATGTAAAAAAAAAAGCATTTGGAATTTTAGATGCACACAGATTGGCTCTGTTTTCTACTTAGGTGATTCTAAAGTTAATTGGTTGCACTGAATTTTATTTAAGAGAATGGAAGTATGTGTGCATGCACATTCTATGTGTTTAGGTTTGTGTATATGACATCAGACTCTGCAACCCTCCTCTAAACCCTTTTTATCCTTCCTTTGTGGGCACAGCTTAGTGTAAACAAAGGAAAAGAGTATGAAGAAAGGGAAAAGGCAGAGTGGATTATCACTCGGTCTCCTCTAGAATCCAGGGGAGATCAGCGAGTCATTTACGCAACATAATTCATTGAAGATGTGTTATATTTCAAAAACTAATGGACTTAAACACAACAGTTGTTCCCAGTACATGACACTCCAGTCACTGAAAGCAACTAATCAAGACTGGGGTGTCAACACAGTTTGGAGTCCTAACATTGTGCCAACCCCCACACACCCACCCACCCACCCACCCACCCACACATACTTGGTATCCTAGGGGGATTGTTTTTCTCTCTCCTTTTTTTTCTCTCTGGGCTCCATTGAGAATCCCTGAATGTGACCTGAATGAGAAAGAAGAGCTTTATATCATTTACAGCTCTTCGTCATGTCCCTTCAAAGCCAGGTCCATCGCTGAGAGCAAACTTAGCTTTATCCATCGTTCCCCTGGTGATAAATTGGTTGCAGGGCCAAGAAACAAAGTGACCATTTTCAGTGAGGCACTGCAGATCTTAAATGTTCTATATTTTACCTTGGGAAAGCTTCTGACTGGGTAAAAAATGGTGAATGATATCTAATTGATATCATTTCAGAACAGAGTAGGTAAACAAGTAAAATAGAACGTTTGGTAATGTTGCAGGTTCATTTATTTTTATGCCATTCTCAATACTGATTGCATATACATTCCAAAACACCCGACATGAGAAATTAAAAAGCATCATAATTGTTAAGTCAGTAACCCCATGTTGATTAGCCTTTCCTAAAATGTAATATTGTATGATTTCTTACCCCCAGATTGTTCAGCACATTAACTCCCTCAAGTGCTCTGAGTTGTTAATGCAATTCACCCAGACAATTTCATGTTGCCTATTACATGTGTGAAGCCAAGCTATGGTTCAGGTATCAAAAGAACAGTTCATAGCACATTTGGAAAGCAAAGATTTTGCTCCCTTTTCCTATTTCAACAGGATAAGAAAACAGCGATTGAACTAATTAGAGGAATGTTTTCATGACTCAGTAGCCTTCGTGATGTGGTTCAGTTTGGTAAAACATGATGATTAATTATTACTGACGTTTCTTAAGTTGCTGCTTCTCTCACTAAATTCTTCCTTTCTTGTTGTGTCTCTCGTTTCCACTCTCTGCTGGACTGACTGTTTCCTGGCTGATGCTGTTTCATCAACAGGTAAGCTCACAATTTCCTGTCAACTAACAGATCTCTGCTGGTTTTTACTTCCCAGTTTTGCACCCAATTTTTCCACCACTTGAAGAAAGCATGTTCTAATCTCATGTCAGGGATATTGGTCACAGAGGGCATTTGGTCACTAGGGTTCAATATATGACTTCTTTATATGTTTAAGATAAGGAGATATTTTATTAGGAGCTTTGTAGCAATGCTAGTTTTTCTCTATTCAGTTAATAAAATATATATAATTTTTATTTCATTGTTTTTTTCTTCTTGTTTAATCTGTTTAATCTGTCTGGTTTCCTTTAGTCAGCCTCATATAATAAACTTAGCATATCACTTAGAATTTAAGAAGCTTAGCACTTCTGTGGTGTTCCCTCTCTTTACAGCAGTTTTTCAGCTTTTGATGCTGTTTTTTCATGTTGTATTTAATCCATCATTTCGTTTAAGTTTGCAAACTGCAAGCTGTTATGCAATACTCACAATTTTCATTTGAAATACTTCATGTTCACACCATAAGCTACTACGTCTTTGCATTCCTCGTTGATCTTGTCAAGGACAAAGCCTTGGAGAAAGTAGCATACTTTCTGTTTGCTGACTTTTCCCTGGAATCAATTGCAATTATTCAAGAACATAGTGAATAACTTCTTTTTATTTTCACAAACATTTCAAGAAAAGGTTCAGTGATTGGAACTGTCTGATCTAAATCTTCACTTCATTGCTGAATGAATAAACTACAAATTAACACATTTATTAATACCTTGCCCATAATGACTTATGACTCACAAACATACTTGGTGTTTATGCATGCTTAATAACTCCGGAATTAGCTATCCTATATGCTATGTGCACATGCTTGCAAATGCTCAAATAAATATACTTTGGCATGATTAAGGCTATTGCTAGTAGTTAGTTAAGTCATTTTTGGAACCCTTCTAAAGTGAAGACACTTTATGATTTATTAAATTTTTATTAATGTACACAAATCCCTGAATAGTCACAACTTTCTTCTCACTTGTGGAAATCAGACCAAAATCTGGCTGTGGAATACAAAACAATAGTTATGTATTGACATTTTAGGGTCAACAAAACATATATCTCAGTCAGTCACAGTAATTTGATGTCTGACAAGCATGTGAATGGATAAACATTGTGTAGTCAGCAGTACAACATAGACAACCAAGAGTATCTACATAAAATGTTGACCTAAACATGCAGGTATTTAGTCATAATGGGTAAAGCATTAATACATGTGTTCATTTGTAGCTTATTAAGTATGAATCGTCCTTAATTATTTATGTTTTCAAGGTTGATTAACTATTTAGTAATTGTTAAATAAGGCTAAGTAAGGTGTATTTATTATATTGTGCTACCAGTAAGTCGTCTTCTCTCGGTAACAGCTAAGTGTTGTCGCTTCGACCTGTAAGTATGGTGGAAAGGATCAGATTTTTTAAATTTGTCATGTTGTCAGGGCTGATCAAAATCTTCCAGTTCCACTTCCTAATCAATAGAAGAGAAAAAGAGGACCAGGAAAATGACTGCTGGGCTTTAGTCCCAGAACGAGCAGTGGGTCCTCACAACCTAGCATGTGTTAGGAAAATTGTCCTTACGATGTATCAAATACAAGGCCACTCACATACACACACACATACACACGCAAACATATATTTTTGAACTTATAATCGAAAATCTTCCTTTCCTCTTCTTTTATATGCAGTAGATATAAATATAAATAAACACAAATATGGTTGCTTGGTGTACCTTAGCATTTTTCTTCTACTTAGGCTGTGTGCAATTGCAAATAGGTTGTACCCACAGGCGTTTAAATGAACAAAGAAACAAATTACAGTCGAAGGCTTCTGATCTTGCTGAAAACTGAACCCACGAGTGTTCTAAGATGGCAGAGCACAAGCAATTAAAACCACAGACCTAAAAGCAAAATATGTCACCCATTCCGATGCCTCAGAGGAAAAGCAGTAGCTCAGGCAGCACTTATAGAGTAAAATAGAAGTATGGCACTGAGTTACAGCATTTAGTTAGTTAGGAGTTAGAGGTTAGTAAAAAGCTATTACATGTCAGCCCATGGATGCTGGTTGTAGTAAATACATGTTATGGCCTATAGTAAACAGAGAGCATATAGCATCCCATTGTAAGCAGAAACCTCAGCAGTACATCATTCTAATAGCATCCCAAATGGACAATGTCTGTCATTGTCTCTAACCACCCAAGGCAAGAACAACTACCTTCCTTTATCTCTTTCACTACCCAAGGTGTGAAGAAATACCCCTCGCGGGTTCTCATAAGATCCTCCAACATGCCTCTAACAGTTTGTCCAGTGTCAGAAATTAAATTTTGGTCCTGTTGCTGCCAGATTAAATAACTTGTTTTATTTTTGGATGGGACTAGTGTGTAATAAAAGCTAAGCTTTAAATATAGAGCCACTTCTAAAATGCTTCTTTTTTTTTTCCCCAGCAGTATTGATCTAAATTTTAAAACGTGTAAAAAGGCTTGGACACTTTGCTGCATTGCTTGTATTTCATGGTAATTTGACACAGTTGCTTATGTACAAGCCCTAATTTTTCTGAGCATCACCAAGCTGTGACAAGAACATAGCTGTGACATCTGATCAATAAACAATGATAGTGATTTCTATTTCATTGGTCTTAAAATTGACGTTTTTGCTTTTTCAAAATGAATTGACCAAAACTAAAATCATACATTTACAAAGCTGTTCTGATTAATCCAATTTGTTTCTTATTTTCATTTATTAACTTTTGTTTGTAATTTGCTCAATTATCTTTGTTGAGACAATAATTCATTGCTATTGCATGAGTTGATGTTATAAATTAAAAAAGGTATGTGAACATTTAATAACAAAAAAATAATAATTATAAATAAACACAAAGGGACAGGTGGTGATGTAATAAGCCTGGGAAAAATAATTTCACTGCTTCAAGAAAAAAAAAATAGTCACAAGATAAAGACAAATCTCTTTTATGTAACAATTACATTTAGGCTTCATGTCAAGAACAAATTGGCAAATAATGACACATATTTTCAGATGAGGAAAAATAAAAGGTTTTATTTTAGTGACCTTTATTTGAGAGTGGTCAGAAAGGAAAGCAAGTGTGGTGCAGTGAAACACTATTGAACGAATGAAATGCTGTTAAAATTGAATCTGTTGAATGTTTGATAGAAACTGCTGTGACACATGGCAGATGAAGTCAGTTTAATTATCCATATTTAAATATAGCATCATTGTCACCCTGAAAATAGCATATTGAACGTATATAGCATGTTTAGCACGCAGTAGATGGTGTTTAATTCAGCGTCTAACTATCGGCTGCCAAAACCGGGTCCCTCATTACCCATCAGCCCATTTGCCAGCTGCCTCATCATTATCACTCTCCCCCGGCAGCCCCTGTCACTCAAAATGCCTGGAAAGAAGCTGGAAAGTCAATTAATGTGTGTCCTATTCCTGTGTGTGTGTTCAGTTTTGGGCTTCTCTGCATTTCCTTGTGCGTCACCGTGTGCATACATGTTAATCTGGAGGGGGATTGTATAGCACAAGAGGGAGGTTACTCAATGTAAGGAGTAAATAATGCTTGTCTGAATAGTATGTAGTCACAATAGTTGTAGGGCCGCACGATACTGGAAAAAATTGACTTTGTGATTTGTTTTCTAACCCTGCGATATATGTTACAATGTGGGAAACTAACAATAATTTTCAACAAATGATGTCATGCTGCACTCCTGCCATATTGTTGACAATTAATCTACATTATTTTTCTGAATGTTACAGGTATGTTTTTTTTTATGTATTTGAGAATTATTCTTGTTAGGGCTGCAAAATATTAGAAAATTCTGCTATGGCAAAAATATTGGTAAATATTGTGATAACGATATTAGCTGCTATTTATATCTATTTTCTTCTTTACTCTCTTTCGTGTCTGTGCTTCCATGACCCTGTGACCCTTGGCATTTTGAGTAATGTCACTAGTGTCCAGTGTGAGCATCTGGTGTCAGATTGTCCACCTGGCTAAATATTACATTAGCATTAATATGCAAGTACCCAACACCTGAAATATATATGTCAACAATTACTGCACTCCAAGCAGTCCTTTCCGATACATATATTGCACACACTGACATTGTGATAACAATATGTTTGTGATATGCCCTACATATTGTTTTGTTTAAATCATCACTGAATATTAGGATAGCTTTTTAATGGTGACTGCAAAGTGCAGGCTCATGTAGGCTGGATTCTAAATAATGTACAATGCAGATACTGTTAAAGTTTGGTTTAAGGCAAGAAAAGCCATTGTAACATTGTGATATTTTCTGCACAATAAATAAGTTACTTTTTTTTTTTCTTTTTTTTTCATAGTTTGGCTAGTTCTGGGACTTATAATCAGATGTGACTTATGTTTTTTCCCTCTTTATGATGCAATTTTTGACTTATGCATTAAATCTGAAGAGTTTGTTAAAAAGTAACTGAACACAATGCATCACCGGATCATATCATCAATGTGGACAAGATTCCTCTTTATGTTTAAATGCTTCAGTGCGACTTACACATATTTGTATTTATTTATTTTTTTTAACAATGCAACTTAAATTCAGGAGTGACTTATTAAATACTAATATATTTGAATTTATAAAACAAAGTTGGCTCAAAATATGCCACGCTTACTTAGTTTTACATTCAAGTTGCTCTTTTCTATGATTTAATTTATTTATTCCTTATTTATTCCATCCTTTAAATATAGGGTTGGGTAAACATAGGTCAGTGATATATGTGTTGAGCAAAAAGTACTTAAGGAAATAAAAACCAAATTAGCTGAAAGTTTCTTCATTTATTTGGTAGGTGCTTGGTTATATTTGCAGAAGATTTTGACAAATGTGCTTTAATCCCACTGGCATCTGCATCACAGCAATGCCTTTCTTCACACAAGCCAACTTTTACTTGGCTTCAAACATGCAGTTCTCTGAAAGCAAAATCCTCCGTTCTACAAAAAAAAAAATATGTTGCCAAAAATCCTAATCCTTGAGAAATTATTGATTTGTTGATTGATTCAAAATGTTAGATTCTGTTATAATCTATTTACCTTAATATTTACATTGATTGATATTTATATTTAATATTTATGAACCATATTTCTTAAAAGAATGCTGCTTCTTGTTTGGTCTGAAATGTTTCTAACAAATTTATGAATGAAGTTATTTATGAGCTTTTTATACCTAGTTGAATTTTAAGTACCCCAGTGTTCCTATGTCAAAATCATCTTCAATTTTCCATGTCCAATGACCATTGCATAATGTATGTGTTTAATCTGGTGATAATACATTTTAACCATCAAAATAGATGATAGTAAAGTACAGGCAAATGAACAGATGATAAGAAATGTATGGGTGAAAAATGAAGGAAGGGGGAGGGAAAGAGAAAGTTTTCTCAGTGCCAGATGGAAGAGCAGTTGGCACCTCTCTCATTACTGCGGGGATGGATTTTCCTCTATCACAGCAGCACACATACATACAATCAGACAAACACACACACAGAGCTGCCTCCTGTCATTCTACACCACCTGGCTAGCACCTGGTCATCAAAGCAAGACCAAGGAGGGCTCTCATCTTTAGTGGATGAAGAAGAAACTGTAGCATTAGAGGAGGGGAAGGGCATTAATCCCATATGCTTTCTGATTTGGTTGCTGTGTCCTAGCGTTGATGTCTGATTCTGCTCTCTGTGATGCATCAGTGTACCTGAATCAACTGTCTGTCATCCCATGCCATGTTGTAAATCTCCCCCTACTTCTTCTCTGTGTGTGTGGGCAGACGTGTGTGTCACACCCTCACCATCCATGCAGGCAAGGCCTGTTGAGCATGTGAGAAATTAAACGTGACGCAGATGGGTGGAGCAGCATCCTTCTTTGATCCAAGCAGTGCAACAGAAGGGGAGCCCCTGACCAACACATGTCAGACAAAACTGTTGGACACCTTCAACGATAGCTTTATGGTTCTGTTGGGTGGGAGCCAGTAGACAACGTCATAGAGGGTTTTAGATAGTCTAGGTTTTCTGAATGGGACATTGTCATTGAATACAATGAACAAAGCATGTTAAATTTTTGATAATGATAGTGGGTTGCTCTCTTTTAAAGTAATGCACAAACTAACTGTGAAGACATGCCTATTAATAAAGACTTCTAGATTTCCTGTTGATGTTTTAATTTTGATTTGAACCCCGTGTGCCATTCACAGTGACATGGTGAAGTAAAACTAAGCAACCTCCTCCAATCAAAAAGCATTCAGATTAATGGCCTGGAAGACATCTATGTCAAAGCAAGTAACCAACAGTATACAGCTGGTCAGATTTACCTGACATTCAGAAAATGTGGTATTTCAATTTTGTTTCAATGGAAATTTGACTAATATGGATTTGTGACCCATATCTGTATCAGTATTTAATCTCCTGTGGTCATAGTTATTGGTGATTTAGATGAAACGATGTTGTATTTTCATGTACACTTTTGGCAAAGTGAAACATGGTGTAAATCTTGATAACACCCATTAATTCAGTATATCTACACCCTGCTTCTTCACAGCAAAAGTCATCTCAAGACACTTTGTAAGTCAAACAGCTTTAAAAATCTAGACAGATTCAAATTCTTTCCAATTTAATCATAGCTATAATACAGTTAAATTTGGTTTATAATATTGGTGGGTAAAAAGCATTATGTGAGGAAGCCCACCTCACTGCAAGCCTTTGACTTAACAGCAGTTGCTAAGTTGGTACAGGCCTGTGACGAGGGAAGGGAGTTGATTTTATCGCGTTATTATCACTACCACAATATCTCCTCCTGAGCAAGTAATGGAAAAATGACTCCATCTTAACATAAAGAAATTCCAGCAGAATCAGTCTTAATATGAGCAACCATCAGGGTCATAAGGCAGAACAGTTACAAAGTTATTTTTTGTTATATTTCCATTTCTTAGTACTGTTTTTTTTAATGTGTTCATTAGCTGAGTGGGGTGTTTTTCTGTTTTCACAGGGACATGTCTTATATTTTAGGCTATGTTCCTCTCTGGTGATATTTCTATTCTCCTATGTTTTCATACATTTCGGTGAGTTTGGGTGGTAATATTTGCTTTCTGCTGCAATTAAATTTACATTTATGTGCATAATAAGTAAACTTTGACTTGGAACCTCTGTTAATGTAGTACTTTCTATGGAAAGGAAATATTGAGTACAGAGAGGTAATGGCAGCAGTAGGTCATTGATGACTTTGTGTTGGAAATACAGCTGAACAGATAAGCACTTTCCTATCTAGGTGATAAAAGGGAAAGTACAAATTGCATTATGAATATTAAACACAGAAAGATATATTAAGCTGTACCTTAAGTAAAAGGAGGGGAAAATATTACTGGCGACGTTTTGTCAGCTGATGACACCATCCAGGAATGAGATGGTGCCATCAGCATTTAAACACAAAAACCTTCTGCTCATTTAAAAAGGAGAGATGGTTCAAAGTTAATGGGAGCAATAGTTATAAATAACGTATAAATTTAATGTAGTAGTAGAAATTTGTGAAATTAGGAAGTGTGATCATCACGATGGTTCAGCAAAGTCTAAGGCACAATAAGCTTTATTATAAAGCCTTGAAAATAGACAGTGTCTGTCTTATAATGATAACCTACTGAGTCATATGTGACACCAGTCTAATACAACATAGAAGAGGCACCTACAATAACAAACAAGCTGAATTTAAGTTTTCATTTCACCTTTATTTAACCAAGGAAGAACACTCAATGAGATACCATTTATATACACTGTAATGGCAAAGGTCTTCATAGTATTGTGTCCTGGGTCTTTATGCACAGAAACCACAAATGGAAGGTTAGGAGGGGAAAAACGTCAGGGGGCCCCCAAGCAAAAGGTCTTTGGAGCAGGTGATATTTCACAAAACATGAACGTACAGAAACCTTTTTTTTAATGCCAAGGCTCCCAGTGTGCTACACCTGTGGTTATGTTAATACAGGAAATGTATTGTCATTTAAACCTAGACTAATACCTAAGCTAATGTGATGAATTAATTTGCAGCTGAATTTATTAACACCTATTATGTAAACATTATTTCCCAGACAAACAGAAAGCAGTTTGTTTATGAATTTGGCTAAGTCGGTCATTTAGGATAGCTGTTATAATTCAAGTGTGAATCTAAGAATGTGGTTGGCAACTTCTGTTTCTTTTCTACATTATGCATTTCTGGCTTAATGATAACTGTCAAATACAGTATATTACTGCTTTTAAATGTGTTTGAAGAAGAAGGAAAATATTTTTTTCTTGCCGTAATGTCTTTGGATATTATATTCTATTAGATTCCAGCCATACAGTATGGGCAATACTTAAACCTAGCTGTTTCCAGCTGGCCTAGGCTTGGAAATCTAATGAGGGAAATGACCTTGTATTTCATTTGGATGGGTATAACGTCTGTGGGTCTCCTTTCCCAACAGCCACAAACCGTTTCCTCCCCCTTGCTTATACAGGCTTCTATTTCTAAAGAAATGTTCCTCATCTAGATTATTTCACTTCGTTTTTATTCCCCTGGCCATGTTTAGGAATCTTTTCAACTCTCTTTCTATCAGTCTTTGACTCTCTCCCTCTCCTCGTCATGTACTCCACTGGGCTCTGCGCAAGCATCCTAAATACAATTACAGTCTACAGCTGAATGGAGAGAAAGGGTCCTCGGGGATCGCGAGAAACAGGAAATGGTCAGGAGGGTTGGACAGAGGAGGGAACTGCAAATCCCTAATTCAATTGGCTGAACCTTGGCAACAAGTCCCTGGCGGCTCTCGCTGTGGAATCAGTGGAATCAAACAATGCGGCTTTAACCGCAAGAGAGGTTTTCATGCACACGCACGCACACACACGTTAATACAAATTAATTTAATTTTCTTTTCCCTTGCATCAAACTCCTCTCCAGTTTTTGGCTATTGCCATCCATTCTTCTATAGGTTGCACTTTTTCTTTGCTTTGCTATTAAACTCCAATACATCATGCTTTGGTCTAAGACCATTTCAAAGTCTCTGTGGTACAGCATGTTGTTCTAAACTTGATGTGATCAATATCTGCACGATGTGTCAGCATTGTTGACTTGCAGCAAGAGGTTTATGGGTTACACTTGATTGCTGTGGAGCTGCACACACAACACACTCCCATGCACACAAAAACCATGCAGGCGGGACTGCGTGCAAGGAGAAAATCAATTGGTAACAACACTAAATCTTTTAATTCACACCGTGGGTGTCCATTGGCAACCCAGAGAAAAAAAGCCAGTCAGCAAGTATACATGCTCAAAAGCATTAATGACTAATGTCTTGGGGCAACAAAACAGAAGTGTTGGGTTGTTGTGAGCCATAAATCATTTTAGGATTACAGTTTAAGCTTAAATCTAGAGAGAGCACCGTAACCTCAAAACATCACATTTTAATTAAAAAATGTGAAGCCAAAATTATAAGCACCACCATTCATTAAGGTCATGTAAGGATAGTGGATTATCTAAGAAAAGGCTCTAAAGTCATCAGTGAACTTGGAGAACATTTGGAAATGTTTGAGTGCACCTCCATGTCATAAATAAAATGATTTGCTTTGTTATGAACCTAACAACAAGACATTGTCATATTAAAGGACATAAATTAACCATAATAACAGGGATACAGAGGGGAAAATAGACATGAAATTTACACCATACCCATTACTTTTGTATCAACCTAAGTAATACACATATACAAAGAAGCCAAAAACAAGTCGTTGTTGTTGTTGATAATTTATTTCAGACAAACCTTTCACCGATATTGTAAAATAAACACGTAGTACATTGTAACTTTCTTGAAGACACATCACATCGGTGATTATGAGTCTGAAAAGGAGTATGAAGAAGTGTAACTTATATAATCATACCCCTTTTCCAAAAAGTCTTTCAATTACCACATATGTAATGTGGAATAGCACAAGAAATTAAAGAATTGGCACGCTTTCTGAAATGCATTTCATTAGTTGAAAAATACCTTAGTTTTTAACAAGAAATTGGGGACATCTTCTATGAAAACTAGTCAAATATATCGCTTAAAATTGATACTGATACATTGCTTAAAATTGATACTGAACCCTTTTTCAACATAAATTGTCATCAAACATTGATAACTCTTTGGGGGTGAGGGAGAACTAAGAAAGAACACTTATGTATTAAATACTTATTTTCCCAACTGAATACAGAAAGAGAGAAGCTCACCATAATGACAGGTTATGTAATCCCTTACATCCAAATACACGGTGTTTCTTCTGTTTTACCTGACTAGCCCAAAATGATGCAATGGGGAATCCACTGTATAGAAGCTGTCCAGGGATGTGTCCTCAAACCAACACTTGGTGTGTAAATAAAAGAAAAAAAACACCCTGAATTTTTTTATTGCATCATATTGTGTTTCGCTTTCTCAGAGCTCTTCTTTTTCACTCCTTCCTCCTCTCTGCACCATCTATTTTCCCAACCTTCCATTTTAAGATGTGCTTGCCTGTGATGCTCTAATGCTTGCGTGAGTAGCAGCATTAGGCTCTATAACCTTACTGATAATTGGAACAAACTGGGGGATCGATGCTGAGCCCCTCCCCCACCTCCACCTCCCAAACTCACACACCCACACACACACAACAGCATAAACAGACGCATTTCCACACAAGCACCTGGTGGTGAATTCGAATAAACAGTGGACTGGAACCCTCAAATCAATACGACTCAGAAACAGGATTTTTCTTAGCAGTTACAATACATGCTGAAGACAAACTGGAACTGGGTTTGTTGTGCCACAGATATAAAATGGACTGGTTGTAACAACCCACACTGTTGTTTTTGTTCATTATTTTTCTTTATTTACAGTTGTTTTTCTTAGGGTTTTGTGTTAACCTCACTTCTCAAAGACAATTCTCCCCAAATGTATCTTGGCCAAAGTACAGGTTAAATGTATAAACAGAAAACAGACAAGATTTTTATTGTACATGCAGTGTCATTCTGTGCAGTGAACAGGTTAGCAGACAGTTTTAGCAAAACATTCCAATCTCACAGTTGGCATATTTTCTCCACCTGTGTGTCTTCCTAGCCATTATTTTTAATAATGCTTTATTAATTCTAGCCTGGAAGTCATTTTGCTTCTCATGTTTGCAGCAAAGTCTCACTAGCAGATACAAAAACCCCTTGGATTTCACTCCATAAATTATATTGAGCAACGTAAGAGTTAAAGACAATACATTATTAGATGCTATGCAATCACATTGTGTAAATATGCAAATGTCAGCAGACACTCTATACCAGGAGACATAGCTTCACCCATGTGCATGACGCACTGGATGTAGGGTACCATGTGCTTTGGGGACACCAAAAATATTGACTTGTAAATCATCATCTATCCATTTTCTTTACACCCTTGTCCCTTAGTGGGGTTGGGAGGGCTGCTGGTGCCTATGTCCAGCTGACGTTCCAGGTGAGGGGCGGGGTTCACAGGTCGCCAGTCTGTCGCAGGGCAACACAGAGACACACAGGACAAACAACCATGCACACACACACTCACACCTAGGGACAACTTAGACAGACCAATTAACCTAACCTAACAGTCATGTGTTTTGAACTGTGGGAGAAAACCGGAGTACCTGGAGAAAACCCACACATGCACAGGGTGAACATGCAAACTCCTTGCAGAAAGACCGGGGCCGGGAATCGAACCCAGAACCTTCTTGCTGCAAGGCAACAGCTCTACCAACTGCGCCACTGTGCAACCCCTTGAATCATCATAATTATAGTAATCATAATAACATTATAAAAATAGGACTATGTAAACCATGTTAATTCAATCCAAAATAAGTTTTCTGCTCCAGGAAAATATGAATCTCCTACGCCCAACCTGTCTAGTATCCCCGTTGATCTCGTCCCCTCCCATACCTCAACCTCAAATTTAGCCAGAACCTAACAGCTTCCTGCTCAAAGTTGGAGCGTCGTTTGTTTCTGTGCTCTTGAAACATCGCACAGACTTGAGAAGATATCTCAAGTCTGACAGTGTCTGCCATTTAGATCACTCTCTAAAATTATATTAAACACTTTTGTTCAACACAGTGGAAGGAATCAACAATGACAACTATCATTCTGTAATTAATGCTGTATCTGTATTTCACAACACCAATGCTGGCCAAAGCACTAACAAAGTATTTGAAAGTCAAACTGTTGTTCCAGTTTGTCTAACAAGTATATTTGTTTCTACTGCTTTGTTACTAACCAGCCACAATTACAACTTCTGTCTTGTGGCTGACAGAATTATCTTGTGCAGCTTGTTACATTTAGTACTCTGGATGTTTTAGCCTGTTTCCTACACCCTATTAAATGCAACCCCAAGGTTTATGAGAATGTTTTCATACAAACCACTACATTTGTATAAGAAAACAGTGACAAATATTACAAAACATTTTTTATTTTGCATTATTTAAATCTATGGTATTGAATGAAATCCTCACCTGAGTCACCCTGCTCTTATTCAGACAAAAATAGTTTCTTGAGCCTCTCTCTCTTTATGTCTGTCTGTACTTGTGTGTGCGTTTAGCATGCATGGATACACATGCATGGTTGTATTGCCCCTAAAGGTTTCTCCTGTTTTATGGTGTTTTTCCTTTGGGCGGAAAGAGCAACCAACTGAGACTAACAGGCAGGTCTAAGTGGAAGAGTGCTGATGGATCTAAGTGGAGGTGTGCTGATGTAAGAGGTTACTACCACCCATTAAAATAGGAAAAGATATTTGATCATGGCCTCTGGATGTCCTTCGTTGAGGACAACAGTATAGTAAATGTCAACACAGAGTCTTAGTGTTTTTCCTTCAAAGGAAATAGGTTAGGTGTTCAGTACTGATGACTTTTTTTTTACAAGGGAAGTAACTTCGACTTGATTTTATTCTTTTGCTTGTGTGTATTTTTATTTTAGGAGACAAAGACTGTGTTCCCTTTTCTCTTAAACGTAGCCTAGTCTTGTTGCTCCCATATCAAAAGGAGGCCAGGAGTAATAACTTCTGGATTAAAGGAGCACATTAATTGTGTTACACTCAAACAACATAGTTGAAGAAATGTTCTAAAAAAATAGAGAGAAACTAAAGCTAAATAAAGAAGCTTTGCAAGATGTGGCTAAAAAAATAGTCTGTGTCCAGGAATCAAGAGGAACAGAAAAATATATGTCTTGGTGACATTCATTTCATTTTGCAATGAAAGACAGAGATTGCCTTGAAGGCACTTTTGGGGTGGGATGGCTTACTCCAACATTCTGTAGTGAAAGAAGCTGCTCTATTAAATTGAAGACAAATATAGCTTGAATAACAGTTGGGAAGTTGGTGTATTTGAGTCAGTCACCGAAGAAGTGCAATAAGATCGTCATATTTCAAACAGAGCTCTGTTATGTCCAATAAATGTCAGCTTGACAAGCTATAATCTCTTTTTCTTTAGCAAATGGTGAACAGTGAGTTGTTGGAAGTGTGGGAAAGGTTTGCAGAGATTGGATAACAAAGCTTTGTAGTTTCATATAGAGGCCAAACAGAGGTGCAGTGACCACTATGGATGCAGTAAAAAAATTGTTTTTGAAACTCATAGAATTATTCAGAAATTATAAAAGGCAGAGAGTGCAGCATTGTGGCAATGATGGCAAAACAGTACTGCCAGGTCTCCATTTCAAAGGAAGGCATTCTGCTAGGATGTGTTAATTAAAATACTGGTAATCTTGCTAGTGTATTTAATGTCTTAGTTACTCCATAGTGAGACCAATTGTCTGACTGGGAGACTGTTACTTTTGACAAAATATAGACTAACATCAGATTCTTAACATATAAAGTCCATTATGTGATGAACAACGTAATTCTAAAACATTGCTGATTTGTGCAGGTCAGTCTTGAACTAAGCAAACCACCTAAAATGTCAAGCAGTGACAAAGCTAAAGCACAACTATTTCCATTAAGATTTTTAAATTGTTTACCGCAATAACATTTCAAGAACTTTTAGTTGTATCAAAAAACAACACAACCCAAATTTAGTGGAAAGCAGTTAATGAGTGAATTAAACAACTTGTGGACAGATTATTGAAAGGTCAGCTGCTTTGCACAGACATGTTCTAGTCAATCACCTGCCGCTGTTGTCAGTTGACTAAATGCCAGGCTTTGACTACAACATTTTTCAGGGGTCTTTTGAAGTCTACGGGTGTTCCCTTTGCGTGAGTGATCTGCGGCAGGGGTCAGATACTGCAAGATGTTTTGCCAGACTTGTTAAAGCGATATTTATCAAGTAGATCCAGGTTGATGACAAGTCTCCCTTCTCATTAGTTATACATTTGAACTTGCTTTTGGTATAAGTCTCTGGTTTCATCACCTGGTTTGCTGACAAAATGTTCCTTTGGGATCTTTATGTGCTCAATTTCAAGAATGTTGAAAAAGAGTATTCCATGATGGAAACATTTTCCAAAAGCAAGCCTAACCCTATGGATATTATTCTTTAGCAGGTCTTCTGTGAGGTTTCTTTTTTTTTCCTCCTCCCTGGCATCTCGGTGTACAATATGCTATGTTCAGTATATCCACCATTTCATCTCTGCATGATCACCTAATGGTTGCAGACCACTCAATCCCAGTTGTTTATGATCATTATGATGTCTGTTAGTCTGTCTGACCTCTAAGATCTATATTAGGTCTAAACATAAATAAATATTATTTACAAGCATAGTTTAAGTGTATGGCATCTGAAACATCATAACCTACAAGTTATTGCATCTAAGTGGTCTTTTGCAATTTTGATATTGCACATATTGATCTTATATAGTGTTTGCAGGTCAATGTATTGTGCTGCTTAAAAGTCTTGTAAAATTCTAACAGGATTTGCTTTACTATTCTATTGTCATGTTCTGTTTTCAGAAAAGCCTCTAAGCAATTATAATTTTGCATTTAACCACACATTTTTTTAAGTACAGTTTATAGGCCTATTCATTAGTTTTTAGATATTTAGAGTCTCAGTTATTATAACCTATCTTACTATACTTATACAGTTTGTTCCAGATTGTAATTCTTGGTGTATCCATTATACACAGACAGTTTATTTTATCCATCACTGGTATGAGTTGTGAATGTCAAAAAGAAGAAAAAGTCCTTCAGTTTAAGCAGACCAGACTGATATGTTAATCTTTGCCCTTGATGACAACCAAATACTCAGCAATGTCCGCTTCCATTTTTGACCACTTGGAAAAAAGGCTTAGGATTTGTACAGTTGAGGCTTTCATATCCTCTCACCTTGACAGCTGTCCCTTTTAAGAATCAGTCAAGGAGCTCAATCTGTCTTGCAGCCACTTTGGATTGCAGCAGTGAGACTTCTTACTGTAAAAGGGAGTACAAAGAGAGAATGCTTCTCCGTCTAGATGGCCAATCTCCACATGGTGCCAGTAAAACTGAATATATGTCATCATTCAGAAATTTTCTTTAAAACCAGATAATGGTTGAAATCAAATTAATTATTTTCTATGCATTTTTTGAAAACCAAACATACGTTTGAGATTCATATTTGATATAGGTGTATTAGAATTTGAGAAGTGTTGTCCGTGTGTGGATTTGTATGGAAACCCAGCACAGAGCAGAAAAATATGTACAAACTTAATATGTAAGACCCAGTGTCTTAAAGCAGTCAACCTGATTTTCTCATTTCTTTCTGCCTTTCTTTTTTTCTTTTTTTCTTTCTTTCTTTCTTTCTTTATTTCCTTCTTTCTTTCTTTCTTTCTTTGTACTCTACTTTTTGACGATTTTAGGGTTGTCTTTGTAATACCATCTGAGAAGTGCAACTTTTTCTGATTTTCCTGCAATGCACCTTTGGAATTTTGAAAATTCATTTTAAACATTCAGTAGGTTGACATAAATAATTTAAATAATTTTGATGAGCTCTGATTTGCCACGGCTGACAGGTGCGATTGTACCAACTGAACACTCGCCTGAACAGATAAAAAAAACCCCACATTCATTGAGTCTCAGTGGAGTGCTCCTCCTGAGCTTCATATATGCAGTGGCCTTTTTCCTGAGTTACCAACTGACAATCACCGGCTACCGCCCATCTTCGAGAGCATGTGTGTGTGTCAGGTAACTGACATTTCAATGGTCTCTTCACTCACTGTGTGGTGTTGAGATGTCAACACCTTTGTCTGGCCCTGACAGAAAATCGGCTCTGATGGATATGACATTGCGGGTCCTTGGCAGTACTGCTTGCATTAAAAGGTCTGTGGGAGTCCACAGCCACAGAATAAGGAGTGGCTTTGCCTCCCTGTTTCACAAACATTCATAAGCAAATGCACACGCATTCACACACCCACACAAGTGAAGTGACCATAAAGGCACAATGCCAAATAACACATAATCCTTCAATGATCCATCAAGTGGTTGAGCAGCCATTGTGTTCTGACCATTAGCCAGGTGAGGAGAGCATCTTTGAGATTGTAATGTTGCTTTGCTCATTGTGAACACGGCCAAGACGAAATGCCAACTGCTAATCAGCTGTGTGTATTGCAGGACAAGTGAGTAGGGAAGAGGACCATTAACATTTTTTAAAAATTTATGCAGGCATTTTGTCTCATTATATGTGTGGGTTATAACAAGCCCCAGTCAATTACTGAGTTTATGTTAGGAATCTCATGGAATGCGCTCATTGTGTTGTATGTATGTATGTATGAGCCATCAGGATTGAAGAGAAAAGATGCAAAACCACATAAATGGATAACAGGTTGGCATGGTCCTGCCTCAAAAATCAAGATTCACAAGGACTTTGAAATGTGTCGGTTTTATAACTATTCCAGTTTTTCATTTGTACAGTTCACAAGACTTTTAGAGAACATTTAAGAAAAAGACCTAAAGGGAGCACAGCGTGTTTAAAGCATAGACTTATAAAGCCCTCAGCCCCACCTGTGCTGATTGCCAGTTAGTTGAAAACTTATGGCAAAGACAAATTTGTCAAGGACAGTCATGGTGTGGAAAGTAAAGTCACACCACCGATCAGTCTTATTAAGGCAACACAGCTTTAAAACTACAATTGGCAAGCTTCAACCAGCATGATTGCTAAGCAGCTAACTTCACTAATTATTAGCTGTTATTAGCTTGTTAGGCCATTAGTACTATTCTAAAAAAATCAGCATGCAAAAGGGGATAGCATTCCACATAAAAAGCACAATTATATGGAAATTGCTAAAAAAAAATCAATGGGCTCTTTCTCTATGGTTGTTCCTTTAACCACCTAAATTTTTAACTTACAAGTGCTGTAACAAAGACTTTATATATAATCATGCTTTTAGTGACTGAACTAGAATGTAAAGCTTTAAGTCTTCAGCTAAAAGAAACATATTGAGAACAGTCCCCTATGTACAGTACATATCAAAATAACATAAATGTTAAAGAGAACATTACCTGTGATAAATATATCATTGAGCAGCAGTATTAATTATTGTTATCTTGTAGTTTTAAATAAAAATGAATAAATAATGCTCTACATTTTGTTTTACAGTTTTGTGTAAAAACTGATACCATCAGAGCCAAGCATTTTCAGGTAAATGTTATGATACAGTAAGAGCCTCATAGCAGGTAATAAAAATGACAGCTAAGTGTCTAGCTCTAAAGAAAAAAAAACTGTTGTTATTTTTTAACTGATAAAATTAAAATGCTTTTAAGATTCAGTAGTGATGTATTTAGTAAACATTACTTAAGTTTCCATGTAAATAAAGACAAACTAAAATTGTTGTTAAAGTGCAAAAGACCAAGTCCTCACTCACTCACAACTGCATGATGGTTCACTCTGACGTTTGGATGCCTGTGCAATGCACTTGATGTCGGGGGCGGACGTTTACCAGATGGCACTTGCTCCCAGGATAGTAATGTTAAATTATCTGTGTCCAATTTACACCTTTGCAAAAGCTGAGAAAGACAGGAAGGGAGAAGGGAGGGAAGAAAGGGTGAAAGCTAAGCTCAACAGGAAGCCTGGTGGGGAGCATAACAGTTAAAGAGAGTGATCTTTTTGAAACATATACAGTTTTTGTGTGTGTGTGTGCGTGTGTGTGTGACTGGCCCTTTCTCTTGTCCTCCAGAAAATAAATCACCATTCTTTGCTCATCACACTCATGCTTACAGAGGCGTACAGCAATAATAGGAGCCTGTTGAGGTCAATTTGAATTTGAATTTGGGGCACAAAAAAGCAAACAGCTCACCATTTCTATGTATTTGCTTCACTTAATGGTAACAATTGAATAGGAATTAGTTTCACTTCAGTTTGTTTTCAATTTTTGCCTGACTGATTCATGTAAAGAAAGCTACTCACAGATTAGCCCCTAAATAAATAGTCAATTTTGTTAGTGAAACAAAAATCAAGGGTAGCTATATCATTTAATATTTTAAAGGTGAATGAAACGTTAAAGAATAGATATTAAATAAACATATTCTTAAAAACTGAACAGGTGTGCAGTGACTTCAGAATGCAGAAGAACAAGTTTGCTTATATGCTTAAGCTGGATTTTCAGCTCCAGCAGTCAAAAACTAGCTTTGATTAAATAGGCCATGAGCGTTAACCTTCAGATGTGTAATTCTTTCCTGTCATATATTTGGGTTATCGGCATACTTGCACATCATCTCCATTGAAATTGTTCAACAAAATGTCTCTCCTAAACCCTATGTGCACTAACACACATGCTGTTAGTGCACATAAATTTCACTCAAGTAAGAGGAGTTTTACTTTGGAATAATATTACCAAAGGAAAAGTGAAATTACAGTGTAGTAAAATCACTCCTAAAACATCTTTTTCCCAAATGTTTCCTCAAATAAATGCTTCTGCTCAGCAAAACTAGATTTATTTAGAACCACAAAATAAACATCATGATTTTAAGCAAATTGGCTTGTTTTAATGAGAGTATTATTCTCGTGCTTCAGTGAGTTGATTGGGCTTATACAGATGTCGAATTTAGGATTTTTTTTTAAACAAAAAAATTAACCCAAATTTACAAAAATATGGAGAATAACAACTAATTGGATAACAACTAATATGGAGAAGAATAACTAAGCACAAGAAAAAAAACCTGAAATTACTAAGAATAGATTCAACTAAAGAAAACCAAAAACAAGCTTGATCTTGTTTGTTCATTTGTTTTCTAGAACACATGAGAACAAATTAACAAAACTACAAACCCCAGAAAAACCAAAGACAATCCAAGATCTTGACAAATAAGGGACATTTGTTGAAATTTTTAAACTAAGTAACAAGAATTTTAATTTTGCTTTTGGATTAATATATTTTCAAAGAAAATGATTAAAAAAAAACACACACACAGAGAAGATTTGCAACGTATTGACAAAAAAATGCTGTTCTTCAGTGGGGACAGGGAAACTGAGTTTATCAAAGAAAGATGGGTCAAAATACAAGTTACATCTGGAAGAGAACCTGCTACAGCCTCCAAAAGAGCTGACTTTAATTGAGAATCTATGGAGATGCTCTTAATCTAATTTGGCTGAGCTTGAGCTATTATGCAAAGAGTGGGCCAAAATTTTAGTCCCTGGATAGATGACAGCTTGAGACATTCCCCAAAATACATTTTGTTGTAGTTGAAGTGAAGGAAGTTTTTACAATGTACTGAATCACAGGAGCTGAATAAAAATGCATGCAACACTTTTTTAGATTTATGTTTGGGAAAATTTCAGAAAACCACATATAACTTTTTTTTCCAGTTAAAACAATGGGGAAGAATAATTTGTTTTACATTTTCATTTCTTACGTTTGTTTCATTCTATTTTATTTTGTTTTCTTTTTATTAAATATCAATAAGAAAAAATATCAATAAAGCACTAAAATATCAATAAAGTTCTCTGCCTGTGGTGGTACTTGGGGAGTGAGGGGGGGAATCAAATGGTATAAATATTCTTTCAAAGAACTAAACATATAAGTTGCGTGTCCTTTGCAAAATGTATTTCACAACCATCATTCCCATCCAGGTTTGCTTTGTGCAGTTCTACATCAAAGCCAGCATTTACTGTGAGGCAAAGTCCTGTTGTAAACCTGCATGTAACGTTGCCCACAAGCTCTGCCGCACATCCCTGCCTGTCTTTCTTGGCAGTACTTTTGTGTATATGTGGCGGTTGCATTTTTAATAAATATGAATCCGCAACCCCCACACTCAAACACCTACTTGAGTTTTTCTTAAGGAACACGCCATGAATAATGGAAGCTGCTCAAGTGTAATGAAGGCTGTTATGCATACAGTACACAAGTTACACAAACCCTCAAGGTTACCAATTTTCTCCTACTTCTTCCCTGATATCTCTTTACTTTCCTCCCCCACTCTGTGGCTTGTTCTTACCCTCTCCACTGGCCTACTCACAGGGAAATCAGAATAGGTTTTAGCTGTTGCTAAGGGGATACTTCAAATAATTAGAGTAGAGAACTCTTGATGAACAATGATGCAAGAAATATATGATGTTGGACTTGAAATCCTAAAGAATAATAATTGTAAATGCCTTCAAATTCATCATTCGGAAAGAAACCGAGTGATGATTAACAGGCTTTTTAAGATAAAAAAAATACTGTGGCATAGATGTCTTATTTGCTATTTGAGTCAATCTTTTGTAGAACCATTTTTGCTACAAATTGTAGCTGCACATATTTGGAGAATTTGTAAACCATTTCTGCACATGATTTTGTTCTTTCTATTTTGCAAAAGATCTGAAAGCCCAGTCAAACTGGATGAGAACTGACTGAACAGCAACTCTCAAGTTTTGCCAAAAATTTTGGATGGAGTTTGTGCTGTAATGACACAGTCAAAATCTAAATGAATAAATAAATATGTGTAGCTTTGAACAGCTGTGTTGTATTTTAACACTGGCTATCTTGTTAGAAGGTGAATTCCTACTCTTGTCTCAAGTATTTTACTGTTTGTGCAAGGTTGTCTTTCTGGGTTGCTCTGCATTCTGTGCCATCCATATTTTCATCAAATCTGATAAGCTGCTGAACAAAGCCTCCACTGAGCATAGTGCTGCCAACACCATGTTTCACTATGAATGTGATGTCATCGGGGTTATTCATAGCTTTAGTTTTCCACCACATATTTCACGTCATATGTTGAGCAGACAGTTTAGTTTTTGTTTCATCAAGCCACAGCACCTTCTTCCATAGCCCAGTGTATTAACAGAACATCTTCGAACCCCCTGCAAATTTAGGGAGCACCGGTGTTGATACTGAGATTGAATTGAATACAAATATGTTTGACCTACAAAGACATTTGATTGCAATACTACGTTTTATTTTTTACTTATCAGAGAAAGGGGGACTGAATACAAATACACCACACACTTCTTTATCATAAAGAATAAATTTGACATACTAACTTTCTCCCACTTCACAACTTGTTCTTGCAAAGGGAAATTTCCCAGGGGTATTAATGTGTTTGTACACACATCCAGTGTCAGTTTGGGGAATAACCCAACTATACCAGATATTTTCAATTAGTAGTCTTATCTCTTTATGGGCTTGAAAGCTGCAGCAACATAATGTTCTAAACAGAAAGGGTTATAAAGGTGATGGTTTGAAAGTAACAGCCTAGCCGTGACTGAAGCAGCAACAATCACAGGGAGCTTGCACTGTTTGATGCCAAATGGTCCCTTGAGGGGGAGGCTCAGCGGTCAGCTCCCCACAGAGACACAGTGAACACTTTGCCAATTTACCATCATTCTACCCTTTGTAAGGCAGCCCAGCACAAACACGGCTTTGTTCACTGACCTTTGAATAATTCAGCTCAAGCAAAATGCTATGACACATTTTTGATCAAAGTCTCACTATCAAGGGGAGGAGGCATTTTCTAGACGCTATGTGTTCCTCTTTACCGAGGATAAAAGCCTCCCTTCCTCAACATGCTCTGTAACAGGAAGAATAAAGCCGCAAAATGGAAAATCCCCTGGAAATATTGGACAATCCGTATGTTTGAATTTGAGAAAGCACTTGATGCCGAGGGAAGCATTACACCCACACACCTCTGCATCTTATGGGGATTTGACCTCTGAAGAGTAAAAAAACAAAAACAAAAAAATAATAGTAATGTTTGGAATTTTTTCCTGAAAATCTCCTGTCACCTCTAACTGAAAAAATTGTCGAGAGATTGCAGGTTGGTGGCAGGACGTGCGTATCCTCTTGAAGATTTGTCTGGGGAAAGGCATTTGTTACCCCCCAGGCATCGATCACACTATAACTTCCACTTCCTAAGTATTCATTTGAAGAAGCGAAGGGAACAAAAAGGCTTGTGTTGACTTATAGGCTATACCTGGACTGTCCATCATCCAACAGCAGTACCTGCTTGACAGTATGCATTTTGTTTATGTGCATCTGCTTCAAAGTATGCGTATATATTCTGGTGTGTCCATCACCCAATAGCAATATTTATTTGAGTTCTCTTTGTTGGGAAGATTCATGTTTTAGATACCCCTCTGGTATTACGTGGAAATTGAAATGTGCTCCTTGTGGCCAGGGGGGATTTCTTTAAAGTTTAAAATAGAAGAAGTTTATGGACTGTCTTTCTGGGTGTGCATGCGCCTGCATAAACCTAACTTTGTTTTTGCAGTCCAAGTGCAATTTTTTTCTAGATGACCTTCTCTGCGATCTGTTTTTCATTCTTTTTTCCCGTCTTACCCCCCCTTCGGTATTATGATGCAGAAAAATAAATCTCCCTACGCTCATTCAATGATGACACCTTGGCGAAATACAAAAAAAAACCTTACCTAACTTTCATGACGGATTCAAATCTCCATGGCACTGATTTAGCTATGCATTAGGAAATGTTCTCCAGGGGTTTTGGTATATTTTATCTAAAAAAAAATGTTAAACCTCTGCAATCAGATTATGGAGTCAGAGCATCATAATGCATTTTTTACAGTCACATCACAGATGTACTCAGATGTATCTTGGTCACTGTGCAGGACATTTGAATCCAGGGAACTCACTGTTATATTTGAGACAACAATCTGAGATGATATGAAGTTTGTGAAATTATACAGGCAGATGAAGCCATTCAAAGATGGGTGAGTAGTGGTCGTAAAGTGGTCAACGAGATCAGCAGTTATTCACGGACAGGATGTGACATATAAATGTTGGTTTTGGATTTGAATACTTACTGAGATCAGATAAAGGTTTTCCAGTGTTTTATTATCTGAACTTATTAAGCCCATATCCTGTACGGCTTTAGCGTACTGGGTGATGAAGTTAAAATGAAGGCACAATTGAGTGGCACAACTACACATTTTTAAAGTGGATGCGAAAACATAAATCTGCACCCCCACCCCCCGCCCGGGAACATCAGGGTGAAGGATAAAACTCGCTACCTTTACCTCGTTATGTGCGCGAGAGGAAGGAGCGAAAGGCGCTGAAGTGTTTAGGAAAACATCGTTGGCGCGTCGCCCCCTCCAGACGGGCTTTTTGCTCCCCCTCTGGAGCTGCGCCCCTATGCGTTGCATACCCTGCATTCCCACTTTTTGCGCCACTGATTAACATACAGGGTAAATCATTTTTCTGCAAACACCAACACACTGAAGTTTTATCTAATTCACAACACTTTTGCCAAGGGATATTTGCTTCTTGAACTGCAGATAAACAAATTGTCTCTTTTTCTGCACTAATGAATTACCACTATTTAAATTAAGTATTTTTAGGGGGCATGTAAGGGAAAAAAACAGAACAACCTTTTATGAATATCACAGAATGCCATAATGGACAAAAAAGCACAAATTATTTTTACTCTTACAGGATCTCTTACAACTTTGTACTGTACATATTTTTACAGACTAAGAATGTGGATCACTCTGTGTACTCCTCCCAAAGTCCACAAATATGCATGTTAGTATTTTTGCGATCTCTAAAGGACCTCTTGGTGTAAGTGTGTGTGTGCATATGTCCTGTGTTGCCTTGTGATGAACGGTCGACATATCCTGCATGTAGCCTGCCTCTTGCCAGTTCACTGGTGGAGATGAGGACTCACCTGGCTACTGTGTGTTTGGTGAAAGGTCAAATCTGACATGCAAGAGTCCAAACTGGTCAATCACCACTGCACTTAATGAGCAGTTTTGCACTGACATGTCATTAAAACTATTTGCTTTGCGAAAGAGATGCTGTGATGGAGACGATGCTGGGCACAAATGATGTACAAAACAAAGCCGTGTGTGGTGCACCACACGTCTGGGGCCTCATGCGTAAAAGAGTGTGCAGTTTTCACACTAAAACTTGGCGTAGGGAAAATTTTGAAAAGTGCGGCGCACAAAAAAATCTGGATGTATAAAGCCGTGCACACCTTTCCTTTAAAAATCACAATTTACGGGAAATAGAGCACAGCTGCTGGTCAACCCTGTTGCCGCCCATAAAATACATAAATTAGTAGAAATACTCGGAAGTCTGCCACCACCATGTGAAGCAATAACCATAGCAATGTTCTTGGTTGTAGCAGTGTAAGTATTTATAACAATAACAATTATATATTTTATTTAAAATGTGCTTTCAGGGCCCATGAGGTCACCTCACAAAAATACAAATAATACATTTTAAAGAAAAAAAAATCCAAAGAAAAACTAAAAAGAAACCAAATGCCTATTTGAACAGCAGCGCATTCAGCCGGGAAGAACGCGCTGCCAGAGAGTCCTTTGAGTGGGAATGTGGACGTTTATTCTAAATAGTGGAATCATGTGCATAAGTTGTACATTTACAGAACGTTACAGAAAGTTTTCTGTCCGTAAAGGCACATTCACAAAGCGGGCGGCGCGAATGAAGGATGCCTGCAGTTGCATCAGTACCGTTAACACACTCCTTCTTTAGGTTTTGCTCAGAGCTCCAGGATGATCAGTCTGAGAAATCTAAACACTAATAAACCATCAATAATATTTTCCAGTAGATCAAAATGATCTTTGAGAACAAACGCTCCCTCTGAATCCTTCCATTGGCGATGTTCTCCATCAGAGCCAAAACGTTCCACAATTACGCGGCTCACCTTTGTGCAGCTAATTATATACGTGTGATTGTCTACACACCTTAATCACCTTAAAAATAATCAAACCTGACCTGTTTGGAGTTAATATGCTGATGCAACTCCGTTTTGTTTGCTTAGTGAGAATGAAATTACCCCATAGATGCATTTCATGCGCTTCGTCGCACAGACCAGTGCGTTACGTCTTTATGAGACGAAAACTGAGGAAATGTATTATTGACGTTCTAGTGAGGTTTTCACTTCCTTTTATTTTTATTTTATTTATTTTGTGGGTGTGTTATGTCATTGTCTGAGGGTAAATGCGGTTCAGTTTCATTGTTTACGTTTAAACAATAAAATATTAAAATCATGAATTCAACTCCATGCTTGTCATCAATAGCTCTGGCTAATTTAAATTGAACTTTCTACCTCAGTCCAATGCTTCACTTGAAGTTCTGCACACTTAATTTCTGCACACTGTTAATTAAATGTGTCTTAACACACATTTACTGCCTGCTATTATAAAAAGGTTTGCATAAATGAGCATTAATAAAGTGTAAGCAATAGAATAGATGGTGAGCAACACTATATTGCCCACGTGAACATTAATTAATTTGTTGATAAGTTTCTACTATTGACCTTATAGCTTGTTATAGCATGTTGCATTGGCATATGCCTATAAGAATACTTACTAAACTCTTGAAAATCTAAATTCAATTGCATGTGTTTTCAAAACATATGTTTAATGTCTCAGGACATTAAATGTCTCAGGACATTAAACATACATTTCTCTAAGCATTCTGTTTTAACTAGCAGTGGCCTGACTATTTAAAAAGATATATTTAACCACTCCAACCAGGTGACAAGATAAGTTGAGTTTTCTCTGCTCTGCATGCAGCACAATGGCAGCCGATTTTGATTCAGTATGGATGTGAAACATTAGGTACTTTAGGTATTCATTTGTGAATAAAACCAAATCTGTGATGGGCTGCACTTGTACTGTGCACAGGCTGCATATGTGTATGCTCTGTGCATGTGAATGAGCAAGAATAGTTGCAGTTTTACAAAATTCCGAACTCTTGTTTTTTTTTTTTTTGTGTAGCTGTGCATGTAGTGACCTTTCTTAAGGAACAGCTGCGAAGTCAAGTGACAGAATAGCTGGAAAAGGAAATGTCTTGACATTAAACTTTCCAGGCCACTGTCACTGAACCTTCCCCCCTAATATACTAAATCCAGATTGTGTCCATGGTAAAACATCTGTTTTTGTAAGAGACATTACCATTTTGCTCCCAGTTTTAGGATCAAAGGCCAACAGAGGAACTCAGATGAACTGGTATATCATGTTTTTTTCTCTAGTTGGTGATTTAGAACTGCCCAAGCTTTAATCACTTTTCTCTTTGTCACAGTAAGCTTAAATGGACAAATTATGATATGCAATTAGTAGAGGACTAAGTATACAGAAAGCTCTGAGTTTTTAAATGGAATCAATTTGGTTGAAATAGTTTCTCAAAAAAATTCTGTTTTTATTTAAACATTTTAAATATATAGTGTAAAAAATATTTACGTAACATACATAAAAAATACACATAGTAGCAATTTTCAATGTTACATAGTTTTCATAGATACAAAGCCAGATGTTAAGGTTACTTGTCTTTTTATTCTGTATTTTTAAACATCTGGTTTCAGCTGTATTTAGTGTCAGTAATCATAGCTATAATCACCAGTATTATCTTGTTGTCACATGTGTCTCCATTGTGTAGGTATACTGTTTCAGAACATCAAATAAATTTGAACACAAGACAAACATAGCCCGAGTAAATAAAAAACATAATTTATAGGATGAGATTATTATTTTAAAGGTAAATAACTGCCCAAACAAAGCTGAATATATGTAAACTAAATTATTACTCTCTATGTAAAAATTTTATGAGCTATGATTAACTTTTTTTGGGGCTGTTTAACGTTGCTCAGACCTAATTCCTGCCACACCCACAAAATCAAACACAACTTTAACCGAACCTGCCTGACAATATTAATCAAGTGAAAAGATTTCAAAATGGAACACATTAACTGATTAAAAAAAGTTCGAATACATGAAAATTAATGAGATTCATCAGTTTGGAAAAGGTTACAAAGCCTTTTTCGTCACCAGAGATCCAATGTGAGACCCACTAATCCTCAAATAGAGAGAACGTGAAACATTGGTAAGCCTTCCCACTAATGGCCAGTCCACCAAAATTAAATCAAGAGCATATGAACCACTCACAGAAGAACTGGGAACATAGTTCTGTGTTTATGATTTAATTATGGGAAAGAGATTGGGCAAATATGCCATCTATCATCCCTGAGGACGTATTCTGTGGACTAATGAGACAGAAGGGGACATTTGGCCACCTAATCAACAACATACTTTGCTGTATGTCTGGAGGTGAACCACATCCCATTCCTTCAGCTAAATTCATGCAGAGGATATCAACCTCTGTTATATATGCAAACTGTAGAATCCTTGGAATATGGAGTCAGTCATGACTCCATATTCAAGAGTCATCTATTTGATACAGCTAAAGAGCAAAATTGTCTAAATCCACTCAGATGTTACAATAGCATTTGTTTGGCTTTCTAGCCTGAGAAAAAGAGTGTTAAACTCTCCCTGTGGATTCCATTACCTTGCGGTTGTGTGCTTGTGTCCACATGTCTGCATCGAGCTCAGTATATGGAAGCAGATGATTCTGCTACAGACAGGTTATTTATGTGTAATCATGTTAAGGAGGCAAAATCAAATATGCTAGATTAAACGACAAAACAAACAGATGTGTGTCTTCCTGTAATGTGAGTAAACAAGGGTGTGTCAGACTGATCCAATAAAGCAGGCAATATGGTGGCAATAAGCCGAGTTAAGTAAGTTTGATTCCATCTATTAACACTGTTTACCGCCTCCTTTATTATCTAGAGATTAATTGCGGCCCTTAGCAAAAGCTTGGCTAAACAAAATAAGAATGCATTTGCTGCTAAATCAAATCCAAATTTAATACATTACCTTTTTTGATTAAATGAATCCAAGGAGTACATTGTTGTTGTTTTTCACGGTCATGCTTGTCTGCAAATCGAAAGAGTCACACATGCATAGACCTCGCTATTAACATGTCATGGGATATATATCCTTTAAATGTCTATGTGTGAATTGATGTCCAGCTAAGTCAAGGTGACAGGAAGTATGCTGAGCTTTTATAGCAATCTGCTCACCGGTAGCATATTGGTCCAATTCCAAGGGCCCAAAGAACTTCAGACATACGGAAAAAACAGCTGCTGCTGTACTAAAGATAAGCTAAACTCTCCATCATGTCATGTGACAGCTCAGAGAGGCACGCTGCACACATCGATCTCCATAGGCTTTTCTCTGCCTGTCAGACTCTAAATATATCTGCCTCTGCGAGAGAAAGTAGCCTGAGGGCATTGAAAACGCAGAAGGGGAGAGCGAGATTTAGATAAGGAAACAGTTAATAAGGAGGTAGAGTGAATATGAAAAGGGAGGAGAGACAAACTCCTGAGTGAGCACAAGTTGAAGAGAAGGGGTGGGGGGGGGCAAGAACAGAACGGGGTGAAGAAGGACGAAAACAGGAAGGATGTTGCAATAGAACACACGTTCTCCCAGGAGACTCCTACCTTAAGGGAGTGCTGTGATCACGGTTGTGTTTGTGTGTCTGCCTGTGTGTGTGTGTGTGTGTGTGTGTGTGTCTGCCTGTGTGTGTGCGTGGGGGCCACAGTAGGTGGCTTCTGTATGAACTATCACACAGTTTATTTATGACGGCTCCCTGCTGGTGGTTAGAGATGGGGAAGAACCTGCTTGCAACTCGGTGCTTCTCTGTTTCAACGCCGTCTTTTCATCCTCTCAGGTAAAATGCGGCTGTTTACACATAGCTTGGATCAATAGCTCTGAGACAGTTTCGGGCAATTCTTCAAGAAGTGGTTAAGCACATCATTGTCATTGCAAATATTTATCAAGCCAAAACATATAAAATAGTTTTAAAAAAGGTTCAGTTATTATTCATTGCAAGGAGAGGCTCCAGACTGTTCTATCCTCACAATCGGTATTAAGGAAACAACAGAACACAAGTTTCTCTATATGAAACAATGATGAAAGTTAAATAATTGGAAATTCAGAATTAAAAAAAGGCTGAAATCTGATAGCAGTAAAATCGGAATATTTGGTAGAGCTTTGAAGCATATTACATCGGTATGAAATTTTTTATACACTTGGATGTTACCAACTAATGAAAAAATAGACAATATCTTAACATGTACCCCTCATTTCACTTCAGTTCAGTTCTTTATTGTAATTGTCATAAATATATAACGTTTCATTCAAGGCACCCATACTGATGGTTCAGACTGTTCTATCCTTATAACTTCATTTGTATATGAGATATACAAATGAATATGCAGAAAACGGTGGACCCAGTATGATTTCAGATTTTTCAGTAGCCTTAGCAACACTGAAGAGCTTACATATACTCAGCAATGGTGGCTCGCAAAGTCCAAACAGACATACATTTCCTGTGTTTAGTTTGGAACTCATACCAGAAGCAAATTGCAACAGAATTTGTTTGCAAGTTGCCCGAGACCACCTCAAAAAGTGGGTCTTAGTCTGGCTCGCACCAGGATCCACTTGAGTCTATTGACACCTCCACAAAAGCTCCAGACCAACTGGGGAAACAAACTCCAGTCCATTTAAAGTGGACCAAAAGTGTCAGGTGTCGATACACCCTTACAAACAATTTGAGAGCATTTCTCAAGAAAGACTTCACTTTAGGCATTTTAATATTATCAGATATCGTTGCACAATATTCACACATACACCTGAAATTCTAAAACATCTCAGTAAAGACGTACATATCTCAATATCTATTGGCTGTAGTAGAGAGGCACTTCTGATCGTATTTGTGCTCTCTTTTGTATCTCCGGAGAACTGGACATTGTGTAATCAATCAGAAAGGCTCTGCTTATTGCAATTTAAAATGGGGGAAGAAGAGAGCTGAATAAAAAGTGTTTTATGCAATTTCAGCTCGACTTACAGAACTGTTGTGTTGGTTGCCTAGAAACTGTAATACTCCAAGATTGGCCACATGTGCAGAGACTCTAGAGGATAAGTCAGATAAGACAGCAGGTATATATATATTTTTTCACTTTTCATTGCTGTTTGTCTTCTGTTTCCCTCCTTATAGTGGTTTATATATTCAGCTGTTGTGAGAAAACAGTGGCAAAAAAAATCTATAAGTTTGTTCCATCTTTTGTCTCAGTGGTTTAGAGATCATAGAGGCACTGTTGTGCCACGGAGCTCACACCTTGACAACCAGGATGAAAGGCAGCTATAGGCTGAGGTCAGACAAGCTGAGGGAATGTTTCACAAAGCCACCAGTCCCGTGTAGCAAGCATTACTGGCAGAAATGTGACATCCACTGCCCTTTTTCTCTGTTGGGCTCTCTCCTTCTGAACCGGTGACATAACGGCAAGCTGTGAAAATATCAGTAGAAATCTCCAAAGTACATTTGTTTTCTGTATGCGAACGAAAACCAATACACCTTTCTTTTGCAGATAAATCTGATTGTCTTTGCTGTGATTCTCAATCTTCTGCCCCCCATTATGTATCACCAGAGACGCCATAGACCAACATTCATGCAAATTACATTTAATATTCACTACAAATTGCAAGGGAAAAAAAGTCTTCATCTCATTCTCAATCTCATTCAAGAAGAGATACAGTACTAACAAAATCTAATCATCCCCATCTGGCACTAGAAATTGGCTATCAGGACTTAATCGTACTCACATATAAACAAAGACATATCTACATATGAGAGAGTCAAAGTAGTCAGCCTCTGCTTCGAGCTGCCAACAGCTTGAAGCTCTTGTATTCAGTACTAGTTTTTACTTACTTTTCTCACAACAAACTTGATATATTAAATTAGTTGTTTTGCAGGAGAAATGTTTGTAAATTAGTATTCAAAAGAAAGGAAGAAAGAAGTAATCTAAATAAACTCCAACATGGCACCTGCCGTGAGATTCCTCTTGTTCTTTCAGCTTTTTCTGTTCTTCAGCTGCTGTCTTTTAGAGCTGTACATGTTTTCAGGCTCACTGGAGGATTTCCAATAGATCCATCAATTTGGCAAAGCAGTGCGTGTGAAGCATAAGAGTCATTCTCCAGGGATGTCCTTGCAAATGCAGAGGCACACATATGCACACCAGTGGACAATCTATGACTTTTGTTTGGTATACCCTCTCTGGTTTAACTGGCAGGGTGTCTCAGAAGTAATTCTTTGGTGCTGCAGTTATTTTTGTTTTTGTTTTTTTTAACATGGCCTTGTTGGCTCATAATTTTTTTTTCCACTAAGCTGCTTATAAAATACTCCCACATTGTGGCATATTCTCTCTCTGTTCTTCATACTGATTACAGTGTTTTATTTCGCACTGTAATACCGCGCTGTTTCAGTTTACGTGTAAACTATGGTGTGTATTTGTATCCAGCCCCATTTACTCGGATACCCCTTATAAAATCCTATGTCACCAGTTTCATTCAGAAGCTGTGTGGTCACTTACTGATGATATATGATCACAACTATGTGCAATTCAGTCTCGGTTAACGCTGTATGGTCAAGAATCACACAAGATGGAGTTAAGTTGGTAAAGAATAGTGTGAATGGTAAATGGCTTCCATTTGTGCTTTGCAGCACAATCTGTCATCCATCCATACATACACACATTCACACACTAATGGGGATAACCCACAATGTAGACATAGCTGCTCTGGGGCATACTGACATATGGAGGGCTGCTGTGCAGTTTGTGCCGCTGGGCCCCCTCACCAAGCAAGGCCGGTGAAGCAACTCGCAGAGGAGTGGGGGATCGAACTGACAACCCACCTGCTGCAAAATAAACTCCTATCTCATGAACCTCTGCCACCACACTCAAAGTCCTGACCTTGTTCCTGCAACAAATCGGTGGCAAAGCTTGAAAAATGTTGTATACAAATGCAATTATGTATATGTACTGCATATACTTGAGACATTTCATAAGAAAGAATGGGTAAGATGTCTCTCTCTCTCTGTCTTTGTGTGGAATGGCGGTAGAGAAATGTATGTGTATCTTAAGATTTCCAGCTGTGATTAGAGAGAGTTGGTATATTGCGTATCGTCTCGTGGGGCTGCACACAAATACACTTGTTTAATGTTTTTTTCAAAGAAAACATTACAACTACTTTTATTTTCCTTAAGATTCCAATTATCTTTTACTTTCTGCTGCTCTTTGCATATAAGCCCCCGCAAAAAAAAATGTGTATATCCACAGAACCATCTTATCTGTAGCCTGTGGTTTGAACAAGAAAAGAAGCACAGCTTTTGCTAATAAGCATGAAGGATTCTGTTTGCATGTATCCTTACAGACTTTGAAACTTATCTGAAGGCAACATGTTTCCTTTCCCAATCCACATGATGTGACACCTCTAATTAAAAGGTGTCACACTATAAAGTTTCAATTTGCAGATGAGCTAATTCAGGATGTTCTCTTTAAGGTTTGAGTAATTCAATGATTTTCACACTTTTAACTAGCGTTCCAGATCAACCTAGAGTTGCTTCTAAATATGTGCAACAGATACCCACACTCTGCTCTCCCTACACTTATCTAATCTGTTGCTCTGTCTTCTGTCTTTTTCTTTCCCTTTTTTTCTGACTTCTGCCTCTCTTGCTGTTCATCCAACCCCTCGTCTCCTACTTGGGGAATGCAGTGATGGCTTCAAAAGGCAAAGTTCGAGGTGAGTCGTGACTGCTGCTCAAATCCTCTGCTGTTGATTTTTTTTCTTTAGAAAGAAATAAACTTATATCTTCTAAAGCGACTCTGGCAGGGTTCGGGGGGTTTTAATTGTCATTTTGGGACTCACAAAATGATCATTAGTTTTAAGATTAAATTTGTTTTGCCTGGCAGAGTTTCTGAGTGGAACTTGTTTTTTTTAATTTTTCAACTGAATCTATGTTGAATCAGAAACTGTTTAATTAAAACACTGGTAATAATTTATCAGAAATCCAACTCCAAGTTTCCCATTAAGCCGTTGTTGATCTCATGTAACTTTACCCTGAGACTATATGGGAAGAGACAAATATCCACAATGCAAATCCTCTTAATTAGTGCTAATAGTGATTGAACAACGTTCATAGAAATGTTACAACTATATATCCCTTAGATCAAATAGATACACTGTGATATTTTTCCAGCAATGTTACCAGCATATGGAATAGGCTTTTATTTTAATAAGCATTGTCTGATTTATTTATTTTTTTGGTGCAAATATAACTAAAAATATTTTTGAAAAATGGTATTCAACCTTAGGAATATGCACTGCTGCAAAAAGATTGATGTTCTTTCAAACTGAATATACTGGCTTAACAAAAATGTACCACAGAGAGCAATAAAAAGATCAAGATGCCCAGCTTCATATCGTTCCCACAGAGTCCTGATCTCAAGATTGTGGAGTCAGACTGTGGTTATATTCATACATAGACTGTTATATGGTTATATTCATACATAGAGTGTACTGTCACCGAAGAGCAAAGCATTAATAAATAAGTACCGTTATTTTTTCTGTAATCCAATGAGAATTTGTGTTGTAGAGTTTGAACCTCAATCAGGTTATATAATTTCTTGTACTTTCTTTGATTAGGGACAAAATCCTTACCAGTTTTAACAATCGCCATAATGACATTTTCGATCCTTGGTATTATGGTTTTAAATTGAAATTAGGCTTTAAGCCATTTTCAGTTTCTACACAAATAAAAAGTTCCTGATTTTTGACAGCAACATCTCGCATGCATTGAGAAGGTGGGCACTGTAAAGCAGTGATCTTTGAATCGGCAAAGACTGCCAAATGAAACATGTAACTGTAGTTTGGCATTTATAACTTGACAGGTTTTTTTTTTTTTTTTTTTTACTGAATATTCAAGAAAACGGCATGATTAGCCCAGTGCAAAGAAAGTTAACCTATATGCAGATGTTTGTTCTTCTTAATAGTACCAGCCTGTGTACCTTTCTTTTGTTGTAGCTGTGAGTCTCCTTAAACTTGAGGCTTTGCATTTGAAACAGATGCCAAAATAGTCTTCCTGAAGTGTGTTTAATTTTTTTTTCATTTTTCATACATTCATAGTTTTTCTGCTACCCAGTTTTGTTGTTTATGTTTTAAGGGATTTATTTCTGCAGCTGGTGCTGCCTTTCAGGTTGGAATTACAAGGATTTCAATTCAAAGTTTTCCTCTTAAAAATGTAGAAGTTGTGGTAAAATTTGGATTATTCGTTATTCCCAAATGTAGGCGCCTCCTTCCATTACAATTTCTCTTTATCCTACTTCCCCCGTGTCCTCATCAGTAGCAATCGTAGTTAAAACATGAGCATCATTTTCCTCTCACCACGTCACTACACAGTCTTCCCATTTTCCTGCTGTGTCTGAATGTTTAATTCATTCAAGCTCTCTCTCAAGCCATCAACATCCAGCTGAATGTGTTGCACTGTAATATCTCATTCACTGTTGAGTCCCTTAACTCTTTAAAGTCAACCCTTACCAGATGAGATGACTCCACAGAGATTCTTCTAATCTTTTAATAGAATATCAGAGCGGAGAGTTAAAACAAAGCCTAAATCTGTTGTATCTCTTTCTAGAATACAGTGATTAAGAGAGTTAGAACCAGAGATGGTTAGAACCTTCTGGTTCTCAATCAGAACCTGGGTGGAACAGGCAGAGGAAGAAGGGAGCACATGATCATAAATGCACACAGGGGCTAATGAATCATGTTTGAAAACAATGGAGATAATCAGAGGACTAGGCAGAGCAGTAAAACCTGGTATGATATGCAAGGAGCACCAAAATAACACTGGGAAGGGTACAATATACAAAATGCAAAGCATCTTTATTAATTTCATACACCATTACAAAAAACAACAAGGCAGCAACATCCTTGCTTATCACAAATAAACCCATATTCAACAGCTTGCTTTAAAATAAATGCTGTGCAGTCCAGTATTTATAATCCTGTTGGGGACTGCTTGTGCTCCGTTTTACATATTTTAACATATTTGGATCAACTGCCTTGATATATGTTCCAGCCCTCTAATTTTGTGCATATTTAATTCAATTATTGTGAAGCAGGAAATGTCTAAACCATGCATTACTGTTAGTACTACGGAGCAAGTTTGAGCAAAATGTATTCATATTAATGAGCCAATGGGTTCTGTTCCTGCAATGATGGAGGAATTGAATTCAATTAGTTCAGAGGGAAGTACTGTGAGTGAACTGGATCACTCTAAACTAAACATGTGTTCTTCTTCTGTGAATACACTGAAAGAGTGTTTGCAGTGCTTTTTCACTATTAGAATGACTTCACAGTTAAATAAACACGAAAAACTGAAAACATTGAAATAACCTTGGCTGTATTATTATACATGGAGTAACAAGTCTTGTGATTGTGAAACGTTCACTAATTTAAAAAAAAAAATATATAAAAAATAAAAACAGATTCACATTCTAAATTTTTACCAGAACTTGATTCTTCTGAAGTCAAAATCATATATCATTTCCTCTTATCAGATGGATGATTATTATATCCCCACTAATTATTATTTGTCAGGTCATGGATCTATTAGATACCAAATGTGCATGGTGAGTTCACATAGTCCCAACAAAGAGCCAAAAGAAAGTACAAAGTATCAAATTGATATCTATTTTGATGGTATTTTTTTTATTTGTCCTCCAATTATTCTCTCCATGATAGACATCAACCAAGAAGGTGTAAATAAAATATACCTTACCTACAAAATTAACTGGACTGATATTCAGTGTGGAGAGATGCATTTACCAGAATAAATGTTCCTCTATCCTAGAATTTTTCAACATTTTTCTTATGTTGTTATGTTCTAGATATTTACTAGCTGCAACCTTTGAGCTGTGGCTGAATAGACACCAGTCACTCACTGTGCACCTTTGTGAGAAATAGAAAATTGCAGCAATCATGAAATCACTGTCTCCTTCCTCTGCTTTTTGTCTGGCTAAGGTTAAGCCACACATGCAGTTTAGCTCATTTAGCAGAACAAGACTTTTTATAAAACAATCTGTAATATGCAGAGATGGCTTTATTTGAGTTTCGGAATCTATATTATATGTGAAACAGCTTGTAATGGGTTTTTAAGTCCTGCATTTTATTTCTGTCTGGAGCTAGATTAGATGTTTGCTGTGCTAGATTCACTAAAACACTGCTGATAAAGTGTTGGAAGGTTTCTGGGAAGAAAGTAGGCTGATGCACCTTTTATTAGATATTCTGTGAAAGAGCAAGACGTTTGATACATTGTATCTGTAATTGCACAGTCTTCATATCATAGATACAACATAAAAAAGAGATTCACCCTTCAAGAGAGTGTCCATCTTTGTGTTATCTAAATAAAAACAGACCGAAATAGATGGATAAGCTGAAGACTGTATCAAAAATGTTCTTGGAAGATCATACATTTTGACTTCTGCTTAGACAAAGATTATTATCTTTGTTTTGACCTGCCATGATAGCTTCTGCAGCATTTTTTTCAGTTCTCATCCTCTCCTTTTAAAATTTTAGCTTGGTTAATATGAGCATTAACATCTGTAATTTGCTCTTTGTTCTTTGCTGGATTTATATCCCTTTATACAGTTTGTACCCTGGACTAGTGTGACAGAAGTTATTGGCAATGATGGCCTCAAAAGTGTAAGAGACATTTGAATACAATTTTTCAGAAGAATAAAAAAATTATAAAAACTGGAATGGAAAACAAGAGATCCTTCTTGTAGTACCATTAGTAATCTTTTTCTTTATTCAGGAAATTTTGCGTAGTTAGAGTTCATTTAGAGAATGAAGGTTAGGTTGTATTTATTTTTGACATAAGAATAAAATACAGTCACAGCAAAAAGAAAGTATCCATTTAAACTCTTGAGTTTTGTAGTTTGTCCATATCTGGGTTTTGAGGTTGAGTTTTTTTTTTTTTTTACATACTTTTCCATTTCCATATTTTCTGTGATTCAGAGTGCATCTTGCTGTTGTTGCCTTTATTTATTTATCTTTAGAGTACAAAAACAACTTATTTTGTCTCTTCCTTTTGAGTCTTTATTGTCTTGGCATACTCTGCGCTGTTTTTCTTCTTCAAGCACTGGAGCAAGTTTTTGTTTTTTCTAACTTTTAGTGATAAGTTATCTTGCATATTTTGTTCCATATTTCCATACTCCATCGTTGAAAGGATGGCAGGAAGGACTTTTCTGTGCTGATGTGTCTGACAGTTGATCTGAAGAAACTCTGTTGTCTTAATGTCATAAAAACATGTTCAAGGTAAACCGTTAATCCTTATTTTATAAAACATCCTTCTTTGCATAATCAGCCCTAGAGGCTTCTGGACAGTGTCCAGTCTACTTTATTAGCATGTTCATCTTTCTTAAGTCTCCACCACCGCTACATTTTCTTCTATAATGGATACAATGTTAGGCATATTTCGGTTTTTCCTGAGATCTACAACCATTCCATTTGCTTCGTCTTCAAGGTGACATGCAACACCATGTTGCAAAGACGTTCGCCAGCTCTTTACACTATTTTTTTATAACTCTGCTAACCTTGCAACTGCGTAATCATTTAAGTAATTCTGTAAAGGACATGTGTGCCAATTGTACTGGAAGTCTTGAAGTAGGAATCTACATAAATATATCTGTCAATGTCTGAATGTGGTTGAGCAATTATTATGGATTTTTCAAATATGCTAAACAAACCTTACTTTTCTTTGTTGAGGTTTTTCTTCATCAAGATTGAATTATATAATGCAAACGTAACTTTAACATTTTTTCCTTTATTAATCTCCTTGAAATTGTAATAGAAGTGGGTGTGTGTTTTAAATAACAAAAACCAAGAGTTTAACTACTTTTTATTTTCAAACTTCTGCAACAGTCCAATGACTTTAACATTTCCAAGTTTATGCAAGCTGAGGGATTTTTTAACATCCTCCAAAATAATGTATGATACAGGAATATATTTCCATTTCAAATGACAATCTACACTCCTATCTCTTGCAGTCATCACCAAGTTACTCGAGGTTTCTCAAATCATTTATTCAGATGTATTCATCTTTTATTAGGCTGATCTAAGCTCAGCTTTGAAAGGATATCTACATTGTCAACCCTTACGTCGTGAACCCTGTCTCTGAATTACCGTAGAAAAGAACTGCAGTAAAGTCAGTTTGACATGAGCCAAATGATAAAAGCTGTTTTTAAAACTAGCATTTTCTGCCCACTGAATCTTGCAGCAGACTCACCCCTGGGGCAAAGAGCATTTCCCCTGATACCTCTCAAATGAACAGTATCTGTCAACACATCAGGACACATTAGAAAATCACAAAGTATCATGTTGATGTGGGGAGTTTGGGAGTTTGTGGTGGCAGCGGTGATTAGTCTGATTTCCCTCATGAATGTAACCTTTGCCTGCGATCATCAAGCTCTCATTCCATATGAAAGCTTTAAAAATGAATCCCTTCGTGTGGCTTTTAAAAATATATCTACTGTATATAAAAATCGAGCCAAACACGTTTCCCTCTGGATCAGTGTGAGAAAAACACATACAATAAGCATAGATCCTTTTTCAATTCTTCTGTGACATTTAATTTGTACCACTTACCAAACCAACAAGTATCTATCTATCAGACATCTTTTTATATAATTTTGACCACGTTTCAAAATGTTTGAGTTTCATTTTACCTACTTGCAAATGGCTGATGGATTTTCCATGCACACAAACTAGATTTGCCTTTTTTATTCTTTTTGTTCCTGCTTTGAGTTCATTTTCCTCCAAATGTACTGCTTTCTTCACCTAACTTGCCTTTTTTCCAGCTTCTTTTGCTCACTTTTTTTCTCCAGAAAGCCCTGTATGAAGTATTTATGAAGGCCAGGTTTACCTCTGTAATAAAACCGAGATGTCTGACCTTGGCTTTGAAAAGATAGTGAGATCCCTTGCCATTTTGGGCTGAGAAAGCTTGAACTCAGGCTGCTAACATGCAGAGAAGTGATAGAGCGTTATATCGCTGGCTCTTGTATAAATGTGGCTGAATCAAGGGCAAAAATACTGGGCAAATTACATGTATCAGGGAGTGTGTCTGGTCACCAATTTGAAATTAGTTTGTGGGCTTTTATGAAACCTGGTGTATAGAAGTGGGTTAAGAAAAGATTCTTGGGCAAAAGTTAGAAAAGGTAAAAATAATTTAGTTTATTATGGCAAAGAGAAAATGTTGTGTGGTTCTTGAAGTTGTCATACCTAGATCTCACCAAGTGTGTATCACATTAACACCTTCACATGCTGCAAAACAAATAATTTCTAAAATAAAATAGCATTGCCAATATAAAAAAGTCACTATGAGCTGTTAATTCTCAACAAGAAGCCCTGTTTTATTTATTTATTTATTTTTTAATAAAAGTGCTAAAAGCATTGAAACTAGGTAATATTTTTCTTACCTGATTCCAAGGGCTGACTTGGACGCCAGGTTTGTGATGGCGGCACCAACAGATGCCTAGCCTAATTACCGTATGTAAATGACAACAGCGCTGCCATAGCCAGCCTCTCAGTTGATGGATAATTATTTTCATATCTCCAGATCAGATGCAACTGTCCTGAGGTGGTTGTTCGCCAGCACTTCATACAAATCTAGCTCCGCCCTCAGCAGGGGTTGCATTCAGTTTACACACTGTGGGAATCTTATCACTGTCAAAGGAGCAGGTTAAGCTTGGAAATGCATATTTTCACTCAAAAACAACTCCTCGTACTAATACACAGAGAAAGAGAATATGCAGCTCAAACAGAGGAGAGAGCGCAAAAAAAATAAGAACAGATTGAATTTATTCAGTTTCTTTATAGTATGTATTCATGCACTATGTTGCTGATTGCATGACAATTTTCTTATTATTTTTATTTTTATATTTGGCACCTCTCCATTCCATATTTATATGTAAAATCACAAACTTAAGAACTGGTTTTGTCCCTGCCGTGCTTGATGAAGAATAATGACAGAGCAGATGAAAATAATAACTTTGGCGCCTTTACGTTTCAACACATTGCTTGAGATATTGTTCATATTTTTATTGTGCAACTAAATTTAATTAAATTTAATTAAATTAAATTAGATATGACTTTTCTGTACTCTATAGATTTCACATTTTATTCTGGTCTCTAAACTAAATAATATAAAACTAAATAATATACTTTCTTGAGAACTCTCTTTTCACTCCATAAGTCAGAAAATATCAAAGTAAATGCTTTTACAAACTTCTCTTAAACAGTTAATTACAAACTTTTTTTTTACTTTTATCGAAACATACCAGTAACGTACAGAAAACATAAATGCTTTTTCTGAACAGTGCCTGTAACACGGCTACTTAAAAAAAAATACAGTAGCCTACCAGGAAAAGTTATTGATTGCTATTTTCTTCGTTTTTCTGCACACTAGTTATCTTTTTCAGTGTCAGAATTGAACAGCCTCACACACACACACATGCACACACTTCTTCCGTCTCTCTTTCGTTGTCACCTTGGTCTCAAGGCAAATTCACTCTTGAGCTTTTTTTTGTCCTCTTCACTTCCAGCAATTCAGCCTTTTGAAACCCGTTGGTAAAAAACTGTATGTTAGCCACATTGAAGTGTTTGAATCTTGTTAAAAGAAAAAAGTCCAGAAATTACAGTAATTCAGCAAATTATTACTTCACCACTTTGGCATACACACAGACCACAGTACCCCAAACTCTTAGTCCAAGGTAATCAGGGAGATATTAAAGATGCTGTCACAGTATTCTCTATGTTGCCATACTGCAACATGTTTTGATAAATACCTATTGACATTGATCTGAAAAAGAGTTGCACAATAATTAAGAAATCATTATGTCATTCTTATCAATCCAATATCATGACGAATAGCACAGATAGCATGTTCAGTGGCGTGGGTGTTTTGTTTTTTTGCTTTTTTGGTTTTGTTTTGTCAGAAATTTGTCTAAACTTGATAGAATTAACTGTCTGACAATCTAAACATAAGGTTAACCTTAACTTTAGACTGACTTTTAAAAAGAAGTAAACGTAAAGTGCTCTTACTTGACTATAAATTAAGTAATCTCGAGCTTCATTACTAAATAAGATATTAAATCCCTTCAACTGTCACTAAGAAATCCCTTCCAATATGTGAAATGTTAAATTTCATATCTGACATTACTTTTTCAAAAATAAAACAGTTAAATTTTTTTTCACACTGATGATTACCTTTTTCTCACTGAAACATGAGATATAATTTCCTAGTGGAAAAAAGGTCATCGCAAAAGCAACACTGTGCACACAACATGTTCCTGAGAAAAAAGAGGGCGTTTGTGTGAAAATTGTTACATTGGGAGGAAGAGACCCAGAGTCAGGGCAGGGAAAGATGATGCACTTGTCTGATGTGAACTTCTGTTCCAGGAACTCACTAACAACGTTTTTTTGTTCATGTGTTGAAAAGGAATTTTTAAAAAATACATATTTCTAATTATTTTTCAGTATTTAGTTGATGTTTGGATGCAGAGATCTGTGAGGTGGCTGTGGGTTTTTTTTTTTTTTCAACTCTCAAGGACTAAATGACAGGATACATGCCTGGTTGATGAATTCGTACCGGCTCTTGAGATGATCAAACTCTTGACCTTGTACTGTCTCTCCAATCACAAGGCCAGCCTTGCTGTCTGACGTGCTGCAAATCAGTCAGTCTGAGAACCTTGCAGCGCCCCAGCTGGGTAGCCACCTGTGAAACCTTATAGACACTAACTGTTCATGGGAAAGCTGTCATGTTCTGTGTAATCCTCTGCATCCCATTCAAGATCCTCTTTCTAAGATGGATTTTTAACAGAGTCGCTTGAAGTCAGTTGCAGCTCTGAGTTGGTGCCTAAGGCATGGAGTGTTTTGACACATGACTCTTTTTTTCTCCCCAAGTTAATAAAAAAGCAAATATATTGCTTTATTAAAGCTTTGATATTGTATTAAATTTCACTATTTCACTAATTTTTTTATTTAACGTAGAAATAAATTTTAGACATATTAAAAAGGATCTTAATTTGAAATGGCGTTTCTGCTGAGCTTATTACTTGAATTATTTCTCAGTCCAGTGCTCCAACAAACTTTTGTAAACACTTAACAGAGAAATGTTGATGTGATGAGTTGTTGAAGGTGGAGGAACTTCATATAGAAGCAGAGGCCTAATTTCAAGGGGTTAAATTGCACAGTTAAATTTCTTTTAAGTTGTGCTTTAAATACAATATTTTTATAACTGAAGATGACATGTTTATTTGATTGTGCTATAAAATACTACATGACTGGAACACACAAAATATTTCCCCTTTAAGATTTTGCTATGCATCTTTAAAGGTACAGTATTATATATGTTTTCAGGCACATTGTGGTGTTTTATAGCTCAATCAAGTAACTATGTTACTTTCAATTGTTAAAAGTTGATTTCACATGTAATATTAATACAATTTGTCACAACCTGGGTTATGACAACAATTGGAAATTGAGCTTTGCTTTGCTTTGATAAGCCTTGAATTTCAATTTGCAGTTTTGTTAGTCTACCATCATCAGTCTTGCTTGGCCATCCTAAAAGGTGACTCAGCTAATCAAATCTTTGGTCTGCTTCTATCCATTCTGTAATCTGGTATTCCCAGCCATACATCACAGCTCTGCAGCTCAGTCGAGCTCCGGTCCTGGTATAAAGGTCACTAGCTGCAGGCTGTCCGTCTGTCTGCGTGCATCGCTCTCTGTTCTCTGCGTCTTGAATGCCTAAATAAGAAAGGTTAGTAGAAGCAGCTGCTCTTGCCTGAAAGGTCATGAGAGGAAGTTGACAAGATACATCCAGGATAAATCTTGCATTCATATCACTATTATTTGCTCGGTTGTTTGCTCTGCCAAAATGTAGTTGGCGTCTGAATGTGCACAAATTCGCTCTCTGTGTATCTCTACTGAACAACCTGTGTGATTGTGGCTTAAACCAACAAAAGTGTGAGCGCTTTGCTCCTTTTAGAACTTCATTCAACTCGGCTAAATAAAGCAAAGCTAATTTTATGATATCATTACTTTCTAATGGCATGCAGATGAGAGCGTTGTTGACCCGGCTTAGCCTCGGCTTGTCAGTCAAGGTGGAGGGCAATTAAACTGACCCCACTTTTGGCGTGAGGTAGAGTCCAATTCAGCAAAATAAAGGAGGTAGAATCAAGATAAACTTGAAAGACAGGGGAGAACCAAGAGACAGAGAGAGAATATGAAAATGAGCGACACAGAAAGTGGAAATGCCACCCTTCAGGGATCAACCAGAGGAGGGAACGAGACAGCAGGAGAAGGGAATAAGAGAGAAGGGAACTGACTGGAATGGATATGAACTGGAAAAGTCAAGGCAGGAAACTTAAAGTAGGAGAAAGAGTGGAGTTGAAGTCAGAGAAGAACCTAAATTTAGACATGGAAATCAGGAGAGAACAGCTGCCTTCTTCCCTCAGGAGATACATTTAAATCAGGTCTGGGTGGCCATAGTGGAGAATGGAAGAACCTATTCTACTGGCCAATTAGATGCACTGAACACTGTGAAGCTTTAATATAACCATCATTGTGGCCCCTTTGGCCCCCTAAGTCCCTCTGGATGTGTAGACAGACAGAAACAGGGCTAAACCAAGGGATTGCTTCAATTTTTTACTATAGTAAAGGGACAAAAGAAAAAGAGGAAGATCAACCAGCAATAGAAGTGAAAGATTTTTGGTTAAATCAAGCATTTATCTAGCCATTACACAATTCAAATGTTGTAATTGACATTTGTTGTCTAGAGTTTGACCTTTCCTGCTGATTATTTTAAGAACAAACTAAAATTAATTAATAAATTTGTTTTGTCCAGAGGCCAAAAGGTGGGTAGGTAGAGGGACTGAAAGAAGATTTAGCAAAGCACTTTGTTCCTGATTCTTACTAATTGCATTATATGCGTAATGTAGTCAAAGGTTTTCAGGAGTCTTTTAGCAGACCAGAAACTCCTCTTTTAAATACTGCCAGGCATACTGCAGCAACAATAGTTGACTTTACTGATGGACCAGTGGAAAACTCTTACAGAAAACACTAATTATTTACACTTGAAGAAGATTAAAATTTTGGCATATTACTACTATTCACATCCTGCTTCTGATTTTGACTCTATAGTTAACAATATTTTATTCCAGCTTTCCTGCTGGAAGTGGCTATTGTTATTCATATTTATAATCAAGATAATGTCACAACATTTTTTATAAAGCAGTCGGTGTATTGTGGGTTTTACCAATATATTTTTTAAAAGATGAAAAGATTAGCGTATTAACTTGTCTTTACTGTCTTCCATTAGCAGCTAGCACCATTAACATTAGTAATTGTAAACAATCCTTGTGTGTATTTCCTTGTAAAGGAGGAACCTTTCCTTATCTTGATATTTCCGAAAGGTTGCCAGCTTTTGCATATCCAACATATTCCATAAGCAGCATAAAAACAATACTATAAAATATTACACAGTATAGGATTAAATTTGATTTCTGTTCTTATCAATGGTCACCTTATTTGGCTGCAAAGTCAAAACAATCCATTTGGTTAGGGTCATGTATTAAAGGTTCTTCATTAACATTAAAAGCTAAAAACATATTCAATTGGATATTTGGACAGGATATTTTAATATTTTTGAATGCAGCCAAAACATTCAAACCCATGTAGTTCCAGCTTTGACGACACTGAAAATTGAGTTTGTGTATCTTTTAGTGTTGACTCATTTCTAGCTTCAATACCACTGGCGTTGAAACAGCAGCAGGAGAGATGGGAACATTTGCAGCCAAATAGTTATATTGTGAGGGTGAGTTTGCTGGTGTGCTGTGGGGAGAACAAGACGAGTCATTCTTTCATTTCTTGTATCTGTTATATATTTAAAACTGAACATTTTGAGTAGAGAACCATTTATCTGAAATTATGCACAACATTTTTCCAGTGCCAGTTGTATCCCTATAGGTTATATGTTAATAAAAAGCAGATCAAATCAGACCACTGTCCTATGATTTTAGGTGTTTGATTTTAGATGCTTACATGACCACTGGGCTTCAGTGGTATTTTACAAGACGCTTTCTTTGCATTCAAAATCTCACTTAATGTTGTTATTCAGTACAGAGGTTAACTACTGACTTCATTTGAGGCCAGGAAAAAGAAGCTAAAATGTATCATACCCATCACTATGTTATCCAAGTGCATGAGTGATAAATTATATAAAAAGGTAAGTGATTTGAAGATAAGTTTTGAAAAAAAAAAATATGCAGGCAGTTGCAGAAGTATTTTAAATCGACAGATAATGCTTCATACAAAACTTCCATGAATAAAACATATTCCTCCTATAGCTGTGATCCGTTTTTCCTCCATTTATCTCTTCTTCCCTCTTTATCTCTCACACGCATGATTAACCTCGGGAGGCCTTAATCAACACTGGAAATGACCCATGCTCCGTGACTTACCTCTCCCTCTCTTTCCTTTCTTTCACCTCTTCGTCTCTCCTCCTTGCTTGTCCTCCCCCACGGCTTCCATGATAGGGCTTGACTCACCCGCTAACCCAGAAGGCAAACACAGTTTGAGGGTTAGTTTATCTCACCTGTGCAATAAATTACCTTCTGTGAAGGAAGCAGAAAAAATTGCAGATCATACTGATTCATACAGGGACATTCATTATCAGTTTAAAACTGCCTTTTTTGGAAGTTTATTTTTCTTCCAAAATTGAATTTCTCTTTCCATGTGCATCATTCAGTTTCTTCAACCGGAAAACCTTCGTTCTCACAATTTTTAACATTGTACCTCTGCGGATAGATTTATGGTCATTACTGTTCGCTTGTTTCCCGGCTTGCCTCACGCTCACAAATGTATACTTGTACCAAAGTACACAGACTCGGAGCTGTCCAGGGTCCTGACAACTAGAAGGTAACCACTGATAGCCAGTCACAACAGCGCCTCGTCCATGGTGCTGAAAACGAATTTGGTTCAACTTTGAGGTCACAGATGAAATGTAGAATTTGACTTGCCGGCAGCTTTTCGTTCACTGGATGCACGCATTAACACACATCAGCATCCGCTCAAGTCCACTGAGGACAGCTTTTTAATTGGTCCTTTTCACTGTAGCTAAGGTTTCAATACTTCTGGCTAAACACCCCCTGTGTCTTCAACATTTGGGTCCAATTTAGCACACCATAATCACTGACCGGCCTCCCTGAGCGTTTGCTTTGTAATTAGGGTCTTAAGCCTTTAATTATTTATTTTTTATAGCCAAAGCCAAATAAGCCAAATGTACGCCAAATTTGTACCTTTTTAGAGATAAACTGCGGTATTCTTATGCCTTGATCTCTTCTTACATTTGCGTCATCACAACCATTCCCCTCGAATGATACACACACATTTTTTACATAATTTTTCAAGAGGAAGAAAAGTGATATGCAGTATCTGTATTCAACATTATTTATATTTTTAGAGATAAAAACATTAGGAGCTTTCTGATAAAACTTAATTGGTAATGAGACTACCTAGTTGTATTATTACCTCTGTATAAATGCATTAATTCTGCACAGGCCTCACATATTGAAAGATTAGTGAAGAAACATCATGAAGATCAAGGAAAAGAGTAGACTGGTCAGACTCGGTCGACAATTCTTTTGTTTGAAGTTATTCACTTATAAAATCTGATTGCATTTAATGCATATTAAATGCTATGTGAGGTGGAAAACTTACCCTGCACATCACCATGATTACTCCATCCCTACGGGGAAACATGGTGGTAGCAACCGTGTCCTGTTGAGATGCTTTTATTCCTCAGAGACAGGGGAAGTGATCAGCTTAAATGGAAAGGTGGATTTCGCTAACTGTAGGGCAGATCTCTTCTGGGCTGTGAAACCCTTTGGATTAGGATGATGGCTCACTTTCTAATAGAACATTGACCCTGAATATGTAGACACTGTGACGATGATATGGTTCAGAAGAAAGCATGTCCGTGTATTGAAACGGCCCAGTCAAAGTTGAGACCCAAATCTAGTTGATGTTCTGTGGCAAGACTTGAAGGTTGATATTTATACATGATCTCTATTCATTGTGAGTAAGCATGAGCTATTTTTGCAGATAATAATGGGCAACAATTGCACTCTCTAAATGTGCAAAGCTGGGAGAGACTAGCAGCTGTAATTGCAGCTAAAGTTGATTGTACAAATAATGAACTCAGGGGGTTGATTGCAAATGCACACAACACAATTCCAGACCGGTATGTAAAAATAATGTGAAAAATATGTATTCTTTCATATTGTATCTCACAATAACACACTACTTAGTCTTTCACATAACAACCTAATAGAGTACATTGAAATTATCCGATTGTAATAGAGAAAAGTTTAAAAGCTTTTGGAGGAAGAATTTCTCCTGCAAGGCACTGTAGATATTTCTAAGCTTTAAGATGTATATATGATGCACATGTTTGAATGTATTCACTCTCATTCCTTAACTGAATTAAATGCATTTTTTACCAGCATTATGAAGGCTTATGAACTTAAGCCTTCATAAATATGGCATCTACTTCTGTCTCTCTCCTTCCCGATTCATCTTCATCTCCTCTTTCTCGGTGTATCATGTTGCAGGTATCAGTGGTCAGTATCCTCTGGTTCAAAATGTCACCGTGACGGAGGGTGGAACGGCAAACCTGACCTGCCGCGTGGAGTATAATGACAACACCTCCCTCCAGTGGTCGAACCCAGCACAGCAGACCCTTTTTTTTGGGGACAAGAAAGGTGAGTTGAGGACTCGCAACACACATTGACACCCACATGTGAGGCACAGAGTATTCCCTGTTTTAATGTAGGCTTGTGTTGGCAGATAAACTGACAAAATAATCCTTTATTTTTCATGTGTGCTTGTCACTGGAACAAAGCACCAGTCCCCCAATTTCACTGTTTGTGTTTTCTGGTGCGTTCTCTATTTTCACAACAGGGGTATCGCAGTCCAGACAAAAACACACATGCCTTTAAAAATCTGTAAAGCCTTTCATCTGGTGATGGATGATGTGAGGCTATTATTATCCTTAGCTTATCCTTAAATCTTACATGGGGAGAGAGAGAATTAAAGAAGGAAAGAAAGAATGAAAGAGAGAGCGAGATAAACACTGAAGCATGCAGAAATACCAAGCTGAAGAGCAGTTGAGTGTGAGAACTGATATGACCATCTCTGTTTCTGACTTGTTCGCACAGAGTGGAGAAACCAGCAGGGGGTTTAACCTGCCATGAGCAATGGGGAGTTCAGTGTTTCTTTTTTGTGCATGACCCATTTTATCTCAAAGTAGGAATTGTTTATTGGAGCACATTTGTGAAGATGGCAAGAGCAGCTTTAATGGCTTCCATCAGATTTCTGATGTTTTGTCTTCAATCAGTCTGAAGGTAGACTGTGTTTTAAGAGCTGAACTCACAAAACTATGTTTTATTTTTATTTGAAGAAAAACATCCTAATCTGAAATTTAAAGTGTCATTAGACATTGGATCATCAGGACATCCCACACACTAACAGTGATGTATTCTAGCTTAAATAATAAAACCCAATCAGATAAGCAGTGCATTGTGCAGTTAAATATGTTGCTATAATTATTAAATTACAGATTTTGCGTTTGGCATTAAATTGGCTGGAAGGGTTAGTCCCTGCTATTTCCAAAATTTTTAACTGGCCTGCTTTCCAAATAGATGAGGTCAACACAATGCAAAAAATAAAATTCAGTAGAAAGTCACATTTCGTAGACTTCTTCCAAACGTAAAGAATTTTCATTTTCATTTCTTTGTTTTTTATTCATCTTTTGGTTCCAAATGAAAGTATTTTTTCCCCTCATGAACATGCTAAAATTCTAGAAATGTATTCACAAAAAAGGACCAAAACAAATCCTGACCGAAGCATTTCCAACACAAATACTGGCTTAACAATACTTAGGTTACCAGGTGTATTTGCAGATAATGCACCGTGTATAATAATTACCGGATAACATCCTAAAAACTCTGCAATTCAGTAATAACCTTGCTCCATTACCTGACAAATACCCTTCAAAGTGACACACAAGCAAAGTGCAGATGTGACTAGAAGCAACCAGCAATTTAGTGGCTAATAGGTACAAAGGGTTTATTTTTGACCTTTCACACCATCTTAGTAAAGTCCTCATAAATGGAATTCATGGCACTTATTTCGTCAGGTCATAGCAGCTGAAATAATTGTGCCCTGTGCGTCTCTCAGCTGCATTAGTTGAGTGTAATAGAGTATGAATCACACTCTCTTATAAGTGTCTGGATTAAGCACATATGGGATTTACACAGTCTTCTTCCATTATCCTGCAGCCCGCTGGGCTTCCTCGTCCAGTTCCATGTGTGTGTCCATTTCACATGTTTGTGACTGTGTCCAACTGTGTCATTGCTGGTTTGGATCTTTTGCATATTGGAAGTGAACGCATGCAGCTGGAAAGCATTTTGGTTCACATTTTCACTTACATGCCTCTTTTCTGAAAGAGCGGCACTAAAAAGCTCCATTGAACATCAAATTCGACAGTTGATGTTCTCTGCAGGTTATTCCATATCACACCAGGGGTCGAGCCTGGGGGTCTATTTCATGGCATTTCCAGTGCTGAGCTCTGAGATTGAAAATGAAAAACTTGCCAAGGACTCTTGTATTATCAGAATAGCAAAGGGTATAGTACTGAGATTCCAGAACTGTAATGCTCCTTTTTTGGGATGGTGATGTATTTATGTCTGCGTGCGTGTGTGTGTGTGTAAGTTCTTTGGGGGGTTCTCTTTCTGATCATGGTGAGTTCAGATGCGCATGGTGATGGGAGCATAGAGATTATGAATGTTTTCAAAAGTGCCACAGGCGATGTGAAAAGGGAACGCAGTCTCAGCTGCAAGCGCCTTTGAGCACATGAGATTTCAGATTAATTTTCTTTGCTGTCTGTTGGGAGGAAGAAGATGGGGGATTAGGCCAAGCTGCTCAAAAACACCATCCAAACTCACCAAGTTTCTGCATATTTTCCTCTGTAGCAATTGAAAAGTTTCTTTGCTTTTGCAGTGTAGCAAACATGGAATATTTTTGGTCATAAAAAATGAACATTTGATGTGTTATTGGTAGCTGTTAATAACTTTATGGGGGAAGTAGAAATTATTTTTATTGCATAAAAGTTCCACATTGCAATGGACTTTGTCAAAAAATTCTCTGATAGAAAAACACTTTTTGAAAATAAAAACTGAAGATGCCTTAAACAGCTGTTCCTGAACACGATACTGCACAGATGGACCCCATTCAATATGCAGGAGGACACAGAACACTTGAGTGTCTCACATATCACTTAGGGACTAAGACTAAGAACTAAGGACTAAGACAAAAACTGTTCCAGCAAGCAACGTGTCATGAAGCTAATTTTGAAATTATTGTTTGGTTCTTAGTGCTGAACCGCCACCCACCCTGGAGTAGCAGAAGACAGCTCACCTATATTTGATCAGTGCCTATGAACATCAGTAAATTGAAAGAGCTTGCTGTGGTTTTTACACATGATCTCTTGCTAAAAACCAACCAAGCTCACAAAGGCGACCACCACTGCTGCAAAAATAATGTCTTCCCATGCCCAACCTCACTGTACTTAATAATAACGCCACAAGGCAAGGTCATTTCAATAGTACAGGAACTCCCACACCTACTTAATGAACATCTAGTCACGCTGCCCGCAGGATGTAGATGCAGGACAGTGGCCCATATGGAAGAAGCCTGATTCATTGCATAATTACATCCCTTAACGACAGACCCCTTTAAATAAGAACATAACAGTTTTATATAACATTGGATGTATTTTGTTGTTTACTGCTGTTGTGTTGTGCCTGTTGTGAGTCATTTGTGTCAAACATGCAGCAGTGTGAAAAACAAAAGATTTTCTTGGTGACAATTAAATTTAATTTATTGAGTTTATCATAAGATTCAGCCTTCTGTTGACTCTACAGTACTGGGTGCATTGGTATGTGTCATATAGTAAAAACACATGCAAACGCTGTTAGTGCTGCATAGTGCCCCATAAAGCATCAGTACAAGCATATTGGGTTTTTTTTTTTTTTCAAACACAAACTCACGCAACTGTCTACATTACAGCTCTTTGAGTGTGCCAGTTTTACGGCTGTTGTTGTTTAATGTCAGGGCTCAGACCCACCTCTAAGTCATTTAGTCGGATGAAAGAGATTCCTCTTGTCTCCCATCCTCTCAAAGGCACTGTCTGTGGAGAGTTGTTTGAATTTCAAATAAGTCATTGTCCCAAAAGCAGCCAATTTTGTCCTTTCCATCACTCTCCACTGAGGAACTTAAGCTGGGCTTTGACAGACCGAGGGAGATGAGCGCTGGGCAAAAGGGATTCTCTCTTTTATAAGATTCAAAAGAGGCTAATATCTCGTTACAAATTGCTCTTTTGGTTTCATGTAATTCAGGACTTGATAATAGCTTTATTTCCTGGATGGAGAAATTTTCCAATGAGGCATAATTAGAATTTCTTCGATATTCTTATACTAGAAAGAGCCTATGTTTAATTACTTTTCAGGCTAAATTTACAGACCCATTTAGTAGACCCATCATGTTTGAGCACCAGCTGAGGTGTGACACTGAAATTACTTATTCAGCTTAGCTACAGTAATTTGCTGTCCATTTATTCACATGATTACTCTTTTAACACTGACGTCTGTATTTTCATTTTCAGTCTGTCTTGTTCTTTTTTTTTCCAGCCTCGTTTAGCTGTCCACCTCTGTCTTCAAGAGACTGGCAGGGTTGTAAATTAGTTCATGTGTATTTACCATTTAAGGGGTTGAATTTTGAAACAACTTATTTTGCCTTGAGAGTGTTAAGAAAATATATTTAAAATATGCTAGTTGTAAAAGGTAACCTGATTTAATGGAAAAAATAGTCTAATAATAGTTTTGGAATTAGAAACTTATTCTGGCTTATTGACCTTTACTTTTTGGTCTAGAGTGAATTGTCGTATAAGGTTTCAAATTAGTTTTTATGTCAGGATATCACCAGTGGAAGTTCCAGCTGTTTCACAGCAATTTGTGAAAAAGCCATAAACCAACAGGGGATCGGAGACATCCTGCTTCTAACTTATTTAAAACAAAAGGAGAAGCTGCGTTTTTGTTTCTGAAGGAACTCTAGGGATTTTCTGAATTTGAAAAGGGTCAGAGACAGCTTTTGGTTGGTCGAGAAGTGTTGCACCCTATTTGAATAGAACACACCTACTAGTATAAAACCTCTTGCACAAAGAAAATGAGCCAGAAATAGCCAATTTTTAGCTCCTTTTGGGCTGACTATTTCTCCGAAGACGTCTTCGTTTTTCCTCTATCTGTCTTATTCTATCAGGTGACTAATGTGTGACTGTGTTTCTTTAAATTTTCTGTCTTATGTTATACTGTCCACTGATTGGATTAAACTCTGAGCTTCCGTGACGTCAACACGTAGCGTGCGCCTCTGTTTTGTGCCACACGGCTGCGGCTCCGGCTTCTGATACGAGAAAGAGCCTGGGACCAGGAGGAAAGCCCGAGCCTAGTTGTTTTTTCCTCAACAAGAGGCTACAGATGTAATAAATAAAACAGTGATGAGGTCTGCTGCTTTGGTAGGTACAGCTTTTGCTACATTCCAATAAACTGGAAATATGACGGACCACAAATGCAGAAGTTGAATGCAGAACATTGACAACTGCTGAAAACGGCGAGAATCTGCTACAATCACTTTTATTCCAGCAAACAAAGACATTTTCTATTAAACTTTTCGTCAAACATTGTCATTTTAACAAAATCTTTTATTTTTCCAAGGTCCCTCAGTTAAACATAGACAAAGAAATAAAGCATGATATAGGAAAAACTAATTATTACTTTAATAGATAGTACTTTTATTAATTATCTATGTTAGTATCAAAATGCAGTTATTGTGAAAAGAAATAAATATTCATTAATACTTAAGAAATATCAATTACATTTACGATAGCACAATTAAATGTTATGATTTATTATCACACAGTGAAGTGATATTTACATAAAATAAATATCATCCACTGTCTCATTATGACACAAACACAGCGAAACAGTGAAAAGAATAATAATAAAAAAAATACTGGCAAATCCTCTCATGACATATCGGAATAATACACATAAAAGTGGTTTCCCTGTCCGTGACAAATAATATGTTTTTTTTTTTTTTTTTGTAAAAATAGTTTATTCACATGATCAACTCTACTTTCACCTTTTATCTGAACAGATTGAACTTTACTAAGACAGATATTGAAAAACGGTGCATCTAGATTTCATCCAAAAATTAATGGATCCAAACAGTTTTTTCAATGCACTCACATCGCAATGGCAGTACAAGATCTGATTCAAAAGGTTTACTAAGGTTTATGTTACTATAGTTTTTTTTTTTATTTGACTCCTAAATACTTGGTTCTGCTTTACAATAAAAATGTAAATTAAAAATAGCAATAATATGTTAATAATGTTGGAAAAAGAAATCCAAAATGCCCTCTGTGCTCCACTTGCGGTCATCTCTGCCAGTATGCAATGCCATCTGCAGATTGATTGAATCTGTTTAAACATTAAGATTAGTGTTATGGGTGAACAGCTAAGGGCCAATTGCTCGATTTTTGGCCCCCTGAGCTGCTGAATATGAAACCATTCAAGTCCTTAGATGTCAAATATTCAGCTGTCTAAATCAATTTTCTGCCTGTTTATGGTTGTGTGAGCATGCGCGCATATGTGTGTAGGTTTGTAAGTGCACGCATACATATGTGCACGTGGAATGTCAAGCATTCCAGCTTTCCACCATGAGTCCTTGAGAGCTTCGATGCATTCAATGGATCCATGCCTGAGCAATTTAGAGGATAGGCTTTAAAAGTTTTCCAAAGTAATTACCAAAATAAGGACAAACTGGCAGACTTTTTCCTTATTAAGCACATAACAGAAGTTTCTCTCAAAACATAATCTTAGAAGGGGGCAAAAAATGTTTTAGACCGCTGACTTTCCTTTCTCCTTCTTGGAATAGTGCCTTGGTGAAACATCCTTTCCTATCGGTCTGAGGATTGGTATGGGGTTCTCTCTGATAGAAAAACACTTGACTGTAAATCTCCAAAGATCCCCAACAAGACACTTCTCTCCAAGACAAGGACCATAAAACATGAGTGGTGAAAAAAAAAGAAAAATGAGACAAAATGTAGGCCTTGGCGGGATAAAGGAGAGGAATTAAAGATGCATTTTATGAGGGAGTTTGCAAAAGCTTTTGTCACCTATAGAAGAAACTTTTTTTGACCTTGAGATTGCTTCTGTGCCGCTTCTCTTTGGGCATTGTCTTTGTCTAAATGAAACATTTAGTTTTTCATTAAAGAGAAAAAAAATACACTAGATCTTCTTATTTGCGTTTTTATTGTGCTCATCCAAACTGACTTCACTGTTTGCCTTCCAGTTGAACAGTGCTAAATATGTTGTACTACAAAGTACAAATGGTTTTGATAAAAACATTCCTATGTGGCCCAGTTGAAATCCAGCACTAAACTCGGTTTAGAATCAGTACCAATTAGTTTGCATATGTTCTCCATCCAATCTGTTTGAACTTGAATCCTTTTACAAAGGAAAATGGCCAAAATAATACAGTTGGTAGATGAAGTGATAAACAGACTTACAAATATAATTGCAACCCTGCTAAATATTAACTTTTTTTATTGTAAAAGATATGTGTCATTTTCTTTCCACTTCAAATTTGTATTATTTTATATTCATCTATCCCACAATATCAAAATAAAATATATTATAGGTTAAGACTGTATTGGGGCCAAATATGAGAAGCTAAAGGAGTATAAATTATTTTGCAAGCCACTAATTATTCCCCCCCCAACCCCCACACCACACACACACACACACACACACACACACACACACACACACACACACACACACACGCACACGCACCCCTGAAATTTTCTTTACTTTGTAGACCAAGGCATCTGGTCTCCTGCTGCAGTCTTGAGCTGAGGAGAAAAAAAAAGCTAAAAAAATACTATTGAGTTGATGGGCAAAAGCTGTCTCCTCAGTGACCTGCTTCTCACAAGGACTTAATGAAGTGGGGCTGGTGACGGTGTCCCACTGAACTCCACACGGCAGGGAGAGACTGATGAAAGAAAATCATCTCTGTCACAGGAAAGAAAAATCTCTGCAAGCCAATTACCGTATGGAGAATGGCACATTTTACATATCACACAGCCTGCTTTATCTCAGCAACGTACAACAGGTAATGGAGGTTGAGGAATGACTCAAGCTACAGAATGCATATGAAACTATTCAGTGAGGATTGTTTCTGTTTGCTTTGCTCTCCTTCTATCTCTCTCACAAACACACACATGCAGACACGTGCAGACAAATTCAATGCCGAGATGGGTTGTTGACAAGGAAAAGAGAGCGTCCGCATCCAGACAGAGACAGCTGAATGTATATTTTGAAATTTGCACTTTTCTCATTATAAAACTGTGTCACTTGAATGAGCAAACACCTGCCAAGGTTCTGTCCTAATACACGCTGTCCCTAGATAGATGAAGGGATGGGGAGGAGGGACATGGGAGAAGCTGGAAAGGAAAGGGCAGATGGGAAAAGAAAGAGAGATTATAAAAGAATGAAGAGAAGAGTGCAAATATGTTTGACAGAAAAGGAGTCATGACTGCATTGTGCATGCATGTGTTATTCATGTCTGTACAAGCCAGATGTAGAAATGTAATTAACACCCAACACACACACATGCTTAGAACCATTTTTGTATATTTTAATAACTGGGGCAGAGTTTTTGCAGAAGACTGATTAATAAGTATCCAATTTAAATGTCTAGACGTTACAAAAAATAAGGGCTAAAAAAGGCTGAGCTTGCATAGTGATAAAAAAATGTACAGCAGCAATGCTTAGGTGGTAAAGAAAAAAATCGACATTACAAAGTAATTGTTTTTGTGTGTTTATTTAATTGAATCTCTTTTAAGATAAGAAGTAATGCAATTAAGAGATAAGGAAGAGCATAACATTTCTTGAAAATATTTTAAACTCCTGGATCTTTCTGAATCAAAATCAACATTAGGGATATTGGATGTACACAGAAGAAACAGACTGTTGATTACTGTTCATGCTTTGTTTTCATTACCTTCTCAGCAATGATTGCGTCTTAATATCCTATACAACATGTTTGTATCATTACAGTTAGCATCAGTGAGGCTGCCAGTTCACTGAACATGTTCCCTAGGAATAAAAATGTCACTTCTAATTTAAAGGAAACGAGCCATCTCTGACCTTCTCTCTTTGCAGCTTCCTTTAGTCTTGTTTTTTTTTCCCCTTTCAACGTTGTGCCTCTGTTCTCACCCTCCGCAGATTTTTAAAAAGAGATAGCTGACACTTGCCCTCTCTGTTCTGTCCATTTCTGTTTGGGAAAAGAGCATCGTGTGGCTTTGGTGTCGCAGTCGTTTACACACTGCTATCTGATCGGAGTTGGCTGCATTCAGGGAAACTTTAACAGAGCCAGCAGTCATCAGCACTTGTAATTAGATGGAAAATCTTTGTGCATCCACAGGCTTTTGAAGAAAAGTGCAACCACTTTGGCAAACTTGTACCTGTCGAGTCTTGAGGTGCTTTGAGTTGGTAAGGTTTATGCACTTAAATGTTTAATATATGGCTCTCTTTCTTGTTAACACATACAAATACCAAGATCTATGTACTTTGCAAGCAGCAGAATCTACAAAGTTGTATTGACCATTTGTTGGAGAGACAAATCAGACTTTGATGTTAACAAATGCATCATTACTTTCTGTCCATCTTTATAAAAGACAAAAGCTGGAGCTCATTGAGCAGAAAATATGGTTGTACATCCAGTAAATAATCTGTCAAATACAAATGTGCTATTCTTTGATGTTGACAACAACACCATCCTTCATGAAAACACTGAAGACTGTTAGTGCTAATGGTTTGTAATGGATGGCAGGCTGCTGCAGTTGTTGATGAATAGCAATGGATGCTTTCCTCCTTTCTGGCTGCTCTGTCAATACCCAACCTTTCACTTTGCAGAGTGTGGAGCAGAGGTTATACTGCTAAGGCTCTGTTTGCTTTTACTTACTTTCACATGAAAGCCCAATGTGCTAAAAGCATGTGAGTCTTCAGTTCTTATTATTTTAATGTATATTTAAAGTCTTCAGTCTTTACTGGCATATAGAAAACGGTCTATCAACCCCCAAGCCTAAGCAAACTGTTAAAATAGCCAGCCTATCACCTATTTGCTTGTCTGACTCATTTTGGTTGAAATAACATCAGTAAGACACTTGTTGTTGCCATTTGCCAGTCTCTAAGGAAAATGGCCTAAGGAAAGTTTTACTGTGAGATGTTTGAGGAGTGTCTTGCATGTAAAAGCAGTTTCAAGTCATCCCACAGCATCTGACTGAGATCTAGATCTGGGCTTCGACTCGGCCCAGGCCTTTCCATTTCTTACTCCTATTCACAAAGTCCTTGGTGGATTTAATGGTATCTTTTTTCATTGTTATGTTGCAATATCCAGTTCTGCTCCAGCTTGATTTTTTTTATTATTATTATTACAAGTGGTTTCATATTTTTTGTTACTATTCTAATTTTGGACTCTTAGACTGTTTAGCATTTTCAGAAGTCATGGTCTTTGTCTACATTCAGTTGGGAATTTATGTTTTACCCAGAAAGCAAATAATTTCTAGTGTCACATCTTTTCTCTCAGAAAAATGTGGTTCTTCTTGGATTCCTTCCACGTCCACTGTTGGTATTTTCTGAACTTGAATCTTATTTTTTTAAAAATCAGTGGAAGAATTTAATCACATAGGTGGCGGAGGACTTCTGGTCTAAAAGCTCATCATCAAAACAACACTAGAATAAGGCTAAAATATGGCCAGTGATTATTAGAGTGGTCTGATTGCTGTAACGCTAATTGGTGAGGACATATTCTTCATTCTGTGTTAAATGACAGTGGTCCTCAAGTTCATAAGCAATTGTATCTTTAATTGGCCATGACATTTGGATGCTGGTGATGACTCCAGCATCCTGGTGATAAGTTTATTATATTATTCTATTGTTATACTACCTAGTGCAGTGTCATCCAAGCTTGTCAAGTCACCAAGTTCATTTTGTATTTTTCGACTTCAGTAGACCAACAGGACCAAATGCTCTGTGCGTTTCTCGGTTTCTGGATGTCTCATAAATTGCTTCTCTAAAAGAAGCGTTGAGGAGAGGCGAAGATGAAGGCAGGGTAGCATTGAGACAGCTAGTGAGCCAGTAAATGTATTTTCTGACATTTGGCTGCTCATAGTTCCTTGCCCAAAGCAAATAAGAAAACAGTTGAATTGAAGCATTGTTTAACTTGCACAGGTTAGTGATGCTGCTGGAGCAGACAGAATTAGGTCTTGGGGTGGGAGGAAGCAGAAAAAGTGCTACTCAAGTGGGATAGACTGAGTTTGTGACCAGAGTGAGCTTCAATAATCTTTTATTTTTGTCTTTCGCAAGCATACAACATGGAACATATATACCGCATCTTTTCAAGATGGGCTTCTTCATTAAGTGAGCTGGCAGTGCATTTGACAAAAACTAACTCTGTGGTCTTGCTTTGATGACCATGTGTATTCATTCGTGCACAGAAGCAGAAATGGACTGTCACAGGTGTAAAGCCTAAAGATATATCATGTGCTTACAGTATATCAACATGTCACGCCTGTTCAGAGTCGGTGCACGGCGTGCAGAGATAACCAGTGTTGCGAGGAACGAGAAGGGACAGAACAAATGCAGTAATAAATGAGAGTGAGCAGATGTCGTTTAGTCAGACTGATTCCAACTCTTTTGCCATTTAGGCCTGGATGCAGCAAAGCAATTTTTAGCATTCCATGACTGACTGAGATGACACCAGACTTTTGCTATTTTTCCTCCATATTTGTTCACTCTGTGAACAATGCAGCAAACATGTTACAATGAAATACGACTGTAATTCCTGATTTTTACTCTTAACTGGGAGTGAATAAATAGAAAAATTCTGTTTTTGAGAAGATGGTCCAAAATTAATTGTTCTCATTTCAGATTTTTTTTTTGCACTATACTTTGACCCCAAATTTAAACTAAAGTGTTCTTTCCTCATCTTTTCATACTCGGCTTGTTTTGGCAAGAAGAGTAACCTTTATGAACTTGTGAGCACAAGCAAATTTCTTTTGAAATAAGAGAGTGATTAGAGGAATATTGTGATGTGGAAAATGAGCAGAGGGCAGCAACAGTTCTCTGAGATTTCCATAATGAGGCAGTTTATGTCTTCATCTTCAAGATGCCTGTTGTGTTTTATCCTGCTAATGACACATTAAAGCGTTAATTTAAACAGTAAACTTGCATCTACCTTTCAGAAATTGTCTGCAGCTTATTGATCTTAGACAAAAATTCACACAGTGGTGGTATTGATGCCACTTAGTATGATATAATACTGCAAATAAGAGTCAATTCTGTTTTAAAACAAACCTTCTGGCTATACTGAGGATTGTATTCTCACACAAAATCAAAGTTTTTATTGCCTTTCTGACCATGCTACATCCTTTTATACCAGCCATGTGTAATGTGAAAATAAGATAAAAAGGGTTTAACCAATTCAATGAAGCAAATCCATTCCAAAAAATAACAAAAATTGATATTTGTTATCCTCAAGTTTCATAGATGTAAATATTTATTTGCATTGTGGTGAAATGCTGGGAAGAGGTGTACATGCCTCATAATTGTGCATATAAGCTCTATTATGATGGGAGGACACTACGGGAAGCTGCAAGCATTTAAGGCTGCTGCTCAAATGCAAGATGCATTTCTCACAAAGCTAAATTATCTATTGAGATGTTTGCTGTTTTTTTTCTTTTTTTAAAATGGTCTTATGTGTTGTATTAACATTTTTTTGTGTTTTATCAGTTGGACCTCAGGAAAACTATTAACCAGTTTGGTGAAAACGGTAAAACTTTATTTGATGGGTGGTGAATAAGACTGTTATGACATTGTCATAAACATGACATAACCTCTGTCATGAACATGAATATGTATGACTTTTGTCATAAAGCGTCATTCGGTAAATTATGACACTTTTAATACTCAATGAGCTCAGTAATACTTTTATAACAAATTTATATCAAGAATGATTTCTTGGTTAATGTCAAGTTGTCATAACAAAGACATTTTGAATAATGTCAACTTTCTATTAAAAGTGTGATAATTTACTGAATGACGCTTTATGACAACAGTCATACATATTCATGAAGACTTATTCATGTTCATGACAGATGTTATGTCATGTCTATGACAGTGTCATGTCAGTCTTGTTCACCCCCTTCAAATAAAGTGTTACCATGGAAACTAATGGAGATCCTAATAAAAAACAAATGTTGACTAATGAGATGTCTACTTAGGAACACACATATTTTCATACATAGGCATAGATTTGTTCTCTTGAACCTCAGCATATACCGTCAGTGTTTCAGTCACACACGCACACCTACACACACACAAACATGCAAAAAAGAAAAACCCCATTAAAAGCAAAGTATCCTTGGGTGCTTAAATTAAATGAGTTCTGTGGAAATGCTTTGTTCATGCAAAGACAATACATGAATGATATTCTCTTCAGCAAGGGTCATAGAAACAGGATGAACAGAAATTGTTCACACAATTGGCAAATTCAAAGGTCTTTTTTGAATGCAAACTTGTCTTTTTACGTGTTTTGGTTTTATGGCTTTGAATGTACCCTTTAGATGAAAGTGACACATCCTGCCAATTTTCAAGGTGTCACTACTTTCTGAAATTGTAGTGCCTGTTCGCACTGAATCACAGATACAAAATGAAAGGACGAGCTCGGAGAATGTTGAGTGCTGATCAACCAGCAAATCTTTTTCAACTCTTACATCTTACCAAACTCTTGTTGCGCTTTTCTCTCCATTCATCTTATTACAGTATTGATTTCCATCGTGTTACGTTTCTTTTCGGAAAGATTACATTTTCAAAATGTTACCTGTGGTTTTCAGCAGAGAAACCAGTTCCACCATAGTTCACTGTGGAGGTTTTAAAATGCTTCTTTTCAGATTTCACAGAAAGGTGTTTTTAAGGTCACACTTTTTTTTATTGCTGTGTAAGAGAATTCATAAATACAATTCAAAATTTCTTTGGAACACATAAAACACATTACTCTCTTACAGACATTTTTGATTTGTTTGATTGGCACCTAAATGTTTCAAATAATCCGAAAACATTTCAAATACAACAAAGTCAAAGAAAACTGTGCTTAATAAATTTAACAGTAAAAGCATAAACTGTGTGAATTTTAACAGTGACACATCATAGTATATATGCCCAATCTTTACAAAAAGTTAATCAAATTGCATGCTTTTGGTTAATGCTTTTATGGAATTGTATGTGTTTTCTTATTGCGATACATTTATAAGTTGGGGGGCTGGGGAGATGTATTTTCTTTGTTTGACCTGCTAGTCACTGATTAGAGCCAATCAAACCAAAATCATCCTGGTCTCTTGTACATCTCTAGTTTTAAATTGTATCCAAGTAGGGTTAAAATCCAAAGAGGTGCATTTGATTGCAATAAAACCCACTTCACCACAAACAGCTTCTTTGTGCAGAGATTTTGTTCTTGTGCGAATGAGTAATGGAGTTGTTAGAATGACAAACTTGCCAGATAAGTGATATAAAAACAGGGTTTTTATGTACTCCAATAGCAAGGTTTGCTTTTCATCAAATATTATGAATGCACTAAAAGCCTCCACCCAGTTGCTCTGTTAAGACGTGTATTTTACATCTGTCTTCCCAAGTCCATATTCATTCAACTTGTGCCTGTCCGTGTCTACATGTGCAGCTTTAAGGGACAACCGGATTGAGCTTGTGCGCGCCACATCGTCAGAGTTGACCATCAGCATCAGCGACGTCACACTGGGTGATGAGGGCCTGTACACCTGCTCTCTCTTCACCATGCCGGTCAGAACAGCCAAAGCTTACCTCACTGTCTTAGGTAAGAGCATTATATACAAAATTGCTGCATGATGTCTTTGTCTTTCTTTGTAGGAAATGAATCCTCTAATGCCTTTTGTTTTGATTTAGCATGGTTAAAACTGCATGTTTCTTTTGCCTGCAGCTGGACACACAAACAACCAAACAAACAAAAAACCCAGACTGTTAATACCACTCCTCCCTTTCAGACATGTTTGTGTTGTGATCATCACTTTACACAAACATTGCTTCATTTCCTGCCTCTGGGCTTATTATCTTTCCAATTAGTTTTTTGCTAATGTTAATAGATGTGCTCATGCACTCCAGGACCATTAGCTAGCTCTCTGTGTTAACAAGCGTTCTCAAAATTAGAGACATTAAAGGCGACCGCTCAATAAGGATGTGGGGGAAATTATTTTTGCAATACTGAACAATACTTAATGTAGCGCGCCAGGAAACAAAGACGCCGATTTAATAATTATACAAAATGATCTGGGAATGGCCTGGTTTTATCAGCTGCTACATCAAGACACTCAGTGCTGGCAATGAACGCAAGTAACAATGATTTGGAGGGAATGCTCAAACAGCTTCACACATAAATCTGTTGGACTACACATACAAATATGTGTTTTTCTGTTAGAAGAAGGAAACAATTACTCGTGTAATACTGACACAGATGAAAGCAGTGGAATTATCAACCACTAGAAGTACTGTATTAGATTCATACTTAGAGGAAAATTTACATCTAATGTATTCCTTTCCAATTTATCACATCTCACTCAATATCACAAACATGACTATGCCATAGTCCATAAAGAAAATCCTGATATTTGAAGTATTTTGGATATGTGCACAGAAATCCATTAGAAATAGTTATTTCTCTAAGTTTACAGCTGTCAGCAGAATAAACTCGGCTTCACCCATTTTCAGGTTTAAATGATTCATAGGGCAAAAAAAAGATAGTTTGATTAAAAAAAAAAACATCAACAACAAAAATTGCTCTAAAATAATCAGGTACACGATTGTGTATTACTAGGAAGAAAATGAATAGGAAAGTAGCCGATGCCTACTTCAGAACTTTAAAAGACAACTATTGATTGAGAATCGTGATTAGGAGATTACACTAAAGCCTGGCCCATTCAAAACAAATGATAAAAAATGAAACCTGACTGAAAAAAAACAACTCACTCCTGACGTCATAAAAAAGACAAACCAACATTTTCATATGACATTCACATTAAATGTCATTTAATACAATTGCAGACTTTAATTTTAGTCATTAAAAACTAAATTATTAAAAACTAAAGTGCCTTGGAAAAGTATTTATGCATACATTTACACATTCAAAGGCCTAATGTCCAAATGTTTTATTTTCAATGGCCCTAACCTCTTGTGTACAAAATTAACATGACTACATCAGATGAATATCCTGTCTAATCTGCTCCTATTTGGTGTCATTTTTGTCAAGCTACAGTAACGTATCATTGAAAACCTACAAAAGAAAATGTGATTCCAATTGTTTCATTACATGAGTAAAGTCAGCTCTTGCTGAATATTGCAGCTTTTGTTGACATTATGTATTCAGCTTTTACCCATTCACAACAGTAACCATCAGGTCCATTTAACTGTGCTAACAACTTAGCACAGTTAAATGTGGAGGTGGTTAGACAAACAAGGCAAGAGTCGGTCAATGGCATTGACTGATAGACCTTGCAGTCACTCAGCCCGAGGCAAACCTATTGCTCACTGACAACAGAAGGGCAGATGCAAGTCACTTAAAACACTCATTACAGGAAAGGCCAGTAATTAACATTTTCTGTACAAGCCTGTGGCCTCTTACCTGATCATGAGCTTTTTCTTACCCACATGTACACATATTCAAACTAAAACAGGTTTTTCAACTTAGCCTTTGTGTCTTGATTGGCGCCTGTTGGGCACTGGCTGTTACCATGGTGATAGCATGTCAATTAAAAAGTCTTCCTGCTACAGTTATTAGTGTACAGGAGTGTATAGCCATGTGAATGTTTTTAAAACACTACTTAGTGTTTAAAATTATTTCTTTCATTCTCTCCAGCCAAACTTACTGTGAGCTATTTGGCAAAGAAGATCAGGAAAACATTTCGATGTCTAAATGTGCAAAGCTCATGCATACATACCCCAAAAGACGTACTGCTGTTGTTTTTTTTGTTTTGCAAAATAAAAATGAAAATTATAATCCTCCTTTCACTTACCAATCATGTGAAAATTTGTGTTGGTTAATCGCATATAAACTCAAAAAATACATTGATTTTTAGATATATGACAGAGTGTGAAAAAGTGGTGTGTATACTTTTTCAAGTATAATTTACTTCATTAAATTAAAGCAGGGTTACATAACGAATCACAGTAAGCAATAAGCTATACGGAGAGGTGTCAGTATCTTTTTGTAAACAAATAATAAGCAAAACCTCTTAACTGTATGCCAATAAAAGCCTGATGTGTCCTGGAACTGTTTGTTGAGGCTCTGGAGTGTGCTCCTTAATCTCTCTGCATGTGGGTAAGCTACTGAAAAAAAATCCCAAGCAGCCATAATAGAATTATTGCTGCATAATGACAGACTGTGGTGCCTGAACTATTTCTATTGCTGTGATTTCCATTCCATCATCCAGGTGTGCCAGAAAAGCCGGAGATCAACGGCCTGACAAAGCCAGCCATGGAGGGGGACCACATCACTCTGACCTGCATCACTCAGGGAAGCAAGCCCGCTGCTGACCTCCGCTGGTTCAGGAATGAGAAGGAAGTCAAAGGTGCCCCATGTCTGCATTTGTATTTAAATGCATCACGTCTGTTGCTGCACAGATGCTGAATGATAACAGACCAACCGGATAATTGGTGGTATTTATTCAACAACAACACTAACAATAAATTAGTGATCACTTATTTCAATATTTGTAGTATTACCAACCTGACTTTCTATAATTTATTGTTACACATAGTGACATATTTCAAGCAATTCCTTCTGATGATTTTGATTACTGTGGTTTACAGCTAATGAAAAACAAAAAAATTAATTTCCCCAAAAGTTGAAGCACTATAGAAGACTTCTAAAAAAAAAACAATTGAAATGTTGGTCTATTAAAAAGTATGTACGTCTTTGTGTTTGACCTTGAAGCACTGACTGCAGCCACTTTACCTTGTAATTCTCCCAAAATTTTCTTCAAAGGACGTTGTGTCTCAGTTCTCTAGACGGTTGCTCTCCAGGTCACTTGCTTGTCTTTCCTTCCACTCAACCTTCCAAATTAAAATTCTCAATCACCAACTTCTTCAGCAACGACCTTCTGTATCTTTTCATCCTTGTGTGTCTTGCTGCATCTACTGGACTACTGATTAACTTTTTATTGGTCCCATGAAATATTGTTTATAGTTTTGCTTCTTTGACTGACCTACTTAAATAAATTAGCTTTTCAGTAATATTTAATTTACTGAGATGTTCCAGTACATGTAACTATGTAACTTCACAAGGAGAAATTTCTTCTAGCGGTTTCTTCTTTTATTTTTTCTAAGGATTTTGTAGTGATGTGTGGTTCCACAAAGCTGCTTAATATAAATTGTGGATAATTATTGAAATACAAAGTAATAAAAGTAGTGGGATGTTGTGCTTGCTGGAACATGTTTTGCATTGATATGGTATTTCAGGTTTGAATAATGCACACAGCAATAGTCTTTTACATCAGGTCATTTTCCAAAACAAAATTGAATCCCCATTGGTCAAAAAGAAGCAACTTTATTGTCCGTTGTAGTTGTCTACTGATGTTTCTCCATCAAATGTATGGGTTTACCAGGAACAAATACAACCTTGGCATGGGAAAAGGAAAAATATGATTAATTCCTTTAAAATCTTTTACACATTAACATTTTTCTAGTTAATTAATCAAAGTTAACACATTAGAGTCCCAATTAAAAGTTACCATATTACTCTCTTAATAAACTTTTAAGTCCTTTGGCAGGTTATCTGAAATAAGAACCATTGCTAGTCTAATTGGAAAGGAGACATGAGCAGCACAGAGAAAATCTTTGACTAAAGAATCAGGATGGACAAACTCTAATTCGGAATATATGAATCAGAGAATATGTACATAAATGAGAATATATGAAACCCCAACATAATATCTAAATCAAATTGCACTCTGACAGAAGAATACCATCCATCCATTTTCTTTACACCCTTGTCCCTATTGGGATCCGGAGGGCTGCTGGTGTCTATCTCCAGCTAACGTTCCGGGCGAGAGGCGGGGTCACCCTGGACAGGTCGCCAGTTTGTCACAGGGCAACACAGAGACACACAGGACAAACAACCATGCACACACACACTCACACCTAAGGACAATTTAGACAGACCAATTAACTTGACAGTCAGGTTTTTGGACTGTGGGAGGAAACTGGAGTACCCAGAGAAAACCCACACATGCACAGGAAAAACATGCAAACTCCATGCAGAAAGACCTGGGCCAGGAATTGAACCCAGAACCTTCTTGCTGCAAGGCAACAGCTCTACCAACTGCACCACTGTGCAGCCCAAGAATACCATTCTGCAATATGTCTCTTTACTGCAGAAAACTCATGTATCCTGCAAACAAATGGAAGTTCACTACCTACTTACAGCAACTTCTGCTCTAGAAGTTTGAAGAATGATGTGAGTTTTGCTTTCCTCAAAAGGTCTGTTGGATGCTGCCAAAATTATTCATCTTTCTGCTGCTCAACTAGAGAATAGCTCAGCTCTGCACCAATAGCATCTATGCCTTCTGGTGGAGTTAAAATTACTTTTACAGCAGTATGTGATGACATCTTGATGCATCCAATCATAGGGATTCAGTCATATGCAAACATTTTGTGAACTTGGATTATATGTGCACTCAAACGTATGTTCTTCAGTCTGAAATTGGTTGTTTTTGTGAGTTTTGGTGTCAGTCTCACTAACACTCCAGTAAGACATCAGTTTACGTTTTACTCAGTCAGTGAAAGTAAAAGTAGTCCTCTCATAACCCTAAACTCTCCAAACTTTAAGAATATTATAAAACTCTATCCTCTCAGCTACTACTCAACTCTTTTTCCTCCTCGTTCTCTTCTGTGAAAGTTATTGAACTTTTCTCTGACGGATTGACAGTTACATCCTGCATCCAAATTCTGCAACTGCAAATAAGAACAACTTTTTGGATATCGTTTTCATTGCCCAACCACCAGCACTATAAGCTTGGAGATAAATTGTGTTTGTAAAGATTTGTGAATTACCTCCCCTTTAGAGGCAACACAGGCCACTGTGAAAGTAGTAGCTCCATCCATCTAATCAAGAATATACTTTGTGAATGATGAGCAATGCAGTCATATGTCAAATTACACTTTACGCTATAATTTATTACTGCCATTATGTAACTGCTAGTTAGTTATTTATCCTGGAGCAGATTCAGCATTTACCTTCTGACCTAAGATCACTGCATTAGCTTCATCCGTTGGTTCTTCTGCATTAATTAACGAGTTGATACCATCATCATTTATAGCAAGGAAACCAACAACTCTTGAAATTCTGACATTTACGTTAATCACAATGTGCCTTTTGTAACTAAAGTGACTTTTTAGAGTCAAGCAATATGTTGTGAGAAAAGTAACTGCAGGCAGATTTGCAACTGTCTTAGTGTCGTGTATATAGTAACAATATAGTATAATACAATATAGTAACAATTCCTCATAAACATGCATCTGATAAATTTGTGTAATATATTCAGCACGATCCTGCTTTGGCTACTGCCAACTGCAATCTTGTATTAGTTTCTTCCTTCTTCTCTTTTTAAAATGTTTCTCAACTTTCTGCAAGAATGTTAACATAGCTGTTGTTAGCGTCTGTCCAAAATGCGCCTGAAAAGAAAAAATGTTGTTAAAGTAACAATGTGAGCTATGCCTTTTAACATGATCAATCATTAGTCTTGCAACTTTTTGAACAAAACAGCAGAAAGGCATCTGTGATATATTTGGAAGATCGGGACATAACATGATTAGATTAAGCTTTTCAGCAAAAAATGAAACAGACGCTCCACTGAATCAGCCAAAACCTGCAGATGGAAGACACTCACAGATCATCAGCACAGTTGTAGAACTTTAATAAATGTTATTTGGTTGTACAAGAAAGTGTGTTTAATGCAAATCATGAAATGTAAATCAACTCATTTATTTTTTTTGTAAATCAATACAAATTTGAAAATGTAAATATAAACAACCCTTTAAATTACTTGATTGCATGAATAGATGTTGTCAAAATCTTTGCTTAACCCACCGGATCACTGCCACTCAGTAATGAGAATAACAAGCAGCCAGGTGCTGCACAGCCTAAATCTCAATTAACTGTTGTACAATTTGGTTTATAGAAAAGGATTTCAAAAGCAGAGCTCAAACGCTTCACAGATATGTGATTTATTTTTACTTTTCTCATGCAAGGGATTATTGAACCAGAAAAACATTTTTTTCCTTTTCCTCAAAGCGTGCATAATTTTTATTTTCAATAAATTAGCATGTTTATTTTTTCTGCTTTCATGAACAGTCTTAACACATATATCTGACACATAATTGTCCCTCTAACTAACTTGATTTTATCTTAGTATTTTTTGGAATCTTTCCCCTATTTGCATGACTTAGGCAAATTTTTTTGCCTCCAAAGTGAAAATGAAATGGGTTGCTAGTGCTTGGTATTCTCCTTATCCTGTGCACTCATTAAAAAGACCATTAGATTTTCCAGTAATTAAAGAGAACACAACGATCTATCACCTAATTAAAGACATGATACATGTGGGGTGTTTTATACTTTTTCAGTTGAACTAATTACTATATATTTGCAACATATTACAAGAGTTCATTCTCTACTTTGTTATACGTTGTATTTCCCATCTGAAGAACAAGCATATACAAACAATACAAAGTACACTAATTAGCAGCGTGACCACTTTTCTTAACAGGCTTATTTAGTCTCCAAGGGTGAATAATGCTTCTCCCAGTTGCCCACTTCTGAGGAAAGAGCTCCCAGTACAGAAAAATACAAGCTAGTTGGGATTTGATGCATTTTTAAATGAATTAATTTACCACCAGAAGTTTACGGTTTGCTCCAGATATTTGTGGGTAAGGTGATCTTTAGAGGATGTGCAATTTTATTGATAGTAGTTGCTTTTACGGACTCCTTAGATGATTATATTGGAAGTGTTTTGTGTGTGTTGATGTCAGAAGGTTAGTCACAGCGACAAAGCCGTTCGCCCTTAATTCAGAAAGGACAACATGTATATATACTCCACACTGCACGTTCCTTTTAGCACCATTAAAATTCAGAAGGAATCATGTGTTTGCATACCAAAATATCATGTGTTAGGAAATTTTGAGAGTCATTTAAAGACACTAGTCAGTGGCACTTTTGTACTAACAAGTGTTTATGACAAAAACACATCTAGTTAATAAGGTGGTTCCATAGCAGGATTCCTCAAGTCATTCTAAAGCCTTGGTTGGATTTCTCTGCAGCTATAAACACTTTCAGAAAACCTAAACTATATATATATCTTCTTGAAATAAATTTTAATACATTTTAATTTGCTTCCAATAAGCTAATTCTCTTTTTTATAATGATTCTGTTGGCGGTGTCGCTTCCCGTACATGTCTGTGTTGATTGTCAATGGTCCATCCAATGAGGTTTCAGTGTCTGTGTGCTGTCAGGTGCTGTCTAATCTGCCCAGGGCCTTCAGAATCAGGAGAGCAGGCCTGTGTTTAGTGAACAACACAGCAGTGAAACTGCTCTTTTAACCACTCAGCTTGTAGAGCTTGCTAGAAGGTCCACAATGACATGAGAAGTTTTCACCCTCTGATTGGATGGTCAGAGTGAATCTATCACCCCAAAATGTAGCTAGCAAGGCAAAAATCAGCATTATGTGTACATTAATAATTTCGAGTTTATTATTTTATACCCACAACGGCTGACAGATGAGGAGTATTTGATTTGGTCTCAAGATGAATTAAAAATCAATTTCTAAGGCAGACTGTTTTTCCATAGAACTGGACATCATAACAAATGAGCAGTCCCGGCCGGTGTTTGTTCACCACTTTCAGGCCAGGGACTCTTCGAGTGGTACCACTAGCTTACCGCCTCTTAATTATATTGCTGGGAATGCCTGCTATTTGCAAGTGATCGACTCCCCAGAAATAAGACAGGACAGACATGATAGGCAGCCTTGACCTCCATGGCCTTAGAAAAGGACTTGTTGATGGAATTGACACAAAGAGATCAGCTCTATGACAGTCGCTGAAGTCTCACTGAATAGAGAGCAGGATGGCTTTTGTCTCTGAAGAAATAATCAGCAACTGAGTGAGTATCATGTACTTTATTTAAATACGATTGTAGCTGTAGAGTAGATGTTTGGTGATATCTTAACTGGTATTCTTGTCTTAACAATAATAATAATAATAGTAGTAGTAGTAGTAGTAGTAGTAGTAGTAGTAATATTCACTCTCAATAAGCAACATGCCCCTAATAATTAATTTTTAGTCTCCAAGCTAATTAATAAATAAACAGCTAATCATTTAGCTCAATCAGTGAACACTCACTTGCTCCCCACTTTTCTCTCACAAACAGTCTACTGGTGTATAATGACAATTTTATCTTAAAAACATCAGAAGGAAATCTCCATATAAAAGTCTTCTAGCGGTTTTCTCTCTGTGTTAATTTGCATTTTAACTCTATTCTTTGTTTCACTTTCATACTGCTGCAAAGTAGTTCTTGAAAGTTGTGAAGCCTGTAGAAAGTGTCCTTTCACCAGTCATTAAAATAAAATACAACGATGTAGTCATATTCTAATTAAATAGCTTGATGAATTCCGTTCTAATAATAGCATGCTGTATTCTTAAAAGTAGCTGATCAAATAATGTGAATTGGTTGTTAAAACATGAAATTAGACAACTGTATAGTTTGGAGACTAAACCATTGTGACATAGATGAAAAACATAGATTGAAATCTTTTTGCATATATAAGATCATGCAGGTTGTGATGGTGGTGTTCTATTTTCAAAGACGTTCCCGCTACAAGTGCTGCAAAACTGATCATTTCTAATCTGAAACAAATGTCAGTAAGCCAGTGAGTAAGATGGCTGTTAGATCTGCTGTTGAAGTCATTGCAGTCAGTGTTTGGCCCTTCATTAATTCACTGAAGAGACATCTGCCGATAGCTGCCATTACACCTTTTATACTCTGGCCTCAGTCCAGACAGCTCAGTCTGGTATCAGGCATTAAGGGTTTCCCAGGATCCAGATAAGCAAGGAGATTAGGTGAAATCGATGCTGTTCTTCCACACACTTTTAAGTAGATATCAGTGTTATCGCTCATTTTAATTACATGGTAGATTATAATTAAATCTGTTATCAGAGTTATTCAGAGTCGTGTAGGGCAACCTATCTCTAAAAGGAAAAACAACAACAAAAGAAACTTGTTAATCTAACATGCTTGGTGTTGGCAGATTAGAGATTTTCATTCTGATTTAAGACATCATACATTTAATCAAGCATATTTTCTGAATATGAAGTAAGATGCATAGGTTTAACGCAACAAAGACTTCCGTTAAAATCTAAATAATTATTTTGACACCATGCTGTATGTAGTTTGGAGACTAAAGAATTGACTTTAGAAAAATGAATATTTGACCAATGAGGTTCATCTACCAGTTGGTCATTCACTGTATGCTCATTTTTCAGCTCATTGACTTCAGATTCAACTTATTGACATTAAATCACAGCTTAAAATCAAGCTGTGATTAGTGATAATTTTCCAATAAATTGAGCTTTGTATATCACAGTAAATTATGACTTTTTGTTAGGCTCAAGTGCATTGTCTAAAGAGTCTATTTGAAATGAAAGTTATTTTTAGAACAGATGGGCATTTTATGTCCCTGGGCCTCATCTGGCCTTTTAGATGTCCATTAGTTGATGCGTAAAGTGTTAATTCCACACTCAAACCTAAATCGACTTTTAAAAAATAACCTTTCTTTTAAGGGTGAATGTTTGCATCTCTCTGTTTGAGATGCTACATTGCCATCCTTGTATGTTCGCCTTTGTTACCTCAAGTAAAAAAGAAAAAGACTGAGATTTCTAATTTTCCTAATTTACAGTAGCAAGAAAACATGCCGAAGTGAGAGTAGCATTACTTCCAAATATTACTCAAGTAAAAGTACAAAGTATGGTGCAACAAAATTACTCATAGTAGTACATTATTTTCAAAAAAATGTAATTCAATTAATGTAGCCAGTCTAAAAATATACCAGGGCAAATTGCTAATATCACTCAGCCCTACTTTTAAGTATTTATTTATGAAAGTCGAAGGTAAAGTGGTTCTGTTGTTGGGGAAAAGCTTAATTTCTAGAGGGATGAACATTGTCAGATTAACATAGAAAAATACAAGAACTGTTACTACCATTTATAGTAATAGTAATAGAAAGTTCACTTGACAGTAGGTTATATCAGAGTTTATAGTTCAGCTGCAATAACTGCTCTTACCAGCAACTGATAAAAAGAAAAACATACTTAGAGTTTATTATTGACTATCTTTCAGCCAGTGATGTCCTTCAACAACAACAAAACTTGCTCAGGTGGGCTTTTGAGAACCTACAATTGCTCACCTCTACTATTGAGTGTCGTTCAGATTACCATTCATCTAAAAATAGCACAGGACTACACATGAAAGTTAAAAAATAAAAAGCAGTCAGAGCTCAAAGAAAATATCTGAAAAGCTTGAAGAACTAATAATCAGCATCACTTTAAAAGACACTTTAATGCAAAGTATCAATCTGGAGTAGTTCAAAAACACAGTTTTAGCGAGTCTTGTCATTGTTCTCTATTCATTTACCCCCAAAACTAAAGTGTGTACAAGACAAAAAAAAAGGCTTTTCATCTCTGTGGTGAAAAATGCATTGATCTCATGAATAATACCATGTCTTTTCAGACAAGTTTTAAATTAGCATCTCATTGTTATGTGTGATACATTTATCAGACACGCTCAGGACCTGTTTACTTCAGCAAAACAAAACAAAAAATCTTTTCTCAGGACTATGATTGACAGACACATTTGCACATAATGTTCATCTTTGTCAAACCAAAATTACCTTCCTGTTACTATCTTACTCCTTCTAGCAATGGGAAGGTAGTTGTCAGCTTGTTGCAACCCCCCCCCCCCCCCCTCCACCTCCCACCCCCATCACCCACCTACTCTAAAAACATAAAAGAATAGAAACAAGTAAACCTGAAATTCTGCACATGCTGCTGTTAAATGTATGTATGCATACATGCTTGTGTGGGAATACGTGGGTTGCCCTTGAAGTGTTCATCATCCTGACAGGATCAGTGTGGGTACAATGTGAAAACCCATCTGATTGTGGGGCAACCATGCCGGGAATAAATGACAATTGTGACATATTGGTGTGGGATCTGGGGAATGGGGAAGATTATATTACCGGCAGAACCACTGAAGCAGTCCATCACCCATTCAGCATGCAGTTAACAGACATCCTATGCTAAGTGTGTGTGTGTGTGGTGTGTGTGCGTGTGTGTGTCCGTGTCTGCGTGCCTTTTTCAGTGTCTGCGTGAGCAAAACAGACAGATGGAGCAGACAGCCTGCACGTAAGGACATAAGCTTTTGGGGTGTGTGTGTGGTGTGTGTGTGTGTGTGTGTGTGTGTGTGTGTGTGTGTGTGTGTGTGTGTGTGTGTGTGTGAAACGGAATCCAATATTCCTATTTCTCATTCTCTTTGTCCCTCGGATCCCCTCAGTCCCCACCCAGTAATGATATATTTCTATCTCAGTTACACACCACAACCCAGAGAGACCTCCTCCAATATCACCACATGTAGGAGTTGTTTACACACCGCTGAACCACGGGGAACCGCGTGGAGACCAAAAAAAGACAGAGATGAAATGAATATTTATTTCAAATAAGGGAGAGGATCTTAGCTATCTGACTAGTATTATCATACTATCTGACCTAAACTGTAGAGGTTATTACTTCATCATGTTGCCCTGTAAATCTATTCCAAAGAGACTTAGAGGGAAAAACATGAGTTTGATTCAAATTCACTCGCGGTCACATCTTTACACTGTCAAACTTTTTAGTCAAGGACAGGGAACTATTACTGCTGACATACCTCACTCTATTTTAGGTCGTTGTCTGCTGGCTTTTCAATCTGCTATCACTCAAGTCTGCCTGAAGAAGTCACACGGTGACTGAGCAAGCTTTTGAAATAGTGCTGCGTATTTCTTCATTTATGGGTAATTGCCCTGGACAGCTGTGGGTAAGAGCAGAATAAGGAGGCCATCATTATTCTAAAACTCACCCCAGAACGACCAATTGAGGAAAGTGTAAAGGAGAAAGCTTCTTGAGTGTCTGTAGGGGAAAAAATGGTTGATAATATGAGTGACATTGTGAAAACTAAAAATAAGAATCGGGAATTTAAAGAAGTTTTCTAGTTAAAAGTGAAATACAGCCAGTTTTGCAGTATTTGACAACCTTGCTTGAACACTATTTAAAAAAGTCTGCGTTGGGATTACATTTATACTACCCGACTCTCTGGGTCGTAACAGATCAATGGCCATTAAAGATGTAATTTCAAGATGCCTCCTGCAAGTCACAGGGGCATGAATAAAACATACAGTCACAAAAATACATGTTCACCCTTTCTATCCTGTTACATGTGTACCACAAATAACCATGCACAGCTGATCAATATGAGATTTAGTGAAATTTGTTGGGCCTGTTTTGATGTTAAGTGGATTCAGCTGTTAGTGAGATTATTTTCACCCAAGGAACTTTTTTCACATTTTGCATGTTACAACCATAAACTTGAATGTTTGAAGTTTGTTTGCGAGATTACATGATGGAAGAAAGCAAAATAGCGTGTTCTGACATAAAAAGAATAAAATATGGATATGAATAAAAAAAACATTTTGAGTGCGATGTATTTGGATTCTACAGTGCAATGATTTAGATCAAAAATCCAGTCCTCGAGGTCTACTGTCCTGCAACTTTTAGATGCATCTCTGTTTTCACACATCTGAATCAAACGAATCACTACAAGGCCTCTGGAGAGATTAAAGCTTCTGATGAGCCATTTGATTCAGCTGTGTTACAGAAGGGAGCAATCTGCAAGTTGCAGAATAGTTGATCTCGAGTACTTGGGCACCCCTGATTTAGATCGAAGCATATTCATGTCTAAGACTGGCCTGGTCGAAGTTAAGACTCCGATTCCATTGAGATTCTGTGGTAAAACTTGAAAATTGACATTCTAAAACATTTTCCATCTCATCTGTAAGAGCCTGTGCCATTTTGCAAAAAAAAAAACAATAAGCAAACATTGAATCTCATGATAAATAAGTCAGACAGACATACCCCAAAAAATGTTTCTGTTTGAGAAAAGTCTTCCTAGCATTATGCTGCAATCGTCATGATTCACAGTGATTAGAGGTTTTATATTTAGATTGTGCAAAACTAAAGAAAAATTCTTAAGGCTTTCTTTCAATGGTGGCTTTCTTGACAAAGTTTTATGGGAGGTTGAATGCATTTTTATTTAGGAGTTTTAGATTGAATGAGGCTGAATACAAATGATAGCACCCTTATGAGTAAATTATGCATAGTTTTCTTTATGTTCTACTATTAGATAATATCCCAATTAAAATCTTCAAAGTTATGTTTGTAATGTGAAAAACGTATTATAGTCAGATCCAAAAATAATAAACCAGAACATCAAAGGCATCCATCCTAAGGTTTTTTTTATTGTCTTAATTGTATGTAACTTTGAGTAAATAGGACCTTTTGCATTGCAAGTATTTCTGAGTCATCTCTTTTTCTGACACCATAAAGTGCGAACAGGTTAACCGACATAGCCTTGAGCACAGAAGTAGATGGGGTAGGACTGCAACAGCCCACTGTCTATGCGCATTACGGGAAACATTGTGGAGGTGGGCCACCTGTCTCCGTTTTAAATGCCAACCCGCCAAGACCGACCGGCCCTCTCCTTTTGGAGTGGAAAGTCATCCTCATGAATCCACAGCCGATACGTCTTAGCTGTGAATGCTTGGGGAGTGTCATGTCAGCGAGGACATTATGACACAGGGCTGCTAGGCACTGATAAAGACTCTCCCAACATCCAACAGCACTCACTGCTCTTAGTCATCTGTTAGGAAAGCACACTCACTGAACTGCTGTAAAACGGCGGTGGATTTACAACAGTATTTATTTACTTTGGCTCTGAATAATCTCAAATTAAATGTGCGTCTACCACAAACTCCAGTTAAATAGTGCAATGTCACAGTAAAAATCCATGCTAGGGCACTCTCGTTAGAAAATACATTTAATGGGTTTAAAGATAATTATTGTCAAATTAAAAAGAATTATGTTCCATATCTTCTCCGCTGCCATGGAAGTGTAATCCCACCTGTCACTGTTGTTGAGAGGCAAGTCGCAATCTGGACAGATGAATTGGTTCATTCCTGTACAAAACTTCCTAAAACTTTCAAAGACAGTTTATTAAAATTCATACATACAGTACATACAATGTCTCATTTAAATAAATTTAACACTTATATAATCCCTACTATTTCCAAGTAAGCAATAAAATCTCCCTGAATCTTTAGCTAAATTCAAACCTAATCCAAGAATATGGCTTAGTGCAGGATTCAGCAACATTTCCAATCCAAAGAGACATTTATGCTCTCACACCTCCGAAGTAAAATTTGTCTAGAACCACAAAACCTACATTTTTTGGGGTTGAAAAAAACTGTGAAAGCTATAAAACATTTTGGGGAAAGTAAACAATTTAATTTCTTATTTCAGGGCAAAATTAAATGCAGATTATTTGCCCCCCATAATTTGTGGTGCGATTTTGTTGTTGATTTTTGTTCTATTTATTTTTGGTAAGACTTGTTTGAAGCCACTGTGAATGGCCCACAGATCCATGTGAGACTCTGGACCCACAGGTTGCAGACCCCTGGTCTAGTGGGAACTAAAAGATAGAAGAATGGCATTTACAGTGCTTTCATAAAGACTGAAGAGAACAGCATGAGGAAAGGTGATTCCAGCAGGCGACGGGTCACTTTGCCACTTCAAACCCTTATATCATTGTCATTTTGTCCATTTTGTGCTCATGTACTTAATAGTGCACAATTCTCTAGGCAGTTATTTGATTTATAATTATATTAAAGAGATGCTTTTTTTAAACGGCTGAAAATTTTTTCTCAGAACAATCTATTTCTGTTATTCTTATGTTTCCTCCTTTTCAGACTTGTTGTACATGTGTACATGACAGTCTAAAATATATCTGCTCAGAGAATCTGAATTTACTGTCATCACAATATCAGTATATATTTAAATATCAAAATAGCAAGAACTTCTTAGACTGCAACATACATGTTACTTACATATTACCAATATGGCTTTAAGCTCTGCATACAAATAATACATTTGGACATTTAGATTATCTCTACCCTAAATGTTCATTTCATACTGTATTTAAAGACATTTTCGAGTCAGCCATGATTATGTCCGTTTGCTGCCTTGAAGTGACTTATGTAAGGGCTGTGGTGGTAAGGAGGGTAAAAGTTACTTCACTGATGTTATACATGAGTTGGCAAGTAGGTGCAAAGTCGGGTAAAATGTCACTGTTACAAAGTAGTCAGAGAAATTATGTAACTAACTGGTTCAATAATTGTAGTTTCATTAACACTTATTACTTTCTCATCTTCACATATCTTTTTTGCTAAACGACCTACTTAAGACAATTGGTGGCCCCAAAGGAGTCACAAGCAGTTATTAGGTTTAGGGAGCAATTACATTTCCTCTAATAAATCAAAACATTATTTAAAAGCTGTAATTTTTTTATCGACTCTGGTTATCTTTGGCTGACAGTAAAATTTGTCTGGTGAGCTGTAAAACATTTTTGCTTTCTATAGGTTTTGCTTGAGCTAATGACTTCCAGTCTCAGCTGAGATGCAGCTAAGGGTATGTTGAGTCAGCCTTCAGACCCCTGCTGCCAGGATTAGTCAGCACGGTCGCTTGTTGTCAATGATTTCTCCCCCTCCCTGGGAGACCTCCACGGTCTCTGTTGTTTTGTTGCTCCCCTCCAGACCATTTCCTATTCTTGGGTTGTCCTTCTCTCCTGTGAAATGGAATAAAAGGGTCAAATTCTCTCATTTTACGCTTGTCATTTCCATTCCTAATCCTCCAAGCTTGCCTTGGCTCATACTATTGGTGCAGAGTTTCCACCCACAGAACAGCATGCCGCAGTCCCTGCCAACTATTACCTCTTTTTCTGTCAGACCACCGGTGAATATTGCAGAACTGTATACCCCGTTCTTTTTCTCTTTTCCTTTTGTAGAATACGCTAACTTTTTCCTTATTTTTTACAAAATTTCTTAGGCATGTGAATATTTTTGAAAATCTGTGCAGCTGTTAAAAAATATTTATGGATTTTCAAAGTACTTAAAATAATGAAAACTGAGTGATGCTTAAAGTGAAAAATGAGAACACATTTACATCAGGTTCTTTTTATTTATTTTACTTTATAATGTAAAATAAGCTGATTATTTTAGAAGTGTTTAGCATATTTAAATGTTCATTTCTCAGTTAGTGTTTAATTATGTTAAATATTCTTAGGGTCACAGGTCTGCACTGAAAGCACACAGCTGTGCAGCACTTTTTCTTGGTAAAAATATTTTTACACTAAGGGTGGTTTTCATTTTCGAATATGATAAAAACTGTTTATAAAAAAAGAACCTGCTTTCTTCCTCATTATGCAAGTTATCTAAAGCCTGCATTTAAACTGTACTCTGTTTTTTAGCTCCAAGGACAAATGGTCCATAATTTCCCTCTGAAAAAATAAATTCTAATTGGATTCAGTAGATCAAGAGCCAGTTTTCTACCTTACCTTAGAAAATGTTCATTTCCTTGGGCCCACAGATAATAGGCATTATTTCAAGAACTTACTTACTGTCTTCAACTTTTTTTATTAAGAGATTTGACATGCAGCAACAAGCTGTATTCACTGATAACGTTTAATAAGTGTTTCTGAGCCACTGCCGTACATTTCACAGTATCTGTTTGCTTTTAAGGCTTGAGGGAATAAGGCCACAACTACAGAATACGATTATTTTGTCAATTAATCTTTATTTGTATTACACTCTTACACACAACAAAGTGACCAAAGTGATACACTGTTAACATTAGCAATAGAATAATAAGGAAATATAAACACATTGATACAAAATAAAGTGAAGCAATAAAAACAGAATCAAATAAAACATAACTGACATAATGCTGTATGCATATTGCTATGATTACACTTTTAAAAAACAACTTAGTACAAATGAAAGTAATCATGTATTTATGATTACTTAAAACGATCAGCTTCTCTGATTTTACTCTTTATAGGTAAATGTTTGAGTATAATGAACATTGTTCTTTTATTCTATGAACTACTGACAACGTGTCTCCGAAATTCCAAGCAAACATTTAGTATTTATTTGCAGAAAATGAGAAAGGGTCAAAATAACAAAACAGATCCAGTGTTTTCAGACCTCAAATAATGCAAAGAAAACAAGTTTATATTCATTTAGAAACAACAATACAAATGTTGTAACTCAGCAAGATTTCAGAAATCAATATTTGGTGGAATAACCATGAGGTTTTCAATGCTATTCAGTGCATTTGTCTCTTAATTTTTTCCAGAGCTGTATGTATATATATATATATGCATACAATTTTTGATTGGCATGTCAGAGCCTTACTGGCAGTTTTCAGTCTTGGCTATGTTTAAAATGTGTTAGGATATTGTATTTTTAGACCAATTAAACTAATATTCGCAGACACCTAGATGTTTACATGTGCACTATAATAATGTCTGTTATGGTTATATAAAAATGTACCTAATCTTTTCAGTTGATGGTTTTAAAAGACGAAAGTTTGTCAGTTTCATACTTCTCTTTTTGAGTCATACCGTCAATTTGAAATATCACACAGAAAACAAAAATAAGAGATCGCTTGCAAGTATGGAGGAACAAAGAGAAACAGAAAAAACAACAGAAAAACCAGCTCGACGTGATGCTTAAAGAGTATATGAATTTAGGCAAGAAGAAGAAAGTCAAGTCAGTCTGTTAGAAAGATGAAAAGACACAGAAACAGTTTCTACCGAGCAAGTATTACGAATAAAAATGAATGGGAAATGTTTGCTCCTCTGATACCTTCATTGAGTTAAAAAATAATATGTTTCAGTTTAGTCTTTATAAAGAAATCCATCCATATTCACTGTCAGTTGTTGATTGGATGGATGTTACTAACTCTGCAGGCCTGTCAGTCATTCATCTCTTGGGAAGCCATTCTTATAGCCTCAGTTGGTGGAAGTGGCTCAACAGAATAGTTGATTGGCAGAATTTAGAGGTAGAATAGACAGTAAGGAGGGATGCTGGGAAAGTGGAGCAGCTAAGTAGTGTGGGAGTAAGGATGCAGAGCATAAATGGCCTCTTTAGAAGGCACAAACACATGGTCACTGTGAGAAATGCACAACACAGGGAGCAAATATTTACTTTAATTATTGAAAGTTGCAAAAGTAAAACTTGGATATTTTAAATAAAATTATTTTATAAAACGTTTCAAAATCATTGGTCTAAATATTTTCTATTAAGTGGACATGACATAATTCAGTCTACATTATTTGAAAGCTGTGAAATAGCTCTTTATAGCAGATGCCAAATTCAGCATAATTAGTCTACTATGGTAATCTCACTGTACTTTCAAGTGATTTGTATTTCATCTGTCATTGTGTCTTATCTTTCTGCTGAGAACCCAAAAGTCAAATATACAAACGTTTTAAAAGTGGAGAAGAGTTTTTCGGTGTTTATGTAGCCACGTGTTGGCAGCCCAGCAGTTTTTATTGCTCACACCCTTCAACCACGCGGTGCGTATTGCCATTGAAGCTGAATATTGCCAGTGTGCTGCAGCTGTACTAATGACAGATAAGGAACCATGAAAACTAACAATTTACTGAGTTCTCAGCAGGCTTTCCTGTTGGGGGGGGGGGGGGGGGGGGGGGAGCTGTGGAGGGACAATTGTATTGCAGTAGACAGCAAAGGCGAGGGACCTGTACGGTGCACTTGTTCATAATTTCAGATTAAATCCAATTCAGAACTCCCTGCTTCATCTTTACAACCACTTTACAACCTCTTGGCTGTATACTTCTCTATGTCAAGTTCTAATTTAGAAGATATTAATTCTTCTTTTGCTCATTATTGTGACATTTAGCAAATGGAAATAATTTAGATGATTCTAACTTCTCTCAGACAGGAGATGTTTGGTGTGATTTAATTTTGAAAAAGAAAAGCAGATGCATGTTTCTTTTTTGTCAACTGTATGTTGACAGTGACTGGATGAGGCATTGCATTGGTAAATTGCATTAGATCATGTTCCACCCCTACTAAAATATCAATTTGACCTGAAGTGTCTAATTTAATTTAACTTACAGAATGTGACATTTTGAATTGCATTTATTTTCCTGTGCTTGATACATGTACAGTGCTTAATCGTCTGAGTTGCTGGACCTTTTGTTGTTTTGTCTTGATATAATTAGGTATCATGCTTTACTATACAAGTAAAGCATGATTAAATAATTTCACATTTCTTTTCTGAACACATCTGTTTTGCCCTCATACTTGTCAATCTGTCACAGCAACTTCAGCAACACTTTGTTAAATTGAAAAACATTGAGGATGTACTGTATGCATAATTTGCTGATATCTAAGCACAGTTTTATATTTAAATAATTCAAAACTCCCTTTAATGCTTTTACTGGCCTAAAATAGGTAGTATCAAATAGATCTGGGGCTGCTTAAGAAGTTCTAAAATTAAATTTTCCACAAAAAAACCTAAACTAAATAAATTATTTTGAAGTAAAGAAAGCTTGAAGAAAGTTTGATATGGAAACAAAAATCAATAGTCAGTAGGAAACAAATGTTTGACCCCAAATCACATAAAATATTCAGGATAACCCAGTCAAACTCATTTAACTTTTTTAATAACACGTTTATCTATTCTGTTGTATTTTAAGCGAGTCACATGAAGCGGAAAGTTGAAATAATGAATTGATAAACAAACAAAACTTGAGGACATTATGCAAATGATTGGAGAAAGCTTTTTGATTGCATTGCTAATGAACACAAAAATGTGGATCAGCAGTTTTTGTACTGAGTTAGAAGCAGGTGTTGTGAGGATTGCTCTGCCAAGGAGTTGATTAGATGAATAGATGTAATAGGTGATAGTTTGCTGAAAGTCAAACATTTGAGTTTTTGACCCTGTTGGGCTTGAAGGAGTTGTGCAGAAGGAGAAAGTTGAGAAGAAGTATTAAACACTTTGAGATTAACGTGAGACTGATTCCGTGGGATACACAAATAAGAGGTGGTAAATAGGAGTTTTTGTAGTCAAGAATCTCTATTCATTTCTCCTTTCATGTGTATTTTTGCTGAAGGGTATGCAGCCAAAAACGTGACCCTCCACAACATTAATATTTAAACCCACATGAGCTCAAAATGTTTGTCTGCAAAGAATATCTTCGTGTAATGGTTACTGTTGACCTTATTGTCAGTGCCTCACAGCAGTAAGTGTCCATGTTGATGCCGATACAGGAACCAAAGCTCAGTAAGACTTTTTTTTTCTTATCCATCTGCTTTAGCTTTATGCTACTACAATCTTTACAAGAACACCGTTATGCTCGGATGTCCTGAAAGTGCAGAAAGGATGTAAACAAGACAAATAATAATTAGCCGTAAACCTTAAGTGCATAATTAAACTTTTTTTGTGCATTCTCTTTGGAAATTATTCATATTAAATGGATATACAGTTGGTTTTAATGTAAAACATAGCCATTACTTTTGTACATCTAAACGATGCTTTGCCAGAGTGCGGTGTGCTGCTAGGGTGACTTTCTCCCATTGTTTTCTCTTCACAGGTGCCAAAGAGGTGAATGCAAGTGGGAAGACGTTCACGGTGCGGAGTTCTCTACAACTACACGTGGACAGAAATGATGACGGCGTGGCCTACACCTGCAAAGTAGACCATGTTGCACTCGCACAGGCGCACCAGCAGGCCACCGAAGTACTGGAGGTTCACTGTGAGTAAATGTCCAAAACATATGCTGTCAAGCACAAACAAAAGAGGATTATCTGGGCATGAGTGAAAATGTAAATAGCAATAGAGGATAGTACAAAATTATAATGAATTAATTAATAATTATTTTTTTTCCTTAAATTAAGCTGTTTTGAACATCAGCAACATGTTCAGTAATGACAATTGTACAGTGTTGTTGGTGTGAGAGATGTAATGACACACAAATCGTCAAAAGGCTTAGTAAGCTCTGCATTTTTTAGTTCATCCATCCATTTTCTTACATCCTTGTCCCTTGTGGGGTCGGGAGGTGCTGGTGCCTCTGCAGCTAATGTTCTGGGAGAGAGGTGGGGTACATTCTGGACAGGTTGCCAGTCTGTCGCAGGGCAACACAGAGACAGACAAGACACACAACCATGCACACACACACTCACACCTAGGGACAATTTGGAGAGGCCAATTAACCTGACAGTCATGTTTTTGGACTGTGGGAGGAAACCGGAGTACCTGGAGAAAACCCACGCATGCACAGGGAGAACATGCAAACACCATGCAGAAAGACCGGGGCTGGGAATTGAACCCAGAGCCTCTTGCTGCAAGGCAACAGCTCTACCGACTGCGCCACTGTGCAGCCCGCATTTGGAGTTCATTGCATGAAAAACTTGGTACTAAATGAGGTGTTATTTCTTATAAAAAATATTTGAATTGTTGCTCTCTTAGAATTAGAGATATCTAAAAAAGAAAAGAAAAATCTGTCTTAATGGGAGGATCATTTGTCCACTAATCCTTAGCCTAATGTTAGCTGTTGGATAATTATAAGAGAGGATGGTTTTACAAATATTAATGTTACCACTTACCATTAGTTGAAACTCTTCCTGTCTCTCCTAGATGCTCCTCATGTGGAAATCATTAAATCAACTACAGTCCCTCAGGAGGGCCAGTACTTAAAGCTGGAGTGTTTCTCCAGAGGAAACCCATCGTAAGTGTTTTCTGCTCTCCATTGTTTTAGTTTTCTATGTTTTATTATATTCTTCATTCTTGTAGCAAGTTTGACCTTTTCCAAAAAAAAAAAAAAATCTCAAATAACAGACCAGATCCTGTGATGTGGACGAAGGACGGTGGTGATCTTCCTGACCTTGACAGGATAATTGTCGAGGGGAGGGAGCTCACCTTTACTTCACTCAACAAGACAGACAATGGGACCTACCGCTGTGAAGCCAGCAACCATCTTGGGACCAGCAGTGCTGAATATGTACTCTACGTGTATGGTGAGTTCAAGGGAAAGGCCGATGTGTGAGTGATTGTGTTTTATGCAATGATAGACAAAAATAAAGGTACAGGGTTATCTTTATCAGGTAATTGCTTAAACCAACTCAAAGACAAATAGGTTAAATGCTACAACCTACAGAATGACTCCTTGGTTCCATTTATACTTCACATGAATAGTGGAAAAAGAGTTGCATAAACAGGATTATAATACCTCCTGATTTGCATAGTGTATAACTGCAAAAAGTGATTAGGGGTGCCATCCTTCACATGGAAAATATAGGCCTCAGGTGCCACAAACGCCACCAGTGCCTTTCCTTAAATAAACCTTTGTCCCAGATCCTCCACACAGTCTCTCTCTCACATACACACACAGGCATACACGCATACCTAAAGGGAAATGTGTGAGGGAGGCAGAATTTAGTGCTGCGTTGTCAAGAATATCATGATAAGTAATTCCTAGTAATGCCAGAGGAGGTGGAGGATAAAGCGACTCAGTGTCAGGAAAAACAGATAGTTCTTTCTCCCTTCTGTTCCTGCTCTGCCATTTGTCTTCTGGTATTAAATTAAAAAAAAATACAAAAGAGTACAAGCAGAGCTCCAATTGAGCATTGGAGACGTTTGACAGCTTTCAATGATTGGCAAAAAGAAGTGTCTTTTAGAATATCGATTACAGATCACATGAATGTTGATACATTGATCCAAGGATGTTACATTTGCTTTATCTTAAAGATTTATCTGAATAAAAAAAAAAAAAAAAAAACGGGTAACACTTTATTTGAAGGGTGGTTAATAAGACTGTGATGACACTGTCATAAACATGACATAACACCTGTCATGAACATGAATAAGTCTTCATGAATATTTATGACTGTTGTCATAAAGCGTCATTCGGTAAACTATCACACTTTTAATACAAAGTTGACATTATTCAAAATGTCTTTGTTTTGACAACTTGACATTAACCAAGAAATCATTACTGTTTAAACTTTACCTTTAATAACATAAAGTTATCTAAATTTTAATGTGCAATCAGTAATACTTTTATAACAAATTTATACCAATAATGATTATTGCTGATAATCAATAGTGATACAATACATATAGTATTGTATTTCAAACTAAAATGATCATTTTGTCATGTTAAAATGTGTAAAACAAGCCACTAACAATCTTGCATTTATAACAGATCATTGCATCCTATTCGTTTTTACGTACATCTTTCATATCACCCAGGTGCAGACTACCTGGGTGACACCACACCCACGTCAGTATACACGCAGTTTGTCATGTAGCTTGAAAATCTAGCTTGTCATGCTCAATGCTACTGAAGAAAAACCTAAATCATATCATACAAGTAATTGGCAATGTTTCTATATCATTTTAATCTACTGTTAATGTAGCAAATTAATTGCAAATATGGAAATTAGCTTTTTTTGTAAATGCTATGTGATATTTTTTAACAGATGATTTCAAATGCAATAACGTTAATTACAAGTCTATTACTGCCATAATTAGCTAAATGGTCTATTTATTCATTTAGAGCCACAAATTAGGATCAAGCCTGGCTAATTAGGCATACCATCTAATATTTTTCACCTTTTTCATATTCAAATACTTCATGATAAAGCAATATGTAGTGTGGCTTTTACATAAAAATTTCAGATAGATGTAAAATAGATACCTTTGGATGAATCGTATTAATAAAAATTAACAAATAGATGCAAATTAGGTACTAATACTATCAGTGGTTTTACTATTTTTTCAAGACTTAACATTACCCATTCATCAACTTCTTCCACAAACCCTTTTATTCATTTTTTGACTAATAGAATAAATGTTGCATCTCCTAATTAATTGGCTTTTCACACACCATGGTTATGTGTCTGTGCCTAACAATTCCTTTAAATGCCAGATGAAGCTAAAAGCTAGAACAACCAATGCACATAATGACGCGGATGATATTAAACTGACAAATTCTGCTGCACAAAAAAGGCTATTGGGTACAGCAGGGTCAAAGAAGCCTATTCAGATTCATTACTTCTTCGCCTGAAATGGCACCAAGCCTGTTTCTACCCTTCATTAGTGATTAGCACACCTTTTAGCCTTTTACAACTGCCTCCATAATTCTTGAAAAATACCTTTTTAATGGTCCTGCTCCAAGGGGGAGACGTTTTCTCTCCTACCCATTTCCTGCAGACATGCAGTTAGCTGCTCTGTGAGTCACGATCAAATGTCACCAAGACACAGAGGACGGTTGGCCCTGAGAAAGACGACTACAGCCAATTAAAAGCCTCTGGTTCACCATAAAATGCAGAGTGACATAAACATTAAAGCCAAGGTGGTAGTGTAACCTCATTAACTTGGTCACACAATGTTTCAGTCCCTTTTTCTCTTTGGCCTGAGCGGATGACAGCGAGAAACACTTCCTAGCATGAAATCTGAAACAGAGCGCGATAATGATGACCCGATCACCTCTTCTCAAAGCACCCTTGAAAATGTGTAATTGGCACAGATCTTTTGTCAAATTAATGTCTTCATTTGGTGGAATTTAACTTTCTGTCTCCAGAGACATAGACGGCATTAGCAGATTCAATTCAAGGTTATTTCTGTTCCATTGGTATAAAAAAGAGAGACCTACATTTAAAGATGGCTATTTAAGATTACTGCAAAGACAATTTGTAGTGAACATGCGCATGCACATATGTTTTGTGTTTTTCACTTTAAGTAAATGTAGATATTAGGGTAACTTCTAACAGAGTAAACAAATGGAAGTAAAGATCATTGGTTTTGACAAAAATTAATCAGACTGTTCACTTGTGATGATTTGATGATCTAACCAAAGTAGCATCACTGCATCTTTTGCTTTGATAATGATATTTTACATAAATATTATTACAATAAATCCACATTAAGAGCATAATTGCCAATGATATACCCAAAATGGAAATAAACATTCACAGAAACAGACTGGAAATATCCTTGGCCAGTAGTAAAATAGTTATATATGGAGTTAATTTGTGTTGTTTAGAAAGAAGACCTGGGATGGTTGTAAGGTGGGTCAGTGTCACACTTCCATTTTCTCCTGTCAGGAACAAGTTTCAGATCATGTGATTCACTCTGTACATTACACCCCATATGAAGATATAGCACCCTGAAGCAGAGATAAAAGTTTGAAGTGGTAACGTTTCAGTTTTGATTTTATTCTTGTCCATTGTCCCAAGAATTAGAGTTGTGGCTGTTTTCTTCTTAACCCTTAAAATACTAAAGTTTCCACCTTTTCTGTATTGTATGTACAGTGTCTTGCATAAGTATTTTACAACTTGAACTTTACTATATTTTGTCAAAGAATAAATACAGAATTTTTTGTTTTTTTATTCTTCATCTATATGATCACAAAGTAGCACATAACTGCTTTCATTTGTTCACAATAATTGATAGCAAGAAACTAAAATTTATCTTCAAAGCAGGCAAACAAAATGTCTTGTCTGAATTTATATGCACCCCTCATTTTTTACATTTTGCATTGGACTAGTATTTATTCCTCACAATAATGTGTAACGTTGTGTTGGTATATTATATGAAATTCAAATACATAGAGGATTGCAGTTATGGTGTGATCAAATGCAAAAATGTTCAAAGGGAGTCAATGCTTTTGCAAAGAACTGTATGGGACACTTACCCAACTTACACATTTTCAGTTGTTCACATTTGTACATTAAGTTCTAGATCTATGTTAAGAAGTTTACTGGCCTCGCACATGCAAGAAAATGATTTAGTGGGTGAACATAAACATTTCCATTGTCACCACAGGATATGTTACAAGTGGCACAACTTTCACTTACTCCCATTGAATGTTTGTTCTTTTTGTCCCTGAAATAACCAATAAAAAATCTAATTGCAAACATGCGAGAGTAGTTTGAATCACATTTTAACTAAATAGTCTAACTATTACGAGCTCTAAGTTAGACAAAGAGATGTCACGAATGCTGAACTGTCCCCGTTCTCCCAAACATCACTTCTTTGTGTGAATTCATTTGTTGCTGTATTATTTTTGTGTATGTCTGTCTGTGCCCTCCACCAGACGCTCCCACCACCTTGCCTCCATCCACCACACCCCCCCTACATCCCATCCCTCCAGATCCTACTGTTCAGTTAAGCACCCACGCCTCAGACCCCACAGTCACTGGCAGCAGAGGTACAGTAACACCCCACATATCACCACTACCCCCTCAGCATGCTACTTTATACTTCACTTTTCTACTTTACACTTCCATCTTTTCTTTTTCTGTTCAAGTTTTGCCTTAATCCTATGACATGTTTAATCTTCTTTAAAAGACGTTGTGAGGTTTTTGTTTGTTGTTTTCTCCAACAGTGATACAAGAACATAAAATCCAATAAGTACACTGACTTTCCATTTGGTATTTCAAACTCTGATGTGCTTCTGGACCCTGAAGCATCAAAACAACAAGAGTTTAAGTGAGATTGTATGGTGTACTATTGTTTCTTTCTGGAAAATCAAGAGGTTCTAAATCCTGCTTCACACCAGATTCAGATAGTATCCATGACCTTTGTGGTCATTCGAGGTCATCAGGCAAATCTGACTAAATGAATCCCAGAAAAAGGACAATCATTATGTTGCAATCATAGTATTTGCCTTCACAGCTGCTTTCTCAGCCATCCTTACACAATCATTGGCAATATCTTTGATTTTCAACATTCCCTCAAAACCTGTTTAATTTCTCTATAAATATAACTTGTGTGTCTGCATCATAAGTTTAATCCTCTTTGTAGTGGAAACACCTTTAGAACTTTAATCATTTTATCAGTTCCATCAGTGGATGCAAAATACAGGAGTCTGTGTACAAATCACAGAACAGTACCTTCCTGCACAGTAATTGTAATCTTGCATGGCATTGTGTGTATATTTCAGGAAGAACAATTAGCAGAAATCATATGCACACAATCCAAAATGTATGTAGTTTTCAGTGATATCTGTGAGCTGGTCACATCAACCATATGGAACCTTGTGTGACAATTATTGTATAATGGTATTATAAACTCTATGACACATTGCTTGCAATTTCTTCAATTTCTTCCGCTTCTCCAGCTCCTTCCCCTCATTGCTAAATAAAGTGCCAGGATTCCTTTAGATAATGTGTGAGGTACAGTTTGCATTTGAATTGCAGCCTAAATATCTCCCAGGTTTCTGTGGTTAACCCATTTGTGTCTTTTGTTTTCTGTTCTTGCCCTTGAGAAACAGAAAGACTTTTCTGTCAATATTTAGTACACAAGGTAAAATACATTTCCTTTTGTCTTTATTGTTATATATTGTCGTATTCAAAATACATTGAGCTTAGTGAAGCTAGACACACTTTGCACATTGACATACTTTTAAGGCTTAAAACCAATGAAAAAAAGCAGTTTAAAATTAGAATATTACAGCAGATCAATAAAAATGTTTATTGTACTTTCTGTTTGGTTTAATATGACTGAAGTCTTTCATCATCCATTTGACATGGTTACTCTTTTTTTTAGAACTTAAAACCATTATTGCTAAAATTATTTAAACAATACTAAAAACTGTTCTAGATTTAAAAGAGCCAGAATAGTTATTTTCGGTACCAAAGCAAAATTCTTACTGGAAGCCCTGTAATGCATTCCCTATGAGGAGCAGGAAGACTTTTCTGGGAATTCAGAAGTTTTGGCATTGCTGCAACCCACATGAATTGTATTAAATAAAAAACAGGAAAGGAAATTGAAAACTGCTGCGAGAATATCACTTCTTTAGCTGTAACCAAGTGTTGACATGAACAGAAGGCTGCAACAGAGGTATAATTACAATAATCCAACTAATTGTCTTACTTGTGGTTTTAAATGATTTTTCAGATGAGCTTCACTGAAAATGTAAACACATTTTTACACTAGGTATTTTTATCATGTATGTTTAGCTTTTGAATTTTACTTTTTCTGTGATCCTAAACTGAAAGTTTTATTGCAGATGGGTTTTTCCCCATTAGTTTTCCCTTACTTTTACTGTTCCAGATCCACAATTGCAGAATAATTTTACTTTATCACTCATCCTTTCTGTAAATTACCATCTTGTAAACCTCACAGGACACTTGAGTCCCCCTCCACATTTTCTCTACATTTTCCTTTGTTGCATCTTTCTCTGTTCTCTCCTCTGCCTACCCTTCATCTCTCTGAAGATCTTGTTTGATAACTGAGTTCCACCACAATGTTGGATGTTCATCACCGGTGTTCTTTGGTTTCTTCTCTGATGTCTGTTTAGGTAGTTCAGGGACACAAGGAATGTCGAGCTTTTCAGTTGTATCTTATGGGAATCTACATATTGGAATTCTATACGGCATTCTCAGTCACAGGATAGCATCCTATCTGTCTTCATGTGTCTACTTGATTTATTACCACTTATTTTCACAGCCTTGGGATGAAACCAAACATCTGAGGAGTGATACAAACCCCCATGATGTTTTGTCTTTTTAATAAAGTCAACCGCCTGTGCGGAGAAAATACACATTAAGGCTTTAACTCTACTGGCTTTATGTGGAATATTAGCATATTCTGAGAAGCTCTTTTACGAGTCCCATTTTCTTTTTAATGCTCTACTTATGCCAGTCTTGCTCTTTCAACATAAAGTACAAGATGACCCAAATCAAAGGATGAAGCATTTTTGTATCAGAAAATGTGAAGGACATCAATAGCTCCAAAACAAGTATTATTTTTTTTCTTTCTTTTTTTTGCAGTAAACCAATACTCAAACATTAAGAAAAAACATTTTCTAAATTACAAAATTGTTGGAAAAGTGTCTTGAGTATTTGTAGGTATTCTTCAGATGTGCTCACCTGCATCTTTATAGTTTTACTTCAAGTTGTGATTGAAATATTAGGTGATTTGTGTTTTTATGTCAAATATACAGTGGCCTAAAAAGACATTTTTGGACAATTGCATCTGTTAAATCTCTTAGAAAGACATTTGTTTAAGTTTAGCGCTATGTAAATAAATGAAATTGAACTTAATTAGAGAAAAAGAAAATTCAAAAGCTCAAAAAACTGAAGTTGTAATTAAATAATAGTAGAAAAAAGGACTCAAATGCAGATTCATAGACAAAAGTCTAACCAGATGAACTTTAATTAACCAGAACTCAGAAATATAAGATATGAACTGACAGCAAGAAATAAGCTAAAGTCCAGACAGAAAGAATGATTTTGGTTATCTCACTTTTAATCATCTTCATTTAACCTTTAGCATAGTTCTGCATGCCTGAGCTATAAGCCTAAACACTACGAAAAGTGAATCTTGAAATAATCAAGATGTATACCGTTAAGGATAAAACAAACAATTGACGATATAAACAGTCCAACTTAACTGTTTCTGTTAATATCTTTAAAACTGAATGTAACAAATGCACAAACCGGAAGTTAATCTGAAAGTAAGCAGATCAGTGTAACTTGTAAATGAATATGTTCCATTCAATGGAGACCAAAGACTTTCCAGTGAAACTATGCACATTTCAAACACTGAATTCATTATCCCCAATGGAAAATCTACATTTGCAAAATCCTGCCCTATTGTACAAATTCTAATTGTTGTTGACCCTTAGAGTGGATCTAATGTAAACAGTTTGACAGATACACCTCTTTTCATCTGAACTGTATACTGCAAAGGGTGATGCATAGCTGCAGTATGTAATTCATTTTATTAATGAGGTGCTGGCAGGTATGGCCAAGACTCACACTGCTTCAATAGCCTGGCCAGCCTTAATAGCTACAATAACTCTTGCTCTAAGTATCAGGTCCATGTAGTATAATCAGACCTTCCCTTCCATGAACACACACTTACATACAGACACAGATACACATTCTCTTCCCTACCAGCCGTTTTCTGAAATTTACCAAATGCTTTTTTCGGGGCTTGTGAATTAGCTTCAACCTTGAAGCTCAAAGGTTGAATCGTGTACCAGGGTTTCTCTTGTGCTTAAAATATTTACCATTCACTTCCCATAATCTGCGTTCGCGTGGCCAACCTTAGTCCCTGTAGCCTTTTATTGCTGTGGAAAAAGGACCAACTACTGAGAAGGCAGCTATTATTCATGCCCCAATGTCTGGGCCTGTGGAGAAAAAAAACAAAAAAAAACATCTAAAGCCTTGCAGAGTAAGTTTTCCTTTCTGAGCCCAGTAGTTGTTTCCCAAGAGGAGCTCAAGCTAAAAATATAGAAATGCAAACGTAGGCTGCTAGAGTTATCTATTCAGCAGCAAGCCTTTTACTAAGGGTAATCCAAAACACTAAACATTGGGAGGAGCTCCTCTTCGACTGAAGTTGAAATGAGTGAGTACACACTCAAGCTAGATTCAGGATAAACCACAAGAGTTCAGTCAGGGTTTAATAGTTAAGATTAAACCCCTGAGCATTTTTCTTTTACAGGGGATTCTGTCCTGAAAGCCTCGTTTAACTGGTAACACCTCAAAACAAGGCAGGTTTTAAAGTTATAACCTGATAATCTTAGATGGCCTGCCTCAACACACTGAGCAAAATGTAAAAAAAATCATTTATTATTATTATTATTATTATTATTATTATTATTATTATTGTTATTATTATTATCCAAATTTAGGAATAAACTATGAATTTTAGCATAAATCTACTCTTGTGTTATGAAAAAAAACCAATAAGTTTCCCTTGGGTATATTTTTATAGCTTTAGCCTCACATTTACCTTAAAGCTTTTTAAGACTGAGAACAAACCTTTTGTGAAAACTCAATAAGAAAAGGGACAATTTTCATTCCTTGGAGGGATTTTCTAACAGCTTTATTCTATTGCTATTGATCCTGTTTTAAAATGGAGCACAAAGGTTAGATTGTGTGATGAGCAAAGGAAATATTTCCTTGAGGGCAAGCATCTGGGGCAGCTGGTTAGTGGTTGTGTTTAGTGGTGAAATGGTGAAATATTGAACAGTGCTGACCATTCATTCTTCCCTATGCTCTGCACACCTCAGACATAAAAGCCACGAACCACAGGAGAAATTAAAACATAATGCAAAGGTTCTTTCACTTATTGTTGGCCGGCTTATTGATGACCTGTCACTTTTGCTCGCTCCGGGGAAGAGTTACAGCAACACTTGTAATAAAGTGTTGAACAGAAAAAGGCAAAATCATTAGAACCTAAGGCTCGTTTTATGAATTACACACAACCTTGAGTTTAATTAAATTTTAGTTGCAAAGGACACATTTTGGAGGATTCATAAAGACACAACGGCTTATTTCATTTGCATGGACCTCTTTGTCATGCTTGACTTATGTTGTTCCTCGTGAGACTATTGAAGATAAAATGTTTCTTCAAAACCAGATAGTTCAAAACTAGCTGTACGGTTCTTTTTTGTGTGAAGCATACAGCTGCTTCAGTTGCAGCATAGTGTTTGATAGAAATATCTGAAGAGCAGCAGCAATAAAGTCAGCCTGAAGTTATTGCAGTTCTGACCCTGTTTCTCCTACCATCATATTATCCCCCCACCACCCCTACAGCACCCCTTGCCCTTCCTTGAAGGTTGAAGTTAATTTTATTTTCTCTACAGCACCATGTTACAACAGAAATCATTTCAGTACACCTGTTCTTTTCTTTATGACAAGTCTAGAGTACACATTGTTATTTTATTAAATAAACTACATTATAAATCTTCTGTAAAGTCATGTATGGCATAGTTCTCCTCAAGTGTTGCAAACTAACAGTAGAGAGTATTTATACCAGTTTGGTGCAGAAGAATTGTTTAAGTCGCAGCTTCAAAACTACAAAAAAATATTCCACTACAAAATGGTTGTAGTCTGAAGTATCTTCAATAAGATTCCAGAGTCAGGTTTGGAGTAAGTGGAGTTTCTGCCGATTGCACAGAGCAGTTGTTTGGCGCTCTCCCTTCCCTTACCTGCTCGTTCACTATACTAGTGTCCTTCACGGTTCTTTTGTTTACAACAGAGAAAGTCTGCAGTTTGAAAGTAATTGTGTGAAAACATAAGGAGCACTTCTGTTACTGTCATTACTGTCGCTATTTCAGGTAATGCTTTTTCAAAAGGAAAGTTGGCATGCTGAGAGGTGAGAGCCTCAGGTGTGTTAAGCATTAGAGTGAAGGCTAGGTGGCACAGCCTGTTCTTCAGCAAATTAACCACCTGTTATGAGCCTGTTAGACTAAAATCCACTATTAGAACATTTACTTAGGATTGCTTCTAATAAGATCAGTTCATTTGAATCCCACATTTTGCTTTGGTCTTCCACCATTGTTCACAGTCAGCTGAAACAATGTAGTGTTTCAACTAAAAATGACTAAATTTATGTCACTAATTTTGTAACGATGAATAAATCTTAGACATCATAATCACTAGAATAGTTATAATTTTAGCAAAAGTCCCTTAATGTTATAAAAATAGGAAAAGCACTGTCTTAGAACCATCATCCTCTGTTACTACTATTTTAATTCTGTTTATTGAGAAATGATGACATCACGTTGTTTTATTGGATTCTTTAGATTTAGTAAGTCCATCATTAGTTGTGATGCAGGGCTTACCCTGCTTACCACAAATCCTTTTTTCTCCAGTAAGAAAACAAAGAGGAAGAGGTTAAATATTCAATCCAGTGTCCAAATGTGGGCTTTATAGAATGTTTAGCTGAGGTAATTTGTTCTTTGGATCTAATTAATCCACTCTGACACATAGAGCAATAATGCACAAGGGCACACACACAAACACTCATGGTTTTGGAAATGCTGCCTCTTTTACACCTCTCTCTCGTAAACTGAGTCATGTCTTAGTATTTTAAATGTACCTATTCACCCCTTTTAGCCTTACTCTGTAAATGATAATATAATATTTCAGAGCAATCTGTTCTGGTTTTCTCTTTAACTTTTAAATTGTTGATAAATTATGAGTGGCACATTTAACTGTGAAATACTCATGTAATATTTTGTTTCCTCAAAAATTTTATTTTTTATAAAGAGCAGGTAACTGTGCTTTGATATCTTGTTAAATTTGTTGCTTATTTCTTAAATGTTGACCTTAAAACAATATCCTACCCGAATTTTGGAATTTTTCATTTTTGGTGTGATTTCAGAGAAATGTGAAAAAAAAGCACTTGACTGCCATAGCATGTAATACCACACTGCAATTCAATTTTAATCAAACTTGCTGGACACAACTATATAAAGCTAAATGAGCTACTAACATACAATATGGAACCTAATGATGACAGCATGCTAAATGCTTTCAGGAAGATTGTTTGTGGCTACAGTTATACTACAATCTGCAACACTGCCAAGATGTAGCAGTTCACATAAATTGACAAAGTCAGGTGAACGTTATTCAGAGTTACAGCCGAGAGCCTAAGGTCCCTCCAGAGGAGCTGCAGACATCCCACATTCTTAGCTGCAAGTATCTGACGATCAAACAAGTTACACCTTCTGGTTGAAAAAATATAGCATCAAAACAAAAGCCAGTCTGAGGCTTAACTGAAGAAGTTAAGGGAAAGAAAATCAATATTATAACATTTTCTCTGACTTCTATTGGTTTATAACAGATAGATGGTAAAATATTTATTATTTTACTGTCTCTATTCTGTTCTGTTCTGTTTTGAGTAGCCGTTACTTTGGAAAGCCATTCAGTCCCACCCTTGAAAATGGAAGTGCTCTGATAGCAGACACAGCACTGACTGCTCATAAATACTTCACAAAACCTTACATTAAAAGGAAACATCATTGTTAGGGCATTCTGTAGTAAATAATACTAATAATATACAGACATTTTTATCATGTTCCAACACGTACTGCACCATTCCTGAGCCCACTTAAGTTTTAGGTTCATAGGAAAATTGCATTGTTTTTAGTGGAGTTACTGGCATTACACAACGCAGTCCACCGACTGGGGTATAAAGAAATCCATAGTCAGAATACACGGAAATTAATCATTGATATATACTAGTCTGGGTATTGACAAGTTTCACTTTTGAACTGAATAACTTAAAGAAAAACAACGATTCAGTGATACTTTAGATGCAGATGCTGCATTTATTTATTAGAGCTATTGAAGCTTCCTAAACAAATAAGTCATAGCAGAATATATACGTATTATCTTAGGTACCAGATCAAGTATTTGAAAGTTTCAAAGATCCTACGTCGAACAGCATGCAGATAAATACAAAAACATTTTATTTTTCAACAATTATCAAACATTTTGAGGTTGCCATAGGTGTTCCACAGTTTCACAGTGGAGTTCTGGTTTATTCTTCCTCAGATCTTTTTTTTCTAAAGATTTCCAGCAATCTCTTTGATCATCTCATAAAAACATCAAGGGTTTTATATTTACAAAAAAGATTAAGATTTGTTTTTCTTTTTCACATATTCAGAGGAAAGAAATGATCACAGTTCCCCCACAGCAAATTTACAACATCCTGTTAAAAGACCCCTTTAAAGAATGACTGACCACAAAGGCACAAGTGCTGCTTTACTGATGGGAGCAACCAAAAGCCATTCCTTCATAGAGCTACATCTAAAACGGAGAATGTAAAAAAGCGTCACCAGAGATAAGAAAGGGTGCCTGCAGGGAAGGAGTTTTAATATTAAATACATGTAAAGCCAATGATGGGAAGTGAGATGAAGTGACAAAGATGTGCTTTGTGTAAAACATACTAATATGATGGATTAATGAGTGCAGTGTCTGATAACTCCCCACTGTTCACATAAAAGATGAGCGCAGATGAAAGACAGGGTGGAGGTTGGAGTCATTCAAGGTACAGGAGATCTTGCGACTTTACTCGATGGCAAACATCTCCTGTTATGTATGGAAGGTTCCTACTGAAAGAAGGGTTTGGCGTGTAAGAACTTGACGAACACATGTTTGATTTTGAGTATCCTGGTCACTTAAGAAGAACGCCCTGATGCTTTAAAAAGTTAGCCATTCCAGTATTAAAGGACTAACGCCCCAGCAAGATCTGGAGAAACATATGCATGCATTTGTCATTAGTCACATTGATTACTGTGATGGTGTGTTCACAGGACTGCCTAATAAGGCAATCGCACAGCTGCAGCTGATCCAGGATCCTGCTGCACTAAAACCAGGGAGACGGAGCTCATCACCCCAGCTCTGAAGTCCTTCCACTGGCTCCCTGTAGCTTATAAAATAGACTTTAAAATACTTCAGTCAGTTTATAAATCATTGAATGGTGCAGCACCAAAATACATTAAAGAGAGCTTTGATGAACGGGGCTTTGAGACCAACTGTAGGAAATTGGGCGTTTACTGTACTTTTGATTTCAGTGTTTTTTTCTTTGCTAAAACTTTAGCTTCCTACAGGTTGAACTATAATCTGATATAAATATTCATTATTATAAAAGTGGTTATAGGTCACATGAACTTTATTGCAAGCATTGCTGCAATGGTCTTAATAATTTAAAGAAATTGCAAAATTCAAAAAATGTTCCAGTTCCATCATGAGGTTTCAACCGTCACACAATGCCCAGAAAATACACTAAACCCCCTCAGGTCAGGTTCCCCCAGTGAGAAAGTCCTATGTGGATAATGTTTTAATCAACAATAAATTAAAAAAAGAAAATAAATAGCTGACTACTTGGTGGCTTGATTAATTTTTTATTGCTTTAAAATGAACAAATAATATTAAATATTAATCTCATTATAGAATCTCAATTCAAGTTCAAGCCAACACTTTTCTTAAACACACTTAAGCAGTTTAGCATTTTCTTCTGAGAATGTGAGGAATTATTGTGATGATTTAACAGGAACACATTTGGTTCCGTTTGACCCAGCAGTGGTTTATAGAAAACTTTAACCCTTTTAATTTATTAAACAATCCAGACTCGCACAGCTATGCGACAGGGAGGGTTCTATAAATATTACAAGAAGAGTTTGCTCTGCCACACTCTCATATTAAATCATACAGAGAAGGATGTATATGCCCTTATTAAATAATAATGTCTTTGTGAGGCTGCAAAATGTAGACTGTGTATGTAAGATCCCTTCTATCCTCCTTCTTCTTGGCTCAAATAAAGAATGTTTTATCCTCTTGTCCATCAGTTTTGGTTTCCAAACTGAATAAAGACACAGTTCCAGAACCAGTGCTTGTTTAGCAGCATTTTTGTGTGTTTCCTCAATTTCAAACCAGTCATACCATTAGCCTGGTAAAAACCATCTCCTTGTTCTGTGTTGTGCTTCGTACAGAGGATGCGAACCCATGGTTATTAAGAAACAATTGCTTGCTGGAGCTGTGGATTCTGTAAAAGTTAGAAATTATACCCAGATGCTAATGTTTTACCGTAATCTATGTACTGGAGTTCAGCGCTATGAAGCTTATCAGATATTACCTGGGCTGTAAGCAACATGACAATAAAAAATAAATATGGTCAGTCTTATTAAAATTCAGCTGTCAACACTTGAATCTTTGCAAATTCTAACTTTTTTATTAACACAACCTTTTTTTAAAGATTTGTTGAAGTATATCTGAAAAGAGGTGTTAGTCAAAGCACTGATTTAGACTCCCACAAATTATTTGTATTTTTTGACCTGGTTTTAAGTTATGAATCAGTATTCACTTTCTCTTCTGGTTTGATTAGTGTTGGTAGGTCAAATATTTCAACTGCATTTTATTCCATTTCACAGTTACTAGCAGAATTTCAGTGCAACCACAAAGGTCATTTTAAGGGGACTTGCAGTAAATCCTGCTTGCCAATTTTGCATTTGGCAAGTTGGATGGATATGTATCATTGCGGCTGAGCTGAGGTGGTGGGGTCATTTTAATGCTGGAAACGAAAAGTAAGGAAAATGTGGTTTAATCCTAACTCTGACCATCATTATACTACTGATTATGTGGTTTTAATAATCACCATTTTACAATTTTAAATCTTTAACTTATAAAAACTAAAATTCAATGTCAACTTAAATAGTGCGATGCAGTGGGGAGAATGCTTCACTATGCAGTTCAATAATCTCAAGACTATGCTGTGGAGTTTTTCGAGAGGTATTGGGAAAAAAACTCAAGTTTTATGTTAAATGAACCCAACGATGCATCAGTAGGTCACATTCTGATTGAGACTGGGCCTCCTAAGTAGAAAGCTGCTCACTTGTTTCCCATATTTCATCATCTTTTTTTCCCCAAGTTTCTTGCCTTCTGCTAAAGTTGAAACTCATTCAAACTTATCCCTTAAAGCGTTTTATCAGACAGAGCTACCTCCTGCGGAGCTGCTGAACTTTTTACACAACTTATTCACATTTGTGAAGAACTCTTCAAAAAATCTCCAAGAAATTTATGAATGTGATTCATTTGGCAGAGCTTCAAGCCCATGAGAACGCACAATCGCTGATTTGTATGCGGATAAGAAGGTATGTGGAATATAACACATTTACAACAACAATAAAAATCAAGTGTAATATTCCTGTAATTTTGAAAATAATCAAAGCATCACTTGCATTACATACAGTGATCAGGCGATCTAATGTAAAAAACAAAAGCCTTTCACTTCTAAAAGAATATCTGGGGATCTAACAGTCAGCCAGAGGATCAGCAGTCAAGGGAGTGTGTGTGTGTTTAATGGTTAAAAATACACACATATACAGGGAGAAGCCTGACAGAAAGAGAATAAAAGACAAAACTGTGTGTGTAACTAAACACCTCTGTCCTCGTCCTGCTGGGTCCTGCCAGGGGAAAATTCCTCCACTCTCTGCTCCGCCAACCAAGAAGAACTGCATCACAGTGAAGCTATGCTGCTCACGTCCGTGTCTATGAGCGTGTGTGTCGGTCTGTATGACTTTGTGTTTGTCCACTCGGAGGCGGCGAAGTGTGGCGGCCTGGTCACTCAGACCGTGGAGACTTATGAAGCGAGAGCAAGCCAGCTGTTCAATTTGGCCTCATGGGCAGACAGAATGAAAAGTGGAATACTGAAGAGAAATAGTCAACATACGACGTGTGCTGTATGGATAAGTCCTCTCTCTGTAGCTACTATTTTCTGGTCAGGCAATGCCACGTTTTAGCTGCCAGAAAGTGTCATGTACTTTCAGGAACACACGCAAAATCTTGGGGGTGTTTAAAGGATGTTGTTACTCCTGCAAAGAACAGCTTATTGAATGTCGCTGTAATCTTTAAGGTGTTATGGTTCAAAACAAATAATGAAGTCTCACCACAGAACAGATTTCATGTTTTTGTTTTTCCCAAAGGTTTAGAAAGGAGATGTCTTTCTCTAAAGCTGTTAGTGTCAAATTTCATGCCTTAAAAAAACATTTTTTTTTTTTTTTTTTTTTTAGAAATATGACAGAAAAGTGTGTCTCATTCCTCAATGGATCTGTTTTCCTTCCTGGAAAAACATGCTCGTGAATGTTAGACCGCGACCCCAGCAGCCTGTCAAAATCTCACATTCAGGAGGAGCGGTGTGGTTTTTGTCCTGACCGTTATAGTCATGTCTGTGTACCTTTGAGTCTCGGTTTTTTGTAAGTGCGACATTGCCAGGGATGAGAGCCTGCTCCTCTAAATCCGGTATTGATACTTAAGTACCTAAATGCTCCTTCAGGATCATGGGACAGTATAAGTATTTTGGCGTCTTGTTCCTAGGTGATTTTAGGATGTCTCAGGAGACGTCTAGACAGGTTGGGACTTCTGTAGTAATCCAAGAACTTCTCCAGTCTGTATTGGTGAAGAAAGAGCTGAGCTAAGCTGAAAGGAAATCTTTCAATTTAGCAGACTGTCAACATTTATACATTTATCTATGGTCGTTAGGTTTGGATCATGACCGAAAAACTAAATCCTGAGTTCAGAGGCTGAAAGCTCCGAGTCGTGTCTTCTGCTTCTCCACATCCACAGTGGGTCTGTCCCAGAACCAGGCTTATAACGGAATGGAAGAAACTAGATTTTGTGTGAAAGCAGCCAGACATAATGTGAGTAACCTTTTGTTGACCCTTTTGTCCAGAAATGGGGTTCCACTGACCCCACACATGTAAAACTTGTATCATTTGCCACAGCCCTCTACTGTACCTCAGTCCTCACACGCACAAGGGTTAAGAAACAGAAAAAAAACATACATGGGTTTTTGCACTGGGCAAAGCAGGAAGATTATTCTCTTTTTTATATATAACTTTTGTATTTTTCTATCATTCTGCTACTTTCCAGCAGCTGGGGACCTGCAGCAACTCTCTGACATCTAATTCTTTTCCCTAACATTAATTCCCTCTCTCCAAGAACTGAAAAAAAGATTGATCCTTCCTACTTTTTTGTGTAATGATTTATTTACTGTATAACATTTTTTTTCTGTGCTGTTGCCCTGATTTGCATGCTGAGTACCCCTGCAACTCGGTAGGGGAGGTGCTAAATAATTTACATCTTTAAACCAAGTCCCTTATACATTCTCTTTTTTTTATTAATTTTGCCAGATGACTGTCATCGCAGTTCTATTCTTCTTATGTCAGTGTGATGTCCATCTCTCGTCTTCTCCGTTTTAATATTCTCAGAGAGTTTTCACAGGCTCTCTGCTCTGAATGCATGAAGTGTAAGAGGGAAGGAATGACAGCAGCTAAGAACAACCGTTAAAGCAGGAACAAACTGGAAATAATCGTCTTTCTTCTCCTTGCTCTCTGGTTTGTGCTGTCTGTCTCTTGTTGTTCCCCTGTGCTCACTCCTTCACCCCACTAACCAACACTTTAATTGTCTCTCTTTGTTTCTTTCTCCCTTGTCTCCTCAGATCCCAATGCGCTGGGGCAGCATGGCACCGACCATGCCCTGATTGGAGGAGTGGTGGCTGTAGTGGTCTTTGTCACCTTGTGTTTAATCATTGTTCTGGGAAGATACCTGGCCAGGCATAAAGGTAAAACCACAATGGGCCAGACCTCAAGGCCCATTGAATCAGTGGAGCATGCTCTACTTGTCAAATATTAGACTCAGGCTCTTCTTTCTTTTCAAAGTTCAGGATTAGGATAGAATGCGTTTTGCACACTTGGGAAATGTTATGTAAATGACTTTGATTTGAGCTGAAGGTTTCTACACTTAGTCGCCTTGTAATTGAATGCCCAAAGTTTTATATTTAATTGGGATTTTAAGCAAAAGATAAAATAGTGAAATGGACGTAAAACGATGTATGGTTTTTCAAAACTTTTTGAAATTAAAAATGTTAAAAGTGTGACTTGGATTTGTATGTAGTCCATCTTATCGGAAACTCCTAAGCACTTTAAACTACATGCACACACACACACACACATTCATACACAGATGCAGTCAAGCTGCCACCAGGTCCTCTGACTATCACCAGAAAGTTAGGTGGTTGAAGTGTCTTGTCAAAGGACACAATGACTGAAAGAGACAAGAGTAGCATAGATTTTTTTTCAACTTCGTCCATTTTTTATTGCAACAAATGCAAATAATATATTTTTGCAACTTCCTCTAAAAAGAATTTTATTTAGAGCACATGCCCAAACTCAGTTAAAAGAAATCACAGGGAGAGTGCTTATCTAAAATTTAAAGTTGATGGTCAGAATTCAGCAGCAACGCTAAAACATTTGGCCCTGAGCACAGCAATGCTGTATTTTAAGTCTCGTCAGTCTGAAAATGGCCTGCGTGTTTGTTGATGCTTTTGGGTTGTGTCTGCAGAGGGCTTTACTCACATTTACCACACTATCCCAGCTTCTCATCACTCTGTCTATGAATAATGTAGCATCACTGATGTTGTCTTCAGATGTGCTGTCTGCCCCAGGCAGCCAACGCCATGCAGGGCTGCTCAGTATTTGTTTTCCTTGAGATGGGTTTGTTTTTTTCCCCTCCCGTCTTCTGCAGGAACATACTTGACGAACGAAGCCAAAGGAGCGGACGACGCGCCCGATGCCGACACAGCCATCATCAACGCTGAAGGCAACCACGCACACGCAGAAGAAAAGAAGGAATACTTCATTTAGACTGCATAGGGAGCTGTGCTGCTCTCTACCTTTTCTTTCAGTCCCTCTATTTCTTATAGTCTCTCTCTCTCTCTCTCTGTCCCCCACTTTCGTCTTCACCTGTGGCCACTGCCCCCTTTGAGTCAACACAGCCCGCAGGCAGAGATGTTCCCCGAGCTTTTTATTATTATTATGTCCTCTGGTTTAGCATTTTCCCGTATTACATTTTACCTTTTTTTTTTGTCCTTTTTGGGAGATTTTTTTTATCTTCCACTTGCAGTTTGATGCTGCTCCTGAAGCTCTACAAATCCTTACGTTTTTTGCTCGTCTAGTGACACGAACTCCTGGAAATCTATATCTCTGCCATGGCTGCTTCTTACATGACCTCTTGTTCACCCTCTTTCCTGTTTCCCACCAAGCAGACACGCTGCCACACGTTGTATCTCATGCCCCCCTCACATATCTCACGTCAACACGGTGCCTAAAAATACAGACGCCATCGAACTTCTTTCAATGCCTTCATGTGTCGCCTGTCAGTAGCAATGTAAATGCTATATGTAGCTCATTTCATTGCTTAGTTCACAGCTTTTAATTATACATTTCGTCCTTTTTTTATTTGAATGATCTGTGCTGTTTACGCCTTATACTTGTCTATCACACTGAATATGGTACTTTTAGATGAACCACTGCGCCCGACCTCCCTATCCCCTCTGAAAAAACTTGTAATTAAGCAGTGGACCCTTGTAAGATAAGACGAAGGTTTTGTGTAACACTGTAGCAAGGTCCGTCAGATAAGTGTATAATATGATTTTCACTATTAGGGTAAGAGTAATAAGGGTTAGTGTGGTGTTGTTTAGAGCAAAGACCCACCAAAAATATTTGAAAGAGTAGATGAGGCTTTTTGCTAAATCTGCTGTCCCTGTGTACTTTACTCTGTACATCCCTGCACCATGCAGACAGCAGTTTAGTGAAACATTTTAAACCCTACCTGGACAGCTTACAGTAGTCTGTGTTTTACATTAATGGTTCAGATGTACAGAAAGAAATCTCCACGTCTCAAAATCTGTAGAAATTGTATTGAAATTCTTTGAACTTTTCACATTTTAATAATTTACTTTCTGTTCATATCATAATGAAATCATTTTGCAGCTTAAAGGCCTCATGAAATATACAGTGAACAATTTAAGGTTTCTGTAATAACAAAATAAAACCGTAGCAGTGTGTCTTGGTGTTATCCTTTTTAGCCATCTAAAGAGGATAATACCTCAAATCTATAGTTTGAGGTATTGAGGCATCGATAGTTTGAGGTACGGGAATAAAGGATAATAACATATTTTGACTATGTGGGATACACTAATGGACATCTCTCCACTGGATTCAAAGATTGTACCATAAAGTTGATCAAAAACAAAAAGATCGCAGCCTTTCACTTGTAAATAATAAATCCTGTAATATAGGAGACAACGATTTGCAGGAAAAAGCAGTAATGCATAGTTGCGTCCTCACTCTGTTAGTGAGGTCAGCTGGACTTGTAGCTCATCCTCTAAAACAAGCGTTCTTTTACCTTGGTCATATTCTTGAAATTTAGCCTCGTGGAAAACCGAAGAACATTATCAGTTCTTAGTAGGTAACTGATGATGAAGTTTGGACTGCCACTGTACAAGTTATGTTTCACTAGTTTTTGAAGAGCAAACTTAAACTGCATTAGTTAGTCTTTTTCATTTCTCATTTAGTCAGTCACAGTTCCATTTCATGAGGTCTTAAAGTAAAAAATTGAAATTGGAGAGAAATGTTGAGAGTGCTGGCTAATAGATCTGCTTGGGTCCCATTTCCAAAATGTAAAAACTGGAGGCAAACAGAAAAGCACAAAATTTGACAGAATGAGTTACTGTGTTCCTTTGCCAACAACTAAAATTGCCTTGGGAACGATTCTTTTAATCTAAAAGGTAATGGAAAGATGAAAGTGCATCTTTTGAAAATGTAAGCTAAGTAATTTTTTTATATTAAAAAACTCTAATATTGTTGGTTTAAACTGTATCCCACTTCCTGTTATATATTGTGTCTGCTAAAACGTGGTTGACTGTAAAAAAAAAAAAATGCTGTTAAATTCTGGACTCCTGTATTCCTTCAAATGTATATTTGCCACTATTACTTTCATTTATAAGACTTTTAAAAAATTATGTTTTGTATTTGTGCAAAGCATGTACATAGTGTGTAAGAACAACACTTTGGTACTACACATTAGCATGATTTTTATTCTTTTTTTTTACTTTTAATTTATTTAAACTAAAGTTATTGACCAGAGAATCACAACAGAAGTACATTGTTTTGGTGCTGAAGGTCTGAAGAATAAAATATTACAATAACAATCCAGTTTAATGATAAGTTATATAAATATTGGCACAAATTGATGTTAAAAAGTCTATTTATACAAAACAACAAAAGAAAATATATAATTGCTTATATACCCAGTGCCCAAAATGAAAACTACAACATATTTCAAGAGGAATCAGCTAAAACAGTGGTCCCCAACCTTTTTTGTGCCGCGGACCGGTTGAGACTTTGAAATTTTTCGGCGGACCGGAGGAGGGGGGGTGCGCGCGCTAAGGCAGAAGCCGTTACGCAGAGCGATTGTAACGTAGGACTCTCTTTTCCCCCTTTGCTGCTTGTGGCTCAATGTTGGCGCACAAGTAACCGAGAGAATCCGGTTACAGGATTTTCAAAATAAAAGATGCTCCAGACTCAAATAATATGTAAAACGGACATATTAAATTATTTCTTGCGTCGCGGACCGGTACCAATTGGTCCACGGGGGTTGGGGACCACTGAGCTAAAATATTACCTTTATGTTGGTGGCAAAAAAATAATGATACTCATTTGATACTCACTGACCACTTTATTAGGTATACTTGTTTATTCAGTTAACACAAATACCGCATATTCACATATATCACATGGCAAAACTTCTAAACACTTAGATGTCTTTACGTTGTGAAGACGTCTTTTTGAAGTTCAAACCTAGCATCAGAATGGGCAAGAACATTTTAATTAGTTTGAACGTGGGATGGTTGCTGGCGTCAGATAGGCTGGTCTAAGTATTTTAGAAATTGTTGATCTACAGAGAGTGTCATACTCAAGTTGCTGATGATGATGATTTGAAAATAGTATCATTTGTGTGGAAAAAAAAGATCTCGTCGAAATCAGTGCTTGGAGATGAATGGACAGACTAATCTGATATAGTAGAAAGGAAAAGTTGTCCAAATAACCAGGAATGCAGAATAATATCTCTGAACACTCAACACGTTGAGCTTCAAACTTTGAACAGATGGGCTACAGCAGCAGAATCCCACACTGGGTTCCACTCCTGTCAGCTAAGAGCTCAAAACTGAGGCTAGAAATCACAGCTTCGCCAAAATTGGACAATGGGAGATTGGATTGCCAGGTCCAGCAAATCTCAATTTCAATTGCAGTATTGAGATGGTAGGATCAGAATTGCATCAAACAACATGAAAACCATAGACCTATTCTGCCTTGCATCAACAGTTCCGACTGCTGCTGGTATAATTTTATGGGGATACTTTTTCTTTTCATCCATCAATTCTGTTTTTGTATTGATTTAAAGGAATTTGGCTGACTTAGTCTCCTGTAAAAGTGTGATAAAAAACAACAGCAGTAATCTACTTGGATGAAACAAATTATTACCAAGGGCAATAAAAAAGTAGGCCCTGCTGTCTCCAGTTTCATGGCCAGTTTACAACTTTATGCAAACATGTTTGAATGACAAACTGTCTTGCTCTGTATGGCAATGTTGGACTTCATAACTGGAGAGAATCACATGTTAGAAATCCTTAGATCAATATCAGCATAATTTTTTTCTTGTCACAGTGTGTGTAGGGATAAATATGTTTTTTAGGTATTGTTAATTACCACAGTTTTCTTGTTTCACACGTTTGTGCACTTCAACCTTCACCATGCTGTTCACAGATTTAACTTTGTTTTAAAAAGCTCTTGCGGTTATCTGCTACTTTTTTGGAGAAGAAATCATTTAGATATAATGTTCACATTTTCTGTTGCATTCCATCTGTGTACCCATCTTAGAAATGAGAAAAGTTAGGACATGATATTTAACAAAAGGTCTGCAGTGATGAGTTGGTGTTGGCATTGGAAAAGAAAAGGTGCCATTTACTGAATTATGCACTCTGGCCGTTACAATTTGATGGATATTTCTTAGTACATGTTAAAATGTGTGTGTGTTTAGTTTTTTTTTTCTTTAGGAACCAACTGTAAATATTTGGTTTGAAATGAAAGTACTGAGTTGATTTATTGCAATGGCTTTTTATAATCAATAGACCAAACTTAAATCTTGTTCAATTTTGTTTTGATGTTTTCTTTTTCTAACAGATTCGCTCATGCCACCATTCACTCCTTTATTATACAGATTCAATTGTATCTGGTCCTTTTTTAATTTCTTCTTCTTCTTTCATGTTTAATGTTAGTTGAAGAAACTAAGCTTTAAAAAGACTAATTACCCATTTTATATCGGTTTGGTAAGATGGATTATGGGCTTAAAACTCCATTATTAAAATCACAAACTTGTACGATTGCAATGCCATGTCCTTTAAGCGGCAGGCTATTTCTTTCATTTTTGGTTCTCTAATTTCCTGGTTTATAGCAACCCTGTTTTCTTCCACTGAAGGTGTGCTCAGTACGGGTGAGGTTGTGCATTTATGCAGATTAAGCAGCACAATCCTGCAATTTTGGCAGGAAATTGCTAGCAATTTTATGGCCAATTTTCACGTTGGCTGTAACGTCTACACACCAGTGCAAATTTGCAAAAAAACACCCTTTTTACCTCTTTTGCTACAGGTCATGTTGTCTATAGCCTGCACAGATTTACAGCCAGGTACAAAAAAGCTGTTTTCCTGAAGTTTAAAGAATTAGATGAGTTATCCCAGCATTATTTTATCCACCAGCTGAGAATTGTCTGCTAAATAATCGAACCTGGAGCAGAATAATGTTTGCCTGTTTCTGTGTGGGCTTGTAAAATACACCAGAAAAGGACAAGTTACTCTCTATTCAAGAGCAGATGCAGAATTGTGTTTTGTAAAGAAAATTCAGTCTGCCAAACTGGACATTATGATAAATGAGCTAGCTCTTTATTATTTATCTGTATCCGCATCCTGCCTACCTGCTTCTTTTATGCTTTGGATGAAAGCTAATGTGTTTTTAAAGGGTAATTTGGCTTTTTTTGAAGAGATGTTTGTGGATGTATTATCAGTAATAGCCCCCATACCTGTACCAGATTGATGTTGTTGGCAAACAAGTTTTCAGAGCAATGGAAGGACAACATTTAGTCATACAGTGTGTTTTAGCTATTTAAGATCACCCAAAATATTTTTTTTCATGTTGGTAAGATACAGTCCTTTATTAGTGCATACTAATTAGATGCAATTTCACAGTATTGTCTCCATTTTATCAGCCAAACAGCTTTCCTGTTGCGACACTGGCATTATATTAGTGTAATCATTACTAATTGCTAAAATAATGGCACATCTTCAGTGTGAGGTCTTATAAATTGGTCTAATCGGTTAAAATTTTAAGTTATAATTTTAACTTTTAGCAGAACACCACAAGACAGACGTCTGTCTGCTGCAGGTAGGGGAACTAGCACTAATAATAATTTCACAGAAAGGCACATAAGGAAATCTGAACTATCCCTTTAAAAACATTGCATTGTTACTGGAGTAAATCACATTCTCTTTCTCAAAGTTCCCACCATTATGTAGATTCGACTCGTAAGCAGCATATTGAATGTTCATATTAATGAAAAATGTTATCAAGTCACTAAAGGTTGATGTGAAAATGATATCTGTTCTGGATTAGAATCTGCTTTTTTGACTTTGGTTTTAAATAATTCAGGATTTTGTTTTGTTTTTCCGTCCCTGGCTTTCTCTCCACATGCCTTTGCTGTACAGTTTACTTTCAATCCAGTTCTTTGTTCCTCCTGAAATATCAATGCAGACATCAATCAGCCTAGTTCCTATATTGCCACATTGATCACGTGTGACACAACCACATGTAGTGATGTGCTGTTATTATTTTTATCAGTTTTGTTTCTTTTGCATCTCAGGAATATATTTCATTTAGGATTTCTTTCCTTTTTTTTGGTGATTTTCTGTTTTAAAATGGGGACATGTGAGCACTTATCACTCTACTCGTCCCTGTATGCTGACACCATGTATTTGTTTAAGATTACCACGATGTTAATAAAATTATTCAGTGATTCTTCAGTAATTCTGTCACCTTGCTGTCATTAAAAAAAGTTTTCATTAGTTTGTTTTTGGATAAATTTTGTTAAAGTCACAATTTACCACTGAAAGCTCTTGTAGGTTTTATTGATAAGGGAAATAAGCTCTGCTGATGCACTGCAGCTATTTATACTTTGGAAACATTCAAATTGTCCTCATGAGGAGTCCTGCATGCATGCACACACACACACACACACACACACACTATCCCCAGGAACATTCCAGCAAAAACACCCAACACATGCACAGAAGCATGCTCATATTTTTTTATTCAGAGGAATAATTCATGTTGTGTTTCGACCGCATGTCTGAGCTCTGTGGCCCCGATGTGTTGGCGTTCAGTTTACCATGTGCAGTCTCTAGATGACTTGGGAGTCTCTTCCTGTATTTGTTGACTGTCTGCACAATAATACTCCTGTGGAAACGGCTGTACCTGAAACAAGCAGAATATAAAGGTATTTAAACAGTCTCAGGAAATTAAACGTGTACAGGAAAAGAGCGAAAGTCAGTGAGGCTGAAAACATTCATTATGGGCTCTGTTAGATTAACAGTGAACACATACAGTTGTTTTCACTTACAATTACATGCAAACAAAACTGTATAAAATTAGGCAGCACTGTTGCTTTGCAGCAAGAAGGTCCCAGGCTCGAATCCCTCAGGTTTTCTCTGCATGTTTTCCCAAGTTCATGTTCTCTCCGGCTTCCTCCCAAACCGCAAAAAATCATGACTGTCAGGTTAATTGGTCCCTCTAAATTCTCCTTAGGTGTGAAAGTGTGAGAACCATTTATAGATGCCTATCAATAAATTAAACTATCCCTTAAGTTTAATTGAGTTTAATTGATTTTTGTCGTCCAATTGAAAAAAGGAACACACCCTTTACAACCTCACACTCACTTGTATGAAGAGAGTGAAGAATGTGCATGCATTTTGGGAAGGATGGAGCACATAAAAACAGGTATAAGCATATGAAGATGGAGAGAGTGAGAAAGTGATGATGCACCCAAGCTTGAAAGACAGAAGGAAGAGCCATCCAGCGTTTTCAGGAAGTCAAAGGATGATGACTGAGGGGGAGAATTAGGTAATAGCAATAAGATGTCATGTTAGATTGAAGAAAGCAGCTGCAATCAGCCCATCTGTCAGGAATAAATGTAGCCTGGAGAGGGTTGCAGTTTTGCAGCTGAAGTATGATTCCTCCACTGATGGAAAGGGAGGGGGTCAGTGAAAAACTCAATTACCTCTCAATCAATTGAGCTGGTTTCTTGAACTGGCACAGGCGGTTCAAAAAGACTGCAGAAAAAGAAATGGTTTTCATGGAAAAGCTAGTTTGCATAAATGATTTTAACCCAGCCATTTAAGCAACTGCTGGCTGCATAACCTGCCTGAACAAAATGTTTTTCCTGAAGAAAACTTGCCTTAATGGACTGAGGATTTCATATGTTGTGAACCAATTCTTAGATACTTTGAGTAATGACTAAACTAAATCAATCTCACAAATGACATTTATCAGTAAACACCAGCCAAAATAGTTCAATAAATCATTAGATTAAATTCTGTAACAATTCTGTTTCTGATTAAATATGGTTACGAATGTTTCCGGTTTAAGTTTCATGGCAGCTAAATGTAAGAAAATAGCTCTAAACAAACATTTTAATTCAGTTATTGTAAGTTTTTGAGCTTTTTATTTCAATTTTAGATTATCATTCTATCAATAAATGTGCAACAACAAATGAGATATTTCTGTAAGTTCAGAAGAGAAAGAATTAGCATTTATTTAAACGTGACTAATAACTTTCTCTATGTTAAATGTTAAAAATGACAACCTGGTAAAAGTTGACTGTGTGATCACTTTTTAAATGCTGCCAGCATACACAGTTTTGGACAAGCAGTTATATAATTGCTGTTTTGTTGTGGCCACATTAGTGACAAGGGAATAAATCAGGCCGAAAAACATCACTGATTGTTGCAACTATTTATCACAGTCAACAAAAGACTGCAGCCGACAAGCTAAAAATGTTCAAGTCAGGAGTCATGACGTAAAGCTTGGAACCAAAATGAATGACTGACACTTGTTTCATAATAAGGAGCAGAGATAAGTATTCCTAGATGAAATGTGACAGCAAGGTTAGGCTATAAACCAGTATCTCAGAGTGCAAAGAGAACATTAATCAGAGACACAACCAAGAGACCCAGAGTCATTCTGGAGGAGCGGCAGAGATCCACAGCTCAGGTGGGAGAACCTGTGGATATAAAAACTGTAAGTCATGCAGTCCATGAATATGACCTATATTATGAGAAACATGAGTAAAGACGCTGTTAAAATTTATATATACATGAAGTACCACTTAGAAAATGGTACAAACCAGAATACCCACATGTGGAAGAAAGTGCTCTATCTAGTCATATGAGATAAACATTAAACTATTTGAACTACGTACATCCCAAACAGTATCTGTGTTGAAAAACTACCACTCTGTTTCACTATGAACACAACATCCCCATCCCAAAGATGTGAACTTTGGTATTCACAAATGCTCTTTATCCAATCTGCCTGAGCTTGAACTATTTTGTGAAGAACAATGGGGAAGGTTGTTGATCTGTAGGTGTGGAGAACTGCTAGAGACTTATTTACAAAATCATGAATAATCTTCTTATGCTTCATAGTTATACACACTTTTGTGTTGTCCTGCTATGTAAAATTTTAATCAAATACATTGAAGTTTCGCAGACTAGCTCCGGTTCCTTCCCCACCAGAGAGGTGACGTTCCACGTCCCAAGAGCCAGCTCCTGCATCCTAGGATCAGACTTCCAGGGTCCCCTCCCTCGGCTGCCGCCCTTAACACAACGCACTTGACCCCTTTGGCCTCTCCGATAGGTGGTGAACCCATTGGAAAGGGAACCCATGTCTCCTCTTTGGGTGAGCCCGGCTGGGCTCCGTGCGCAAAAGCCTGGCCACCAGGCGTTCGCCATCGTTCCCCACCACCAGGCCTGGCTCCAGAGTGGGGCCCCGGTGACCCGCGTCCGGGCCAGGGAAAACCAAGTCCAATGTTATTACTCATCATAGGGGTCTTCAGGCTGTACTTCATCTGGTTCCTCCGCAGGGTGGCTGGGCTCTCCCTTAGAGATAGAGTGAGAAGCTCGGTCATCCTTCCTCAAGTGGAGGAGTTTAAGAATCTGGGGATCTTGTACACGAATGAGGGAAGAAGTGGGTGGAAGATCGACAGGCGGATTGGTGCAGCGTCTGCCGTGAAGCGGGCGCTGTCCCGGTCCATTCTGGTGAAGAGAGAGCTGAGTCAAAAAGCAAAGCTCTCGATTTACCGGTCGATCTATATTCCCACCCTCATCACCCTCATGACCGAAAAAAACGAAATCACAGATACAAGCGGCCAAAATGGGTTTCCTCCGCAGGGTGGCCGGCCTCTCCCTTAGAGATAGGGTGAGAAGCTCGGTCATCAGGGAGGGACTCAAAGTAGAGCCGCTGCTCCTCCACGTCGAGAGGAGCCAGTTGAGGCTCAGGCATCTGGTCAGGATGCCTCCTGGACGCCTCCCTGGTGAGGAGTTCCGGGCACGTCCCACCGGGAGGAGGCCCCGAGGTAGACCCAGGACACGCTGGAGGGACTATGTCTGGCCTGGGAACGCCTTGGGGTTCCTGGAGGAGCTCGAAGAAGTGGCTGGGGAGAGGGAAGTCTGGACCTCCCTTCTGAAGCTGCTGCCCCCGCGACCCGACCCTGGATAAGTGGCAGAAAATGGATGGATGGATGGATGGATGGATGGATTGAAGTTTGTGGTTGTACATTGACAATATTTAAAAGTTTCAACGAGTATCAATATAATGTCCTTTGCAGAGGACTTTAAACTACTATAGAATTAAAGTCACTGTTGTTGACTGTACACTCACTACAGCATCTTTCTTTCATTTCCATTTAATTTTGTGGCCCCAAAAAGAGAAATTCATTAGAGTGGGGCAAAGACACAAGTATGCAGATGGTTCTCCTTGAGAAATAACATTCATCTGATAGTTTATCTCTGGTTTTTAGGGCTGCTGAACCTGGAGCTTAAGATGATTGGTGTCATTGCACACAACTCTAACTCACTGTCTCTTTCTGATCCCAAAGCCTCCTGCCTCACACCTGTTCAGTAAGAGCCGGATCAGTGGTGAAGGGAGCAGCCGCTCCATATGCAAATCCATATGTGAAGAGGATCTACTTTTCCTATTCTCAGCTTTTTCTATCAGAACCACTTTTCTGTTCATGCATATATTTAGTCAGATTATTATTTTAATGCTTCCTTTGCTATATTAGGTGGATTTAACTCAACTTCTTTTTTTTCTTCCTTTTTTCTCTCTCTCTCTCTCTCTCTCTCTCTCTCTCTCTCTCTCTCTCTCTCTCTCTCTCTCTCTCTCTCTCTCTCTCTCTCTCTCTCTCTCTCCTCTCTCTCTCTCTCTCTCTCTCTCTCGTTCTCTCTCTCGTTCTCTTTCTACTACAGAATCCAGTATACAAAAATCCCCATTTACCTTGCTGGTACATTCCCTTTGGAGGCTGACAGAAGGGATGCATACTGGCTTTGATGTCTGGTGAATTTGCTGACCATGTGTGTCCGCATTCTAACCCATATGTGGCTCCACACACACTGTGAACTGTCTGCTCTCCTCCAAGATGCCATCAGCTAGAGAGAACAAAACACTTTGATGTATATTAACTTTATTCTGAGAGAGAACTTATTTTTTTGAATTTTAAGAAGCTCACAACAATGCCTAGACCAGTTCCTTTTATGGTACTTTTTTAAATATTTTGAACAGTGTACCATTAGTCTTTCCATTGCCTTTTTATGCAATTCCGCTCAATTTTCTTCAGGCTTGCCTTTGTGCAGGCAAGCCGTTCATAAAGAATTTTAAACAAGGAAATAGCATTTTAGTAAAATTGGTTTATCCTCCTGCATTATCTTTTAAAACAATCAGAAATTCTCCATTCATTAATACCCTTTTTCTTCATTCATGTGATTCATCTGAGTCGATTATTCTGATATCTTCATTTTTACATGAACACAAATAGTTTCCTGCAGAGCAACACCAGTAAAATCCAGACAGAAACAATAACTTGTACATTTTATATGAGCTATATCTTCAGAGCAGTCCCTTCATCTTTGAAGAAAGTCCTGAAGAAATGGACTCTAAAAACATACTAGTTTATATATTTCTATGTGCCTTGTCTACTCCACTGCTACACAGAACAAAAGAAGGATAATTCTAATTCAATTCACCTGAGATTATGCATATTCTTTTTCTTTTAGATAACCAAGAGCTCATTAATTTCAAATTAAAAATGCAACCATAGAGGGAAAGACTGGAATGTCATGGTTTACGAATTACAACAGATTGTAAAAGAACATGATAATGTCGCTCATTATTTCTGAATCCTAAAATTATAAACAGCTGTCATCAGTGGTGTCGACGTGAGCAAAACTATGAATAGTTTAATCACGAGGGTTGACAAATTATTTCATTCTGGTCTATTTTAGATTATACACCAATCAGGTATAATATATAACCACATGAATCATAGTGTGTTGGTCAAACTTATGCTGGTGTAACAGCCTTGAATCACTGAGACATGGACTCTACCAGTGGGAAGGTGAGCTGTGGTATCTGGCACCAAGCGGCAGATCCCTTCAGTCCAGGAGGGGCCTCCATGGATTGGATTGGTTTGCAGAGCACATCCAGCAGATGCTGCATTGGATTGAAATCTGGATGATTTAACAGACCCTTCCTTTGGAAGGTCTTTCGTGGATACGAAGCACTGCAGACAGGAAACAGCCTACAGAAGCTGCAGCTTGGAAATGTCTGACTCAGTTGATTAGCCATCACAATTTGGCCCTTGTCAAATGTAGAGAAAAAAATAATAATTTTGTTTGAACAATTTTTATTGCTTCTAACAAGATTTTTACTTGCTGTCTAATATATTTCACAGACCATAGTAAAGAGTTAACCCTTATTTTCTTTACTTTATCTATGTGGTCATAATGTCACACCTGATTGGTACATGCCCAGATTTCAAATTCCAAACAACATTTCTAAATATAAAGATGTACATTGGTGGTGCTACTAATATAGTAATTATAGTCATCATTATCAGTAATGTGTTTTTTAGATGTTGTCAGGAAACATGCTGATCTTGCCCCTCCTTCGGTTTCACAGAATCGTACACCGGGATGTTTGGAACATCAACAAAGAGCTGAAAAGTATTTCGGTTGCATGATGCTTCTCTTTCCAGAAGAGGAGGCGTGCTGGTTTCTCAGTCCTAAAACACCATCTGTGTTTTTGTCTCCATTGTAGAGGTCCCCAGCAGCGGTGCCATGGCCTATCAGCTCAAAGAAGACAGAATGCTGGGTTCAAAGACCCAGCTGCATCCTGCAACATGGGGACTTGATATGTTTTAGAGAAAGATTAAGACATAATACAAATTTCCCAGCATTTATACATGCCAAACTAACTAAATTGGACAAAAGAAATATGATTGGCTGTCTTTGATGCAAAAATTTATTTGAAAATATAGCTATATTACAAAATAAATACAAAGCATACAGATATAAAAATGCATTTCCACAATCCTCATTAAACAAAAGGGATAACTAATAAACACTCCTTTAAAAAAAACTCTCATTATGCTGAAATAAATTGCAGTGTTTTACAACAATATATGTCTAAGCTATTGCCATTGTATCTTAGTAATGGCCTTATGAATCTGACGTTATGACATTCTGTTTAATACTCATATTTCTAGCCTTTAATGTTTTATAGCACTCGCTGCATATTAAGCGCATTATTCATGCCATTAAGTTATTTCAAATGTCAAAGAAAAGGCTTTTTTTCAAGCTTCTTGGTTCAATTAAAAATCCTTAAGAAATTCATCAGAAACACAAAATTTATTTCCATTAACTATAGAATTGTGCAAATTGAAATTATGAAAACATGTTAGCTTCAAGGAATCATGCAAATTTAGAAAAAAAACAATGTTTTTCAATAAAAAAATAATTGTGTTGTAAGGTGGTTTTTCGGCTTTATTGAAATAGATGTATTTTTGCAAAACTGCAGTAGAATGACTTTTTTCACATGAATCACATGCTGGATGTTACTATTGGAAGAAACAACAAAGACGACAGAACGTTGTAGAAGGATAATGGTCTGTGTCATTAGAAACCCTAACGGCACAGAAGATTTGCACATATTTGTAACACACCACAACAATTTTACATAAATTATTCTAAAATTACACATTACAATTAAACCTAAATTACTTAGGTTGCAACTGGAAACAATAGATATAAAATTACACTGCGAGCTGATTCCACAGGAGAGGGGCCTGATCTGTCTCCCATTCGACTTTTAGAAAGTATGAGAACCAACAAAGAATCAGATTGTGATCTTGCAGTCGTATACAATATAGACTCTGCAGATAAAGATTGCTCTTTTTTCTGTAAAAATCTAAATCTCCTGGTTTCTACTTTTAATGTTTTTTTAAGTGTAGAAGAACTGAAATTTAGATTTTTAATGTAGATTTTCAATAACTAGTATTGACAGTAACTTCTCATAAGTGAACAAATGCACCCACACATTAGAGCAAGGTTGCAGTAATATTCTTCAGAACTGTCTGGTACATGAAAAGTGCTTTGTAATTCAGTCACCTGGTTGCTAGCGATGTGTAACCAGGGGATTACTTCTCCTACCAGCTTCTGCAGCCGCCCAACTTATACCTTGTGTTTTATCCATCCATCTTTGGAGTTAACTTGAGCTCCGTTCTGCACCCCCAGCTTGTGTAACTGCGTGTAATCTTACATCTAGCATTTCATCATTCCTCATCAAAAACCATGATGGATATTTCTTCAGCTTTCTTTCCACATTCATTAGAAACAGCACATACAACAACAGTAAGTTTGAAGAACGGAAACATTTGAGGTTCCAACTAGTTAAACAACAATCGCCTGGTTAAACTGAATAAGACAACTCTGAAAAGTTAACAAGCAGTGGCAGAAGTTTTCCATTTCTCTCTTTATGTGGCAGAACATATCCATTAAAGCCTGCAGACTAAAACAGCACAGCTGTGTTTCATGTCCGACTCAGAACTCAACTAATAGCACAACTAAAGTCATAACAGCACCATAACAGTGCCAAGCCATCACCGCTGCGGCTGTCCAAAGCAGCTTGTTTTATGCGAGACATCAGTGTTTCAGTCTATCGTGGTGGAATGTGAGCTTTATGGAGGGAGGACTGCAAAGCATAAGTCTGCCTTTGGCAGCACGCTGCCATGGTTGCCGTGATTCTGCTAATTTATATGTGCAGCACAGCTAATGGGGGATATAAAAGGCCTCGAGTCTGTCCATTCTAGCCCGCATTTTAGGGCACAGCTCCAAATGATGAGAAAGCACAGTGGTGGTGAATTGTGTGTGTTTCATATAAGTGCATGTGGGTGTGTGTGTTGTGTGTGTGTGTGTGTGTGTGTGTGGTGTGTGTGTTTTGTGTGTGTGTGTGTGTGTGTGTGTGTGTGTGTGTGGTTGGTTTGGTGTGTGTGTGTGTGTGCAAGAAATGGCTGTGTGAAGTGCAAGAGTTAAATGGTGCTGCCTCATTAAGTTGTTGCGACGGTATTACAGTCCATCAGAGGAGATTGCATTTTCTTTGCATTTCGTTTGTTTTTCATGGCCATATCTGAAGACAGGGCAGTTAAAAAGAGACACAGACGCATCCCGCTCAGCATCTACGCTGAAAGCTTGTGCTGCAAATATCTAATTACAATCATTAAGGTTTGCTGTGCAAATTCTATAAATTGACATGTATTGATGTGAACATGGAAGATTTGTCCTCAGTTTTATCAGTAGCAAAAGCTACTATTCATTTTATAAAGATACAACCATATCTATGTATCAGAATGGATCCCTTACAGTTGAGACTTTAGTCCAATTCAGAATCTGGTGCAAGTTTGAAAAACCTTTTTCACAAACACCATGCAATCTGAATAAGGTTGTGCTTTTATGAAAAGTAGAATGGATAAATATTTTATTTTCTAGATTTGTAGTGCTTGCAGAACATAAACCCAAAAGTTTTGCAGGTGTTACTTAACCAAAATGTGGCTCCACAAATTATTGACTCAGTGGGCTAAATACTCATGTTTGAAACTTATCATATTTGAACGTGTAAAAAAATAAAATTGTAAGTCATGTACAATATGTACTGTTTTTCTTTCTTTTGCATGCACAACCCAGTGCATGCCTTTCATTTCCAAAAATATGATACATTGAGGATTGAAGTTGTAAAATGACAACATGTTAAAATATACTGTAAACACTTTTGGAAAGCATGTTCTCGTCTACCTTTGACTAGACAGTCAACCCTCTTCCCTGTAAAATCACGAAAACAGGCCAGAGTTACAAAACGTATGAATATTCTTTGTTTGGCTAGTTAAAAGTTTTAACTCACTCAAACTAAAAGTAATTTATTGTGATACAAGTTACTTACCAGTGCTTTATGAGCAATCAGCTGTAATTACTTGCTTCCTTTTATGAGTAGGACAGCATTAAATGGTGGATGCTGTAAGCATTGGGCCACATTTTTATCTGCTGATTACTCACTGAATATTCAGATTAAGCAGGCTGCAGTGACACACTTTCTTTGGTGGGTGGATTTAATGCGCTCTATGCTTGTACTCAACAAGCATTTTTTTTTGTTTGAAATTTACATTCTCAGCAAAATACTTGCTCTGATTCAATAGTATCTCTTTGAAACGTTGCTGTTTTCCACTCAGGCACTCTGTCTCTATATTTGCAAAGCTGTAAATGGTCATCTGTTGTCTTGGAGTGGAACTCTGTGATGTTATTTTATCACTCTGAAACCAAAACTCTACATGCTTTGCTCGCTTTACCTCATATTTTTATCTACAATAAATGCAGAGGGTTGTTTTTTCCATCTTCATTTGTTTCTGGTCATGTCCTCATCCACACTGAAACTTTGAGTTTTATCAAAAGAATCTCATGTTGAATACATCTGAAGTCTAGTAGTTGTCATTTGCAACAGAGTTGAATGTATGGCAATTAACCCATAAATTAATAGCATATAAATACAATCTGTCTGAGCTTTCATGTCCTGTGCTTTACTGAGCATCTTACTTTTTTTGCAACATCTATGTTTTTTTTCTACCCTAAGCTTAATGATCTCTGAACTATCTGATTGGGATTACAATTAAAAGCTTTATAAGTCCCACCAAGTGGTTAACTAACTGAGGTAAATAGTCAGAAAAGGAGTCAGATTTTGCTGCCCTTAGGGTCTTTCTAAGCCTACAGCATGTAGAGGTGGGTAACTCTCCTTCTGTGTGGGAAAAAGTGGGGTGGAGATCAAATTATATAAGCTACATATACAATTTTGAAATAGGAAAAGCATTAACAATATTTATTTAAAGCAATGTATGCTATTGAAATGCAAAGCAGATAATGTAGCACAGGTATTAGATTCAAGAGGACTTCCTACTAGATTGTGGCTCTAAATGAAAATAAAAAAAACTGTGACGTTACTTTGGGCAGCTGGCTCGTGTGCCCTCGAGGAGAAAACCTTTTAGCGGACCTAGGATTTACTGAAGATGAGACGGATGATGTAGCTGTAGAGAGAAGGCATGGTCTCAAGCGGTTGCCCAGTAAAAAGCTTCCTGATAAACAGCAGCAGAAGGCTGGCCAAATGGCTGTGATTTGTCAAATAATACCATAATTATAAGTTATCCATTCAAACTATTTAGGGTTGAGAGGAGTTGGTCATCAGAGCTCTCATAAAAGTATCCATCTAAATCTGTAGCATATTTAAAAATGTTTTGTCTATATGAATGTTTATTTGGGGGGGGGGGAAGATATTATTATTCTATATGGTGCCAAAAACTTGCACTGTAACAACAGGTGAACCTAATGACAGTCTACAGCTATAAGAATAAAATGGCACTAAAAGTTTTTCTGAGGTTACAAAAAAGGTCAGAATGAAGCTGTTGTTTTGAGCAGAGCTCTGACTCCTCGTGCGTCAGTGTTCGCTCACGTTACCCCCTCTGGTTTGGCCAGAGGTAATGATCTATGTCGAGAGCAAGGTACAAGTTTACACCAAGGTGCTACACAGGGGTCAGGGTCACCTTTAAACAGATGTTATGGCACAGGTTTCTGCCAGTGCATCAGGACGTAGGTCAATAAATGCCAGATGTTGCAGACCTGAAGGGATTCGTAAGTGGCATCATCTCTCGCAGCTGACTAAATACTGCTGTCTCTGTAAAGAGCCCCCCTGCTTGTGAGTGAAAAAGCAGGAGTCCAGTTTTTGTGCTGCTGCCATGGTGTTGCTAAGAAACCGCTGTTAAGTGTTGTGTTAAAAATTGTGAGACTCTTGTTGAATCCATACTTTCTGTTTTTATGTCTTTCTGCCAATGCTGTACTTCAACACATGCAATTCAAGGAACCCATTGATCTTTCTCTGCGTATTTACAGTAAAACCTACTCACCTTAACTTGTAGAATGAAAGTTACACACACAAATACAAATACATGCACACTTCTGTTGTGGATTAAAATATTTTTTATATCTTCTAGAATCTAGACTAAGAAAAAACATGAAATGATGGGGTTCAAGGAGTACATATTATTTCTTAGACAGAACTTTACAATGATCACATTATGACTCATATTATGATAAGTGACCTGTACTTGTACAGTGCTTTATCTAATTTAGACAAATGACCTTACATCCATTCACACTTGCACTGAATGGATGGAGGTGAGTTTTCTTGTAGAGGAGGTGTCTTACAAAAGGACATGACAATGAGTGAAAAGAATAGAGGAAATGTTTGAACCAGTAACCCACCAGTATTAATCCAGTCACCCCAGTATGACCCATATCTTTAGAAAACTGTCCAGAAATGATCATCTTATTGCCGGGACAATTGCGTATTTAATGTTCACAACAACTTTTGAATATTTATTGAACAATGTTTTGCTCACCTGACAAAAACAAGATAGATGACTGAGGTAAAATTATCACATGTCACGTTTTTTTTAATATATTAATTAATGATCACAGTTTTCCCTCACATTTTATCATGAAATACATCCTGAGGAAATTAAGTTTTATTAGGGAAAGCTTTTAAAATAAATACCTAAATTACCCTTTTGTGGATTTTGATTGGTCACTACAACCAAACTACTTAAGACGATGAGGTTTTTGCATTTATCCTGTCTTAAACAAAATGTAGAGGCATATATCAGAAGACCTCCATCAATATTAAGTTTTAAATATACAGTTTAATAAGCAAAACTCTTCTCCTTTAATAGACTCTAGTTAAGTATCCTTGATTTTCTTTTCAAAACTTTGATTATACAGGTAGTTACTTGACTTGCTAATGTAGACAGCATACTCCATGTGTGCTTAAAGAGACAACTTTTAGTAAAAAATCAACATCACAACCTGAACAGAAAAAAATATATATTTGTATTAAACAGAATTTTATTGTAATAGAATTACACTTTTTTATGCATTTCAGTTCTTTTATCTTTTAAAATAGCTAATTTGGAGTATTTAATTTCACTTTTATTCTAAGAAAAGTTGATAAAGTTCAAAATTTATGACGTCGACTGAAGTCACCATGTATCAATAAAACCTATCAGTAGTTTCAGCCTCTGTCTTGAATGTCTTCATTTCACTTTACATACCAAAAACACGAATTCTTTTGTTCCCATATGTCTTTGTGCATTGGGTTTATGCACTGAAAGACGCATTACATAAACAGTTACTGTGATATTACTTAGCTCAGCAGTGTGCTGTTTATTAAAAAATGGGCTTACCACTGTGCTCAACACCACCCCACTGTTTCTGAATAATAAGTATTAACTCTAAGCTATTTTCTTACCACACACATCAAAAACCACAATACTGTAAAAATCATTTTTTGGATGTGTGTTAGTCTGCATGTGTGTGTGTGTGTGTGCGTGTGTGTGTATGTGTGTTTCATTTGTACACAGAACATGCACAGCTTCTTTAAAAAAATGCAGCTGAGTTATGACCTTATTTAGATTAATCGGAAAGTTTTGTTGTACAGCAAGACCTTTATTAATTCATGAAACACGTAGGCTGTCACTCTTCCCCCTAAAATGATTAATATGTCAGTGACAGAAGCAAATCCCCTTTGGGAAAATATGCACTCGGAATCTTCTTTATCATTTATCTATGCTGTGTATTTGTATAGCATAATAAATCAATTTCTGCTAAATTTCAACCAACATTAGTTGCTACCACCACAGTCAGTCTCTAAATTAAATGGAAACAGGGCATGTCAAAACGTAGACATACTGTAGCAATTTATAACTACTTTACATGCGGTACCTTGGGAAGGCAATCATACCCTTTAAACCTTTGCACATTTTATGACAGACTAACCCAAATGGTACATAGCTAAAGTGTAACTAAACCCAAATTAAACGTTTTTTGCAGATAAGCTGTATGAATTGATCCTTAAGGGTAGTTATTATGCAAAATTGACTTTTTTGAACTCTATCTCAGCAACAGCAATTAGCAAACACCTGGTGAAACAATGAACAGCATGGAGGAGCATTGTTGTGATGACTTGCTGAAGGAGGAGTGTCAGAAAGGATAGGAATTTTTAAAGAGACAGAGGCTAATTTCAAGCTGCCAGATATGGCCATGATGTGAAGTCAAACGTTTTGTTTTTGACATGTACTTCACTAAAAAGATGAATGGAACCAAACAACAGACCATTACTGGAAGAAAATCTCTTAGTTGCTGGAGAAGACTTAAGGCATCATCTTATAGCAATAGAGTGACCTTGACCCCTAAGCATTTAAAGGGTAAATGACCAGAATTTGTAAAAGCCTTCATCAAATCCAGAGGACCCCAAGGTGCTTTACACTACACTCAGTCATTCACCCATTCACGCACACATCCACACAACTTTCGTTGTCTGCTCAAAAATTGTACACTCACGACAGAAAAGTGTTGCTTATCGACAAAAAACAATTTTTGTGGAAAAGCAGCAAAGGAAAGAGAAATTTTGAGGTGTTTATCGAAACGCTTTCTGTTATTCTCTGGCTTCCGTCTTCCTGATTCTTTGTTGTAGAGCAGTGTGACATATTGTTGAAGTCTGTTGAGTCTCAGCTTTTGATTTATAACAATGTTGTCTGCTCAGCATAAAGTGTCGTAGCGGCAGAGACAGAGATGTGTCGATTGAGTTGAGGTAATTTATGAAGCATGATATTTAATTATTCATCTAGTTGGTATGCGAGTTGTGTTGGGGGAGTTTAAAAATGGATTGGAAGGTTATATAGTCTTGGCTGCTGAATTCAATGTGCAACATATTGTTTGGCGATTAATGTTCGTTTCATACAATGTTTGAGATGTGCTTCTGGAGTCTCTGAATTAGTGGACTCTTAGATTTAAAAGATTAGTCATAAGGGAGAAGAGCTTTTTCAAATCAATGGTTCAGTCAAAGTTTAGATGCATAAGTCAGATTGAGAATCTGTGGCAAAACTTTAAAATCCCTCTTCACTGACGCACTTAATACAATTTGACTGAGCTTGAAATTGTTCAGAAAGAAGGAGCAAAACTAGAAGTTATACTTGAATCAGTTCAAAGTGTTTGGATTATGACAAAGTAAATCCATTCACAAATAAATTAAGCATTTTTTAAACTTTGCATAATAAAACATATTCACTTGTTGGTGGATATTTTGTTATGCTTTCGATGTTTATGCATTTGAAAAAGTACCGTTAGCTTTTTGACAACCTGTTGCTTTAAATGATAAATATGGGTTGAATCAATAGACCTTTTAACAGTTGGATCGTTTGAAAGCAACCACTTCCAATTTAAAGTTATCACCAATAACATTTAGAACTTACTTTCAGTCCAGCAGTAAACATGGCTGTTAGTTTGTGTAGAAATACTACCTTTAAAGGGAAATCTGACGAATAACTTAACTCATTCAAAGAAATTCAAAAGTCTTGCTTCCTCTCTGAAATTTGATTGTTTTCAACAGCTGTTAGCAACAATAGTCATCAGTAATATTAAAATAAAAATACTTTTGCAGGCAAAGATTCTGACAGGGATCAAATCAAGCCATGGTTTAGCAAGCTGTGATGTGAAGAAGGCATTGTTTTTACTGTTCTTTTCCAGCACTGCTTTGTATAATTTCGGTCTCATTAAACTTGTTGACAGTGAAAAAAAAGTGATTACAAAAACTTTTAAGAATGAATGAATAATTCTTATACCTACTAATACCCTGCTTTCTTGCTGTAAATGCCCTCACAGTCAGATGAAATTTGGCTCCGGCATGAATTGAGTTCAGACTGGTTGCAGGAGCAAAAATAATTGCTCCTAAACACCGTGTCAGCTTTTTGTCACAGATGTATGCATAATTAAATTAACTCATAAACATTTTCTAACGCTTTTTCATGCTAATTGTGTGCCTAAATATCTATTCAACCATCCATTTTTCAACACCTATTTATTACTAGGATTGCTGGACGGCAGGCATCAATTTCCAACTGTTGGTGGTTTAAAGCTCAGGTGAATCCAGACTAGATATGAGACAAACACAATTCATCCACACAGTGAGAAATTTGTAATCTCTATCATAATAATCTAATTTTCAAACATTTTTCTCCACAGAACTCACTTTAAGTGTAACCTGACAAGTCGATGACAACCCAAATGTGGGTTGAAAGTCCTCATGAAACAAATCTCACTTTTGGATATGTTTTTATTTGAATTAATTGAATGAAAAATAATTTCAAAGTGGATGACTATGTAAAGAAGCAAATTTACTTGGATAAAGATGCATCTCAATGTCTTTGCCTTATGGCTCCAATATATTAAAACATGTCCTACCTAGATCTGTGCTGCAGAAATGTGAAGCAGACCGTCAGACAGATTGGGTTACATGGGCCTGTGTCTGTATCTATAAAAGCATCACGGTGCCTTTTCTTGTGGTTGAGAGAGCACTTCTTTCTCCCCATTTGCTGGTTTTGAGCAGAACAGCATAATATCCATATACATGACTATCCTTTAATGATTTGCTGATCTTTATGCCTCAGTTTTATTTGTTGTGATTTTTTTCCATTATTTGATATTAGCAATAATAAAATATTGTTTCCTTTCAACCTAAATACTTTTTGTGCTATGGTCATCAAGCCATATAATAACAGTCTACTAAATCTAAATATCAATTATTGTTTCAGATTAATTTGATGAGCTACATCTTATTTATAGTTTTGCTTTTGTTTTTCATAAAAAGACACATGTACATTTATTCGATTAATAAAAGATTTAAACTGTTCCAACTGTTTGCTCACTAAGTTCTCATTCAAGGGAGTGAACTCACACAATATAGTGGATTAAAGTACCACTACTAAATACTGAGAAATGTATGGAAATACATCAAGAAAAAAATTGAAAAAAATCTAAAAAACATACTTTATTAATCTGACGTAACATTGTGTCTTTTCCAACATCATGCCACGTTTATTTTTGTTTCTTTTAGCCACATATGTTTACATCATGACATCAATTAATATTGGGTAAATGTTGAAGACTTTGTAATTAAAATCCACCTATAACCCTGAATGCAACTCAATTTCTGCATAAACATAAATGTTTCTTAACAAGCAACAAGCTTACATGTTTGTAAGCATCTGTGAATGCAGTAAAAAAAATATGTTGGCTGTTTTCAGTGCTTATTTGTAAGCTGACTGAATGAAGCATTTTGTAGTTTCAAAAGAGGCAGTCCTCATGTCTCTTTTTCTACTAATGCTGGGCCTTCTTGTTCAGATGAAGTGATTAATCAAACTTTTTTGTTGTTGTTGATTTCAAGGAAAACCAACATGTTCAGTTCCAGCTTCAGAGTGAGGTCAAAGTAACATTGCATGACCACTTTTTCCACAACAAACCGATGTTGCATTTACAAAAGTTATAAAATGAACCGAATGGGCTGATGTCCTTGATTACTCTTCAGACTATGTTTGCGTTCTACCTATGCCTCTCAAATGATGGGGGGAAAAACAGACTTGGACAGATGGAGACAGATTTTAACAAGCTGGGGAAGGTAAGTAGATGGACAAAAACATAGAGCAGCTTCTGGTTCCATTTGCTTAAACAAAATGTCAACTAAGCAGCACATTCAAAAGAATGGATGTATGAATATCGTAGATCATTGAATTTTGTTCTTTTATTTTTTAAGAAAGAAAGTAATATTGAGGAAAAGGAAAATAAAACAGTGAGAAAGACAGATAGATAATTTGTAAGGGCAAACCAAACAAGTATATTTTTTGTGGAGGAACAAAAATGTTCATGACTACATAATTTGTGGAAAGTTTTCTTTGATTGAAAAAATATGTAATTTGCCTTTGTCTTCAGTTGCATCAACATGCACTTAACTGTTGCCGAAAGAGGCCATAGAAGAGGATTGCACTGAAAATTTCAATAGGACTATAAAAGGAAAAAATAGGTAATAAGATCCCAGTTCTCTGATAGAGCTTTGTGTCTACTTTTCCCCTGGCAATAATACCTGATTTTGTAGTGTTTTCTGTGAAGACATTCAAGCAAATTGCTAATTTTCTGCTTTCATAACAAGCTCATTTTCAAAGAGGACCAAATGTTCTCTTTCGAAAACTGTTAAAAACGGCGACAACTTCAAAGCAGCATTACAGAACTGAGTGACCTTAAAACTTTATGCCTGTGACTAATGTTGATTACACACTGACATTGATAATGTGCATTCCAGTGCCAGAAACAAACCCTGGAGCACCTGTGAAATCGCACTTTAGTTCACAGCCATCAATTACAGCAACAGTTCAGCCAAATCAAATTTTGCTTTACGTTGCCTCGCCAGCATTCAGAAGACAAGACACTTTCAAGTTGTGCTTTTTACTTCTGTTAAGTCTCGCAAAAGGTTAATGTGGAAAAAAGTCAAAGTTCACCATGAAAGAAGCAAGCCATGGAAGAAGGAATAAATTGAAGAAAATGTACTAAGATAAAGCTTAAAAATCAAACAGGACATGATTAAAAAAAACACACAATTCTTAAGTTGAATGTAAGAAAGAAAAAAAAATCATAAAGGAGCTGAGAACACAGCTGAAAGTTGTCAAAGAGTGATGACGATACATTAAATCCGGCATCACTAATGGCCAAACACCACGGAAGTGAAGAAAGTCTTCGGCTCAAATCTGAATACATAAAGTGAAGATTTATAGAGCAAATGATCCAATGAGAGCAAAAGGTCAGGTGAAATGTTTTCTGAGTGCACTACTTTGGAGATTTAGCAAACTGGCATCATCCATAGTGTGTTAAAAGAGCTCTGTGGGAAGCCCAGCCTGCCACACTTGCTACAGATCAGAACGGTTTCAAAACATCTAAAATATTTTGTCACACCGTTCGTACAGATAGAAGTCCTTTTAATGAAATAAAGAAAGTGACCCACTGGTATAGTTCACTCTGTTAAGAAGGTCAAAACGGAAAACATATATAATGTTCTGCAATATGAGCCACTGAAAACTACAACTAAATTCACCAGGTGATTATGTCAGAACAATAAATAAATAGGTAACAATAGCAGAAATGAGTGTAACTCTGTTTTAAATAAACTAATTACTTACTAATATTAAATTAGTAAGTTAAAGAACAAGGAGAAAAATTATAAGTCAACTAAAATACATTAAAAATGTATCTTCCTTCACCTGGAGTGAAAATGGATCTTTAGTCATGCAAAAACATACAAGGTTTTTTTTCCTCCTCTAGTATTGAATAGAAGAAAGAATCATATTCTTTATTGTGTTCTCTCCCATTTTACTTCCCAGCACTATGATCTTCCACAGGGAATGTAAAAATAACCCTGATTTTGAGAACCTATTCAACATAATGGAAGCAACGATGTGAATGAAGAAGTGAAGAGGAGACATAGATAGAGAGGAATGAACAAGATGGCTTTTTTTGCTGATGAGGTGTCAAAATCACTTTTCACTAATGCCCCTCTTAACCCTGTATTAGTCACCTTGGAGACTTAGACACATCCTCACACTTTCACTTACACATTTATAAGTACTAAATCATTTTCCAGGATATGTCTGTAAGGAGCTTTTAAAGGCAATCGAGATGATAAACCTTTGTGGCACTGTCAGCATTTAAAGAAAGACAGAGGGGGAGCAAGATGAACATGGATACCAAAGCAATACAGAAAAAATTTAAAAAAAAAAAACATAGCTACTCCACATAAAAGGTAGGGGTAGCCAGCTTGAGGTCAGCCAATCATAAAAATGGTCTACTCTTTAAAATTACAAAAAACAAAAAAAACAATGTGTTCTATTATGTTTCATTTGATTATTTTTTATGCATGTTATGTTAATAGAATGATTAGAATATGTGAAAAAATTAAATAGTTGCAGGGTGTTTGTCAATGATATGATCTTTTAACTCCAAGTTGTAAGTGTGTTATGTAAGCAAATCTGGGTAAAATATTTAATCGATCGATTAATCATATTTTTAACAGGAGCCAGTGGATTATAGTTCTTCATGGCAACAGAACATATTTACAGAAATTAATATTGATTTTCAAAAGAGATTTAGCAAACATTCATCAGCGACTTTTAATAACAGTGATTAAATACGCATGTTGTCATAGCTGAATTACTCATTACCAATTACTTTCAATGGAAACATTTAAAGCAGGGCTTTTCATGCATGTTCCCCCTGTGGGCGCCATAGCTTTTCATGGGGAGGGAGGCATGACATAGGGAAATAAAAAAAACTGTTAAAAATCATCAAACATTTAGTCAACTTCACCAAGCCCATGCCAAAGATAGATAGCTACAGCGAGTGAGGAGAGTCTGGGCTAAACAACATAAATAATAAAAAAAAAGAATAAAAACTGGGATTTTCAGGGAGTTCATCTGTAGATGCTTCACTGCCACATGGTTGCCTACAAAGCCCTGGGAGTTTTTCTTTTTATTCTTTTTTTACAGGAGGCTAAATCAATTTTAGTCACAGCAGAGATTAGTTCACACTTTTAGCACTGTGAAAGAACATATGGCGTTACTCATAGTAAAGCAGGTAAACCTTACATCAGTGAAACATCAATTGTAGCAAAAGAAAAAAAAATTACAGAAAAAGAACAGCAATGCAGTAGGGATGGGGATGCAAGTGTTTGCTTTCTGAGGAAATTGTTATAATGAGCAGGAAATAAAGCTTTTAAACAGTCTGTGTGTAATTGATCTATAAAATGCCTTTCAGTTTGTAAATTGAGTTTTTGAAATGGATCAACTATTCAAAAATATTCTAATACACTGAGTCAAGTCTGTATTAAACCACACACATAGTTTGTAGTGTTTTTCACCAACACAACTGTGTGCACGTCTGGTTCTCCTGATAAACTGGCATAGTTATTTTTGACAGCTGTGTTGATGAGTGGCTGTGAGTGTTTTTTACAAAGTGTCTGAATACTTCACTCATTATCTGTGTCTAGCGTGTATGTCTCTCCTTATGAGGCCACAGCTTGATGCTAAATAGACAAAATCGTCAACTTGAGTTTTACCATCTCACTTCCTAAGTTCTCACTTTTCCAAATACGGAGCTCACACTTAGAGGCATTTACGTTCATTTTTAGACTTAAAGATTTTATGTTTTACAGAATCTAAGGTTCTCACACATCATAATTATGACTAATAACTAATAATATGTTCCTCATATAGCTTAACAAAGATCAAATGACCTTTTTTCCTTTGATAACTATGATCGTTTACATCTGGCTTAAGAACTTTTTTTATTTAGAAAGGAAACAGGAAATTAGAAGATTATTTATGTTATGGAGTTGTATGATTAAATAAGTTCAATGTCTTCATACCCCTTTTGAACCTAGTGTACTAAATGTGCTAATGACAGAAACAACTTACTGTTCCAGGAAAACTGTTTTTCTGCCATCATCATCAGTGGCCATGCTAGCTGTTCATGGCACTCTTTGCTCTTGGAAAGAAACTGTAGTGTTGCAGAGAGTTATGGGAAAGGTGTGAACAGCACTTACACGAGGATGATTGAGACCTCCAAGACCCCTCCTCCCGATTCTGATTGGTTGTTTCTGACGAGCTGTGTAATTCTGCGGTTAGCACTGGGAACACTGGAAGAAGGCAGATGAGCTCCATTTCATAGATTATCTGTCTCATACTATATAGTTATAAATATATAAAAAGCATATTTTTGCATAAAAGTTCCATACCCCAACTTTAAGGAGTACTTTTATATGCAAGGGCTGTCAACATTAGCAGGTTAAAAAAATGTATGTGTTAATCATAAGGTAATTCAGATTAATAGCAGCATCCTAAACACCTTGAAGCCCCTCTCCCACACAGGGTCACCTAGTTCAAAGCAGCACCATACACAGGCACAGTCTGTAGTGGAGTCATCAATGCAGAGTTGCAAACACGAATGAAAAGATGAGCAAGGAGTGAGTGCCTCATTGAATGTGAAGGGTCTGTGCAAAAGCAAACATCCAAAAACCATGTGACTTTTCAGGTTTAGGGGTCAGACCTACAGTAAGCATAGTAATTAATTAGCCATGATTAATCAGAGTGCAAGAGTGTGATTAATATTATTAGGACTTTTTAATCGACTGACAGCACTAATAACAACCATAACCTAAAGTCTATCTTATATAGGTTTATAATCTTGAAATGGGGGATTTCAAAAGCTACAGTTTCAAAACATCAAGAACGTTTCATTTTATGCCTTCTGCTGTGCACTGCAAGTCAGGACACTGAAAGGTAGCTGCTTACACATTTATGTTGCTTCAAGAAACAAAATAAGTGCAGTTGTTAGAAAATAATTATCATCACCATGGAAACAGGTTGCTATAGCAATTAAACTAAGAAAGCTCCTAACCATGAAGTAAAGCAACTAAAAGCTATAGTTAGCGAGCCTTCACACAGCATGCCAACTGTTAACTGGCTGCGTGAACAGGAAGCCCGACTGATTCATATCAGCTTGGTTTCCTTGTGTTACTCTGAAAATAGCAATAAGCACTTTTAAACTTTTTAACAAAACTTGGTGAGGGGTCCTAAAAAAAACGTTATTGTAACAGCAGCAACCAAAATAATATTTTTAGCAACAGGAGCGCAGTCATTGTTGCTTTTCTGTTTTAGATAACAGCAGTTAGAGTATGTTGTAAATTTGTGTTGACACACATTTGAATACACTTTCTTGCAACAAAAGGGAGCTGGGTTCATATCCAATCCAGGTCTTTGCACAGAGTTTGCATGTTCTCTTGATGCATGTGTGGCTTCTCCCTGGGTGCTTTGGCTTCCTCTCAGAGTCTGAAAATTTGCCTGTTATGTTAATTGACCTTTTTAATTTGTCCTTGGATGTGACTGTGTGTGGTGTGTGTGTGTGCCGTTTGTTGTTCGTCCAATCCACCTCTGCGTTTCAAGGTGATGAACTGGCAACCTGTTCAGGGTGTTGCCAGCGTCTCGCTCAATGGCTGCCAGGGATAAGAACCAGAGCTGAACTGTTCATTTTAAGAGCCCAACTAGCAGAAACAGACTAATAGGCTGAAATGACAGTGAAATAAAATTTTTAATTTAGGTTAGACTATTACAGTTTGGTTATTTACCCAAGTACACACAAAGGCACACAAGAGTAAGTAGCATGAGGCCATTCAAAACATGTCAAGTTTTCTCTCACTGGTTGTTGATAATCCTCCTCCTTACTTGTCACTCTGGACTTAGACTGATTCCTTCTTAGCCTACAAGCCAAATTTAGTCACTACAAAAACGTATCAAACAGCGATGTTATCTCTGAGTAACCTCGTCTTCACATTATCTGATTTCCCTTCTGTCTCTTTTCTATTCTCTACCTTTGTGGGGTTTTTTCTGAAGCTACCCATATGCTCCTGATTCTGCTGAAACTTTTCATGCATTCTGCCCTCAGCCTTTCATCTGCTGCTCTATTGCTGGGAAACCTTCCCAAAATAATTAAGTGTGAGAAGAACCTGACTTTGCATATAGATCATACGCGCATCTGACAAGAAAAATGTCCACATCTCTCCCTTATGAAGGCCTACCGTAACGTGATGGATGACTTGCATTTAACTTCCCCAAACTTCAGAGACGTTTCTCTGATATGATTTGATTAATGGCAAGGCAGAGATGTCCACTACATGAGAGAAACTATCAATGAGGGAAATACCCCTCAGAAGATCTCTGATAAAGTACTTAAGTGCTGGTTCTGTCAGTCAGCTTCTCACACAGATTACCAAGAGCTTCTATGTGTGATCCTCCACATTGAACACATTTCTTGGAGGAAATCAAAAGATGTCTTTGAATAAAAGATTGAAGATATATTTAGAGATAAATAGCATACATGAACTGGTTTGATACTTATGCATTTATACCACTCTAGTAAAGGGTACTAGAAATAAAGAAAATAAAAAAATAAAGAAAAATGGCACTACTATAGGGAAAGCCCTGAGGGAATCAGGAGACTCTTCCCTTAAACAACCATGCATCACCTGTCAGTACTAAACTGCAGGCAGAATATTAAAATCCTCAATTATGAAAATTAGGTGTTATTTAAGCCTGCATGTTGGGGAGCAAAGGGCTTAATTAATCCGTCTCTGATGGTCCAATGTCTTCTTTGCATCGGGGAGATCATATCCCCAGGGATTTGTGACCTCGGAGCAAATCTTCTAATATGAAGCAGATGTTGAACATAATCAGAGCTGCATCTTAATTTTAATGAACCCTGCAGGGTCATAATAAGTGCTATTCAACACCACGCATCACCATAAAGTCTCTGAAACCAAAGCTGCTTCAAGCGGTGCGACATTATGGACTGAACTCAAGGGAAATAAGAATGTTTGAAGCACGTTAGGGGATATTTTTCTATTAACCCATGCCGTTTCATGTTTTTCAGTTCAATTTCTGCAGGTTACTCGAACATTTACCTAGAATGCTAAAATCTGTGTTTTGTTCCTAAAAATCTGAAAGATGTTCTGTGTGTAAATGTATTTAACCCCCTTTCAATCTGATGCACCAGAATAAAAGCCAGTGGAACAGAAGTTACTCAATTCAGTATTTCCAGTGTTACAGGTATTTTTACCTTAACCCCTCGGTTGAGGAAATACAAGATGCACATTAAATTAATCAATTTCTGTAAAATTAAATGCTTAACAGGAACATCATCTCTACATTAACTAGTTTTACCTCACATTTTTTAATCAGTAATTCAACTTATTTTTAATCCAATTACGGTAAGTGCAGAGATAACACTTGTGCAGTGACTTCAAAATAAAGGGAACAGAACAGCACTTTCCCCTTTAATAGGAGCAGAGTGTTCTGAGTCTTGGCTGCTGATGGAAGGTAGACACACGAGTAAAACTCTGAATCATGCACATCATTAAAGGTACACACCGCTCCGCTCTGCACATTTAGAGTCTAGCAGAAGGTGCAGTTTGACATCGGGTTTGCTGTGTTAGTGCAGTTGTGATCTTATACAGTATTTAGCAAAGCTGCTGTGTCAACATTTTCCCTGTTTTCAGATGAAGGGGCATCCTACATTGAGTTGCCAACAGTGTTTAGCAGACACCGTACCTAAAAGCACATTAAAAGCATAAATACTCTTAAAATCAACTGAATATATTTGCATGTTTTTTCACCACAGCAGACAAGTGTTAGTGGTCAGAAAGTCACGTATGCATAGTTATCAATTTAAAAGCTTGACTTATGTAGGAATATGCCTTTCAATTTAGCTTCTAAAAATCTTCAAATATCGAATTTTACCCTGAAAGCTGACAAAATTAAAAACCTAATGGTCAAAAGCTCACTGGTTGATTATATCATCTGCTGTTAAATTTATCTAGCTTTCTTTTGCCGTATTATACATTACTTATTCAACATAAGTTATTTACTTGTATATTTAATCTGTAGGGGCTGCACAGTGGCGCAGTTGGTAGAGCTGTTGCCTTGCAGCAAGAAGCCTCTGGGTTCGATTCCCAACCCTGGTCTTCCTGCATGGAGCCTGCATGTTCTCCTTGTGCATGCGTGGGCTTTCTCTGGGTACTCCGGTTTCCTCCCACAGTCCAAAAACATGGCTGTCAGGTTAATTGGCCTCTGTGTGTGAGTGTGTGTGTGCATGGTTGTTTGTCCTGTCTGTCTCTGTGTCTGGCAACCTGTCCAGGGTGAACCCGCCCCTCGCCCAGAACATTAGCTGGAGATAGGCACCAGCAACCCCCCAACCCCACTGAGGGACAAGGGTGCAAGAAAATGGATGGATGGATGGATGGATATTTAACCTGTATTACTTGTTTGTATGACAAACATTCTTTCCCAACATAAATAGTTGCTACAAAAACAGAAAATGGACTTGACAAAATATTTAGAAAATATAAGGCAAGGCAATACAGCTTAATGATCTACATGTCTCCTTATCAAATGCTGTTTATATTGTTATACAACATTTATCCAAAATATTCAGAGGTAAATATCTTCTGTAGCAAAAGAACAGGGGCTATTTTCTCATTTAGAAGCTAAAGTTCTGTTGTATATCCTGCTACTGGAAAAGATATCATGTCTCCCACTAAATTGTGGATTTCTGCAGATCCTCTAGAGTTACAATGGGCCACATCGCTGCATCACTGATGAAAGCCTTTCTTTTCCAGTCTGTCCATTAAAGCAGACAGCTGTGTCTTTACAGGTTTGCAGTTGAGCCATAATCCTTCCTTTTGCAGATGATGGGCGTTGTGCTCCGTGACATGTTCAAAGCTTGGAATATTGTTTTATTACCCAACGCTGCTTTAAAATTCACAACTTTCTTCATGTGTAGTCTGATGTCTATCTTAGACTTAATTCTGTGTGCTAATCTTCTCCATAAATCCCCTAGGCCTTCCAAATCATTTGGCTTTTTACTGAGATGATAATTATGCACAGACTTAATTCACCTATTAGTTGACTTTGGAAAGCAATTAATTGCACTGGGTATTGCATTGACATTTGTGGTTGTAAAGTGATGTGTAAAAACATGTTTTAAGGTGTATGAATACTTTTGCTGGGCACTGCTTGTCCACCCATCCATACGTAAACACACACCACACTCAGACACACGCATACATGCATCCATCCATCCATCGTGAGTCCGTATTCCTCTGGATATTTTCCCTTACCTCTAGTAAGATGTGACTATCCTTGAATTACCCTTAACACTGTTGCATGTTGGTTGCTTAGCACTACCGACACGTAGACTTTGAAAGACATGTCTGTCAAAC